>OU343218.1:183146511-183501315 GCA_910596185.1 Chrysanthemum makinoi | reverse complement strand
CTGAAGATCAACCAAGGAGTGAGTTACGCGTATCTAGGGTTTTGATACGCGTAGTTCTACGCGTAAAGTGACTTTTGCCAAAGATGTTTCTAACCAGATTTTTGTGATGAAATAGCTTCAATATCACCAAAATAACACAAAAGTGTGAAAACTTGATGATCCAAGCGTCAAAATCAGTTATGCTAGAACAAAACCCTCGTTAAAAAACAAGCTTAAAACTATGATCCACGCGTAAAGGTTGAAACTTTTTGCCAAAAACAGTTATTTTAACACCTTAAAACCTTGAAAGTACAAGAATCTTGGATTAAAAGTTGAAAAAATGCGTTTTTAAGCACACCAAAGTATTAAACACGAACCGTATGTTCTACGCATAGGACCAAAAACCCACTTCAAGAACCATACGTTCACCCAACTATTTGGCGATTGATACCACTGTTAGGTCACTAGTTTAACAACACAAGCATCATAGAAAAGTAGAGAGGAAGATCGGTTGAACAAAACACAAACCAAACACTATCCGTATGATAATAAGGAAAGGTTATGCGTGGCTATAGTGAAAGAGAAATGAATTGAACAACCAACCCTCAAGTGAGGGTTATTACAAGGTATTTATAAGAGGGAAGCTAGGGCAACACTCCTAGTTCCCATCCTTTTCCTTATTAGGCTAGGCCTAGGCTTATGGGCCTTCTACATAAGCCTAAGGCTAATAACTAACATAAAGCCATATTAAGCTAACTATTACATATGAATCACTAACACTTGATTTAGGTTTAGGAGTGATTCCAACATAACTCACTACTGGAAGAGGCTTGGCAAGGGGCATGGTCATAGACGACTCTGATGAATAATTGGGACCGCTTTAAACTTCTCAATGGGCCTATTTCCGCACTACTTTCATATAATGCAGACTTAATGTTTTTGTTAATGAATTCTATTCTAAATTAATGGGATAAAAACCATTCTTTGTACCTTATGTTGTGATACCATGAACGTAGCACCCAAAGGTTCGTATGCTTCCGCTAGACCATATTTTCGGGGTGTTACAAAAGTGAAATGTTTAATAAATACTTTCTGTTTTAAACAATAAATACCTGCAACTTTCCGATGTTTAAAATACCACTTCTGCACCATACTTCTATATGTATCAGTCAACATCGTGACTGGTAGCTTTCTGTACAATACAGTACACGTATTAGGAGACTCGACGCTGTTAGATGTACAGTAGTTGTAACGCCTACGTGGGCAATGCGCTTTAGACCAACGTGTAGGATCAGCCTCCATTAGCTTGTGGTGCGCTTCAGGTTGAAAACAAGAGTATGTTCATTTTTCTTTTGCCACGCATCTGGTGTATACGCTTTGCATATACACCAGTATAGACATTTTAGTTTTTTATTTTTCAAGAAAAGGTTCATCATTAGATGACGACAACATATACCATGAAACGTCGACGGAAACTCATTCCTTACTGCCGAAGCTATTGCAGGATGCCTATTAGATATGATAACCATATTGGGGTTATCGACTATGCTCTTTAAGTACTTGGCATCTACCATGACCAGAATCTCTAGTCTCCCCTCTGTATATAACGTAGTCAATAGGCACAATTTGGTTGTTTCCTCCATCACAACTAGCAATTTTACCCTTGTAACCCTCGAAATGCGCTGCGTCACTATAATAGTGGGCTAAGATGGTTCATGAACGTGCGCAACTTAATATAAACAATTTTTAAAAGTATTATAGCAAATGTGTTGTCATGTATTTATAAAGAATGAACAAGACTTACCGATGCACCAATGGCAATGAATAAATTTTCGAAAACTCCTTCGTTGTTTTTCTTGATTCGTGTGACCGTCCCTCGGTTTTTTTTCTAGTTGTAACAATAATATCGGTAGCATTTCAAACGATTCTAGTGTTGACCTCTTAACAGTTGTAACCCATAATCCTTCCCTGTCCATGCTTGTTGGTAAGACATAGATGTCTTATATTGTGCCATGTATCTTTTTGTATATCTCTCATTTTCAAATCACGGCTACCATCTTCTAATTTATCTTTCATAATGTGAGCAATAATTTTTTTTTCTTTCAATGGTCAATATGTGTTGAGTTCTAGGGACACGTGTGAATATCAGTCATCTTTGTAATCTAAAAACATCTGAATTTTTCCAACGTTTGACATTAATAAACCATGAACATTGTTCATAATGGACGCATCTAATGTTGTAAGTTTTCGGATTAGTTTTCTGGAAAAAAATCATAAGCATCTTCTAAAGCTTTCAACCTATACGCCAAGTCTAAATCAACCCTATTTAAAAAAACATTGCCGACTTTTACTTCAGTTTTTTTTTTAATTATAATCCTTTGTAGGCATAGGTTTTGACGTGTAAAGTGCTGTTTTCAGGAAACTCAGGCGTATACTTAAAATAATTTGTCATTATGGTTAACGGGTGCAGGTTTTGATTTAAGTCATCAAAACATTCATTTGCATCATCTTCATGTTCGTTATCTGAACCGAAAGCAAATGATGACCCTGGTTTTGCGAAATTTGCCTCATGTTTATAACCAGAGTCATTGTTTTGAAAATCATTTGTGTCGACATTCAGAGATGGACCATCATTAGATGGGCTGATGTTTTCATTTACTTATGAAGAAAAAAAAATATAAAACTCTGGCACTTGCTGGGTTGACCCAAAAGTTGTTGTTTCTTCTATGTTTTTTAGTTTGAGAAACATACAAATGTACAAATTCACCAGGAGACTCTAAAGCACACTGACAAAAAGTTTACCTCGTTGTCATCTGTAAATCGATTGAAAGTCAGCCTGAAGGGACTTTCACCCTTTAAATTTACCCTGTCATTTTGATTCAATTTAAACTTATTCCTACCATTTCACTAACCCTAAATAGGTTATATCACGATTCATAATGACGCCTTTGAATTTATTTAAATTCAAATCCATTTTCTTTTAAATTAGGGTGAAGTCCATAAATATGTAACATACTAAATCTAAAGTACCATGTAATGTCGTAACTTATCTCATATTGTTTCATTGCAAGTAAATTACTTTTAAAAAAATTGACAAATATGTAATTTGGTAACCTTAGATTTCTAACTATAGTAAAAAAATTGCACCGTTAGTCCGCAATACATAACTTCAGTTAAAAAAATTGCACCGTTGGTCCTCAATACATAATTCAGTTAGTCTCACAACCACGAATTACCACCACCACCACCACTCATGATCTCCACCCACTGCCACCACCACCACCACCAATCACCCTAATCACATAGTCATTTTGGAATCCAGTATTCACTTTACCCCCCAAAAATAACTAGGAAAATACTCAGATTGCATTTTAAACTAAAAGTGATTGAATAAAAGTCATTACCTAAACACCAACCCTTATGACCCAAACAAGCTCCAACCATGAAAGCGCAGCAACCTTCGGTCCATCTTCTAAAGAAAGTAAAAAAAAAATTGAAAATAACCGTAATATCACAAATGTTATCGCCTATTCATTTCAAACATTATAATACACTCAGGTTCACAGTTAATCTGTAATAATAAATATTAATCTGAAAAAAACTATAAATAATAACTTAAATTAAACAAATTAAATTACATTATTCAAATAACATAACTACATATATACATAGTCAACACATCCACAAATTCTTCAAATCAGATTATCGACGTATACCGCAAATGTATGAACTGGTCCATTTTTTTATACAAAGACATCCAATCAAACAAGATTTAAAATCATTGCAAAGTGTAAAATAAAGACGAACTTATCTAACCTTAAATTATGATGAATGATAACATCAAATAGTCTGAATATTAGGGTCAATTCCCCCTTTAATGCTCGTTATTATATCATTTATATGGATTTACGCTTGTTTTCCATTGTTTTACACTTTCAGTAAATTACGAGCATTGGAGCTAAAGAGACGCGAAATGGAAACGTTGCTAAAGATTTATCACAGATGCTTATTTGAAGAAGTTACGGCGCAACTCATCTCTCACATTACGCCGTAACTATTGCGTGACCCAGAAGTCCAACTTATCAAGAGGTTACGACGTAACTCCTCCCAAAGGTTACTACGTAACCCATTAGGTCAAAAGAGGTTCCACGCCGATGATACTTACGCCGTAACTATTGCAACACTTACGACTAACCGATTTATTTGAAGACTACGGCGTAACCACTTCTTAGGTTACGCCGTAACTAGCAGATCTAGTGTATTTACGGAGAAATATAAGGTTACGGCGTAACTCCTCTATGGGTTACGCCGTAACCCAGACCTGCCTATAAATATACCCCACGAATTTCCAGCATTTCCAAATCATCCCATTCCACACACACACTCTGAGAACTGGGAAAAGCTCAAGGCAGTCTAGGGAAGCATACAGAGCTGTTCCAAGGGAGAAGTCACACCATTACGATAAGCTTTAGCGTTTTATATTTTTTTTTACTTTCAATTCTGTATTTTCATACCTTTGAATATTGAATTGATGTGCATGATTAATATGAGCGGCTAAGCCCCCTTTGGTGCTAGCCTAGTTATGATTCCTTAATTGTTTTGTTTGCGTTTACCTTTACTTCCGTACAATTATTTCTAAGTGTATGCATGCATTGTTCTTTGGTAGTCACCCTTGATTCGGTATTTTGAATGGCGATTGAGGCCAATTGCCTAGAGATATGACCAACTGACCCTAGGTGAGCGGACTGAGACGGGAAGGGTAAGTGTTGTAATCACTCCTAAACTAGAATTCAAGTGTTAGTAATTAATATGTAATAGTTAGCTTAATTAAGGGCTTTATGTTTGTTATTAAGCTTAGGCTTATGTAGAAGCCCATAAGCTAGGCCCAAGCCTAATAGGAAAGGATGGGAACTTGGTGTGTTGCCCTAGTTCCCTCCTATAAATACTCTTGTAAACCTTCTATTGAAGGTTGGTTGTTCATTTTATTCATTCACCTTACGCATAACTTTTCTCCATTCATTCGTGTGTGTGTTTAACGTGTTCAACCAATCTATCTTCTATTTCTTATATTGATACTTGTGTTACTAATATGGGAACCTAACAGTGGTATCATTCGCCAAATAGTTGGGTGAACATACTTTGTTTTTTTTGAAGTTTGGTCTTACGCGTAAACGAGCTTTAAACTTGGTCACGCTTAAAAACTTATTTTTTTTGCATTTTTTAATCCAAGATTCTTTTCCTTTCAACGTTTTTAGGTGTTAAAATTCTGTTTTTTTTTCCAAAAGTTTCAAACTTTACGTGTGGATCATTGTTTTTAAACTTGATTTTGTACGTGGTAGTTTTCTACGCATAACGTGTTTTAAAGCTTTGGATCATCAAGTTTCACACTTTTGTGTTATTTTGGTGATATTGAAGCAACTTCATCACAAAAATTTGGTTTGGAAACATCAGTTGGCAGAAATCACTTTTGGCTAATTTCTACGCGTAAGTAAAACCCTAATCTTACGCGTAACTTTTCCTTGGTTTGATCTTCAGTTTCGTGGATTACTCAGTGTTTTTCTTGCTTGGATAAGCCTGAAAACACTTCGACTTTGGATATCTTTTGCACTGTGATAGTGTAAAAGATCTTTTGGGTAAAACCCTAAATTTACGCATAAGCTTAAGCTTACGCGTAGAACTCATTACGCATAAGATTCTTCTTACGCCTAAGCTCTGTCTTACGCATAAGATAATCCTACGCTTAACTTTCTGTTTACGCATAACTTTAGTGTTTTTCCTTTCTCATTTCTACCGTAGCTAATCCTACGCGTAACTATTGTTGTTACGCGTATCGTTGGTGTTTTACGCATAAGTGTACTTTGCTTTTCTGTGATTTCTACGCCTAAGATACTTCATCACTAACGTTCATTTCGACTACAAAGATCCATTTACCAACACAAGTTTTCAACATGTCACAACCACCATACTCTAGCTATTTCCCTTACACTTATAAACAACAACAACAACAACAACTAAGTCCACAACATCAACAATTTAATCATCAACAACACATTTATCAACAACAATTTAATCAACAACATACTCCACAACTTGCAGCAATTCCACAACCTCAAATGGTTCAACCACCACCTAGTCTTCAAGTACAACCTTACACAAACGTTTACAATCAACATCCATCCAGGAACACTATGAAGGAACCAACTTGGTTTGCAAAGATGTGTGAAGCTTTAAGTAGCCAACAATCCATTCATGTGGCTGGATCACTTGATAGACCTCCAATGCTCACTCCGGAAACTAATCAATGGGTGATTAGGTTCTTTAGGTTTTGTGATCTAAAGAGGCCACATGGAAAGTTCTTAAAGAAGGTCATTTTGGAAGGTCCATTTCAGATGCCTATTATCACTACACCCGGAGATCCTAATGCAGTTCCACCAAGAGATGATCAAACCAACATTGAAACTGTTACTCAACTGCGGGAGATGACTTCTACTATGAAGCTGAAGCTCTTGCAATGCAGTATATCCTTTTAGGATTACCAAACCCAATTCTTCGCAGTGTTGATGCTCAAAAGACTGCAAAAGCAATGTGGGAACATATTCATCTACTCATGTAAGGCACTACACTCAATCAGAAGATATGGAATCCAAAATTTACTTGGCTTATGAACACTTCATGATTGAACCTGGAGAGACACTAGAGTCTTATCATCATCGATTCTCAGACATCATCAATGATTTGGATAAACACAACATCATCATGCCAAGAATTGCAGTTAATACTAAGTTCCTGAGTAGTCTTGGTCCTGAATGGGAGACGTATGTCATTTTCCTCTCCATCAAGCAGAATGATCATGCTACATACGGATTGTTGTACGATTATTTGAAGCCTCATCAAAAAGAAGTTGATAAGGAAAGGATTATTCGTGGCCAATCTATTTCACCTTCACTTCCGGATAATCAACAACTTGCTTTGTGGGCTCACACTAGTTATCCTCCTCAACCATCTCCTCAACCAACTGCCACAATCACACCATATGATCCATCACAGCAACAATCTCAACAAACTCAATTAGTTCCATACAACAACAACAATGATCAAGCATTTGTCAGTGAAGCTAATGAGGACTCTGATCCGTTCGATGCACTGCAACAAGGATTTGTTATGATTGCTCAAGCTTTTGGCCGTTATACAAACAAATCCAACAATCGCATTCGTTCCTCATCAAACACAAGTAATCAGGCTGTTGTGAACAATGGACGATTGAAGTTCAAATCGTGGTTTGGTCGTCAGATGGGCGTTGGTCAAGGGTTTAATGCTATGGGTAGGAATAACAACAGAGCTCAAGTGGTTGAACAGGGTAATGCTCAGAATGGGTTGAATGGTCTTCGATGCTACAACTGTAATGAGAAGGGACACCTGGCTAATGCATGCCCAAAGCCGAGGACTAGGGGCAGTGCTTATCACAAGGAGGCTTTACTTTTAGCTCTTAAGGATGAAGCTGGTGGAACTCTCACAGACAAAGAACAGAGCTTTATGGCAGATGCAGACTCAGATGATGATATGGAGGATTTCCAGGCCAATGCAGCAGTTATGTTTATGGCTAATATGCACGAGCTACACATGAGTGATACAGGCCCAGTGTATGACACTGATGGCTTGTCTTAGGTACCCGAACAAACCATATTTATCTCTGATCTAATATCTCCGCCAACATCTGAATCCGGCGAGGCTCAGACTGTTCAAAATGAGCCGTCCACATCTCATTCTGACGATTCTCAACTAGACCCCGTAGTTACATTTGACGATCAAGATGACCTTATGGTTTCCTTTGATACTCAAATTGACTCCGTGGTTATACTTGAGGATCTGAATAATGATCATGTTGAGACTCACGTTGAACACGCTGAACCTCTGCCTAGTCCCGATGTTGATCTCTTACTTAAAGACCAACAATCCCGAATGGAAGAATGTCGTGAATTAAATCAGCTATTAAAAAGTAAAAATGCACTGTTAACCAGGGATCTTGAATGTTTACAACGGCAAATCAATTTTTTCAAAACTCAAGAAAACCGTGAAAATGGTTTTGAAGCCGCCTTTGCTAAATCTCATCAAAACGACAATTTTAGAACGACAGATGCGTGATCTAGCCGCTTCGAAGAATGCTTTATTGTCTCAAATAGAACAACTGAAACATGAACATAAACAACAATTAACGCTCTTACCTTGGAAACTCAAAAGCTAAGGCTGGTTGTTAAATTGTCAAAAACAGTTCTCTGCATACAAAAAGCATTCTACGAAACGAATAGAGGACCATCTTGAAGAAATTATCGGCTTGCAAAACAAACTCAAAGAGTCGAATGTTGTTTTAACAACATGGTGAGTCAATCACAACTATTCAGAAGTTTACTTTAAAACCCAATCCAGATGGATATGGACCGAATCTTGCTGATTACAAACCTAAGCTTTCAACCAAAGCATTCAAACCAAATCCTGAAGTTTCCAGTGCAGAATATAAAATTGATGATTCTGTTATGAGTGTTATATCATCGTCAAGAGGAATTAGATGCAGATGACGAGAGTCGATCAAAATTAGAAAATGTTGTTTACAACAAACCTTTTACATATTCACAAGCTGTCACTTTCGTCACACCAAAGGATTCTTCTAACACACCAAGGATTATCACAAAAACGTCTTAGTCTTCTAATGTTACTCCCAAACCAAATTATGCACAAATTTATGGTCATTTACCTTCCATCAGTGAAGTAAATTCAAAACCTGAAAATCGTCATATTCTTAGATATTTTGACCTTTTCACGTCTGACCTCAAACTTTTAGAACATGAGATTGAATTTCATTCTGAAATAAAAGTTCAACATTTTCAATCGCCTCTGGCGCGAGAACAAAGAGATATTTTTCAGAAAAGACTTTTACCCCATGTTAAAATTTTGAAAAATTGCGCATTGTATTGGGAAAGGGAATTTCATAAGGAACTTGGATTGATGAAAGTCGTTTCGAGAAAACAGAAACATCTATTTATAATACTAAACGTAAAAAGAAAATGTTACGAAAAGATGTTGATCGACTCTTGGAAGATGTTATCTGTACTGTTGATTCTGTTGAAATTGTTGAGAATACTGATAATGTGCATTAGATCGAGTCTTTAAAGTTGAAACGAACGATGTTAAACGAGCTTTCAATTCAAAACGTCGTCTTCAATGGTGTCAAAAAGATTGTCAAAATCGTGAACTTGCTTTGCAAAACAAAATCAATCAGTTGCAATCCAAAACGCTTAATCCAAAAATTGAGCAACTGGATGATCAAAACGCGTCTTTGAAATGTCAAATCTCAAATATGAACAAGAACTTGTAAAAGTTAAAAAGGAATATGGTGTCATATTTGATATACTCAAACAGACTCGTGATGAAGCATCAAACGAACTTGATCATTATCTTGCACACACTAAAGAAGTCATGAATTTTGCTGGAAATCTTCGTTCTGAAAATCAAGATTTGGTGCACACTATCATTAAATTAAGAGAAATGTTAGGAAAGTATGAACAAGTTCAGCCTAGCATCATTAAGAAAATTGTACCTGTAACACTTAGCAAACGTGAACCCAGAATGCCTACTGATAAACCACAAGATACTAATGTGCTTCCCTCTACTGAAACAGGAATAGTTGCCTCTTTTCCAAACGTCCGCACTTCACAGCCTAGGAGCAATTCAAGGAAGAATAGGAAGTTGCGACCTAAGAAAAGAACAATAAAGAATGTTGAAGTAGAAGAACACCCTAGGACTTTGAATAAGACTCATGTTGCACCCACTTTAGATCATGCATCTTACAAATGTAATGAAAAAAGTGTTGTAACGAATGCTAAACCTTTAAGTACTTTTGATATTCAGTCTGATGCTTCTTGTGTTATTTGTCGTAGAAGTATGCTTTCTGATTGTCATGACAAATGTGTTGCTAGAGCTATCTTGTCTCGTGTACGGAATCCTAAGACGGAATACTCTAGGCCCACTAATGCTTCTAATTTTGTGCTTGGTAAACCGCCCTCCTTAGATTCTAAGAAACGCATTGATGTCCCTGTAGCTCCAGTCTCACCTCCAGGGAATGTAGTACCACCTAGTGCATTCACTAAGACTAAAGCTAAGACTAGTTGGAGATGGCAGGAATGGATACATAATACACTAGGATTTAAATGGATACCTAAAATCATTGATGTGTGTATTTCTACTCTAACTGCTTCGGAACCCTCTAACTCTTCGGGTTCCACATCTACTTCTATTCCATCTGTGTCGTCTGTGTGTAATGCAGGTGATACAGATCATCCTTTGGATTGTTGATAGCGGATGTTCCCGACACATGACAGGTAATCTTAAACTGTTATCAAACTTTATCGCAAAGTTCATTGGCACTGTCAGGTTCGGGAATGATCACTTCGCAGCTATCATGGGCTACGGAGATTACATCAATGGCAACATCGAAATTAGCAGGGTTTATTATGTGGAAGGCCTCGGACACAATCTCTTTTCAGTCGGTCAATTCTGTGATGGAGACTTGGAAGTTGCTTTTCGGGAGAAAACTTGTTTCATTCGTGATCTACAAGGAAACGATCTTATGTCTGGCTCTCGCAATTCTAGTCTGTACACTATCTCAATGCAAGACATGGTTGCTTCATCTCCCATCTGTCTACTCTCAAAGGCTACATCAACAAAATCCTGGCTATGGCACCATCGTCTCTCACATCTAAACTTTCAAACCATCACCAACCTTGCTCGACACAAACTTGTTGAAGGTCTCCCGAGATTCCGGTATTCCAAAGATCACCTATGCTCAGCTTGTGAACAAGGGAAAAGCACTCGTGCTCATTTTCCTTCAAAGGTGGAACACAGCTCTCAGCATGTGCTTCATCTTCTTCACATGGATTTGTGTGGCCCGATGCGCGTGCAAACGATTAATGGCAAACGCTACATTTTGGTAATTGTCGATGACTACTCACGATGGACTTGGGTTTACTTTCTTCGAAGCAAAGATCAAGCTCCACAGATGATCATCACCTTTCTCACGAAAATTCAAGTTCAGCTCCGGAACACCGTTAGACAAATCAGAACAGACAAAGGAACTGAATTTGTAAACCAAACTCTTCGAGAATTTTATGAGAAAATGGGAATTGAGCATCAGACATCTATTGCACGTACACCAGAACAAAACGGAGTTGTTGAAAGATGAAACCGTACGTTAGTGGAAGCTGCAAGAACAATGTTAATCAATGCTAAACTTCCAGATTACTTATGGGCAGAAGCTGTATCAACTGCATGCTATACTCAAACCGATCAATGATTACAAAACGCCACAACAAAACACCTTTTGAGCTTATCCACAACAGAAAACCGAATCTCAAACACTTTCATGTATTTGGATCCCTTTGCTACCCAAATAATGATCGTGATGACTTTGGAAAGCTTAAAGCCAAAGCTGACATTGGAGTCTTTATTGGATACTGTGAGAATTCTAAAGGTTACCGGATCTGGAATCGTCGTACAAAGCAGTTTATGGAAACGATTCATGCTAATTTTGATGAGCTTACTGACATGGCTTCTGAGCATAACAGCTTGGAAACCGGTCATAACCGTTTAAACTTCCCTCCAACCCCATCATCAGCTGAACCAAGCCCCCAGCTTACTCGTCAACAAATGGAAAAGCTATTTGCTCCTCTGTTCAGTGACGATATTGATGAACGTGCTCCAAGTGTATCCGATGTTTCCGCTGCTCAACCTGATACTACTCTTATACCTGATACACCTGCTACAACAACTACTGTTGAAGAAGCACCACCAGTTGACTCTACAACAACAGTTGAACAAACTGCATCCAACGACGCTGAACCAGCTGATGATGTTCTTAATGAAGTACCCCCACCTGCAGATTTTGATCCAAATGCGTTCTTTAACCCGTTTGCCAATGAAACTGCTGCACCTGATGTTGCGGAATCATCTACAAGCCATTTGAATCCTCAAAATCTGCACAATGTATACCAACATCAACCCTCTACACATCGTTGGACAAAAGACCATCCTCTTGAGAATATTATTGGTAACCCGAATCAACCAGTCGTAACGAGACAACGTCTTCTCACAGAT
The DNA here is from genome assembly GCA_910596185.1 of Chrysanthemum makinoi. Lineage (NCBI taxonomy): Eukaryota > Viridiplantae > Streptophyta > Magnoliopsida > Asterales > Asteraceae > Chrysanthemum > Chrysanthemum makinoi. The sequence goes on along the minus strand of OU343218.1, from coordinate 183,489,192 downwards.
GGTGAACATTGCATTTATGCACTCACTGTCTGCCAATCTGAGCCTAAAAACATTAAAGACGCAATGACAAAGGACAACTGGATTGAATCCATGCAAGAAGAACTCAACCAATTCAAACGTCTTGAAGTATGGGAACTGGTTGAAAGACCAACAGGGGTCTACGTCATTGGTCTCAAATGGATTTGGAAAAACAAATTGGATGCTGAAGGGAACGTAATCAGAAACAAGTCACGTCTGGTGGCTAAGGGTTATAGACAGGAAGAGGGTATTGACTTTGAAGAATCATTTGCTCCGGTTGCTCGTCTTGAGGCTGTTCGGATATTTCTCGCGTTCGCGGCTCATATGAATATAACGGTCTTTCAGATGGATGTCAAAACTGCTTTTTTGAATGGTCAACTGAAAGAAACGGTTTATGTCAGCCAGCCAGAAGGATTCGTTGATCCCGAGTTCCCGAACCATGTCTACAAACTGAACAAAGCTCTGTACGGTCTCAAACAAGCTCCTCGTGCATGGTACGATAAGTTATCATCTTTCCTCATTGCCAATAATTTTACCAAAGGTTCGGTCGACCCAACTCTTTTCATACAATATCACGGGGCACATATCTTAATTGTTCAAATTTACGTGGATGACATCATTTTTGGGTCAACACATAAAAAGTACTCAATAGCTTTTGCAAAACTAATGAAGAAACATTTGAAATGTCCATGATGGGTGAACTTACGTTCTTTCTAGGACTGCAAGTTCATCAATCACCCCGTGGTATTTCTTGAGTCAGTCCAAATATGCCCTTGAAATTCTTAACAAATTTGGAATGCAAACCTGTGACACCTATGCCACACCAATGGCTCATACCAAGAAGTTAGACGCTGATTTACATGGGAAATTGGTGGACCCTACCAAATACCGTAGTATCATTGGGTCTCTCATGTATCTAACAGCTAGCAGACCTGATATTGTTTTTGCCGTATATCTTTGCTCCCGTTATCAGTCGAGACCAACTGAAACCCACCTCTCTGAGGCTAAAAGAATCCTCCGATACATCAAGGGAACCATTAATTTGGGAATCTGGTATCCGAAGGATTCTGGTTTTGAACTAATAGTTTTTTCAGACGCTGACCACGCATGATGCTTAGATTCACGGAAAAGTACTTCAGGAGCGTTACAATTTCTTGGTGATAAACTGGTGTCATGGCAATCGAAGAAGCAGGATTGTACATCACTATCCTCAACCGAAGCAGAATATGTAGCCATGTCGGCGTGCTGTGCTCAAGTCATTTGGATGAGAACACAACTCAAAGACTATGGTTATGTATTTAACAGAATCCCGATGTACTGCGACAATCGGAGTGCTATTGCGATCTCCTGCAACTCAGTTCAACATTCGAAATCAAAGCACATCGATCTTCGATATCATTTCATCAAGGACCACATGGAACAGGGTACTGTTGAATTATACTTTGTGGGTACTGAATACCCACTGGCAGATCTTCTCACCAAAGCCTTAGCTCCTGCTAGGTTTAATGAGTTGGTCCCCCGGATTGGTATGCGGTGTTTGACTCCAGAGGAACTGGATGAATGTTAAAACATCTAAAAACCAGTCAAACACCAAAATCTCTTTGTAAATATTTTTCAAAATAAAATACAATATTATAAAATCAGATAAACAACAAAAATATTCTTCTATCTATATTTCTTTTAACGTGGCAAGTACAATTCTCTTCGTCAACACTATATCTTCAAAATTCAGTATTTTTTTCGGATCAAGTGTTGAGGGGAGAAAAACAAATATTTTTCTGTTTCATAAAACCTTGTACTTGCATGTTACCTTATCCCGGTTGTTTCTTTAAATGGTGGTCACTTTTCTGGTTTACTGACACTCCTCGGACTAAAATTCATAAAATTTCACTATTTCTTAAGTCGAGGGGGAGTGTATCAAATTTCTTTCAAATATCCTTTGTTTGGTAACCAAAATGGAAGTTATGGACATGGGATGTACATGGTAAAGGTGGAGGGACTAATTGTGTCAAAACGTCAAAGTTATTTTTACTAAAACACCTCCACCAAACTTACACTTCTCATTTATTATCACATTTAATTTTCCACCAACCCTAATCTACGCATAAAAATCAACCTTCAAATCCGGTTACTTGATCATCAATTTGTAAGTGTTCTTGTGTTCTTAACATGATTACAAACAAGGGTTTTAAATCGTTTCAAAAACCAACGGTTAGATTGTTAGATATGAGTGATTTTGTGTTCTACGCATAAGCGTATGAACACATAATCATGTTTGAGTGTTTTTGGTTAAAAAGATAGTGTCAAAACATTCATATAATATCATTGAAACTATTTTGATCATAACATCACCCAGATACCGAATTGATTGGTTTTGAAAACTAGGGTTTATGCTGGAATTGGGTACTTTCTTTGTGAAACGTTTCTGGTTAAAAAGATTGTTGTGTGATGTTGTTTACATGATGATTGATCATATCCCATGTTTAGAATCAACCCAGAAACACTAATTGATTGATAATTAGAAATTAGGGTTTATGTTCGTAATATTTGGGTATCTTTGATTCGTTGAGAATTTGATGTTAAAACTTGGACATAACAACTCACTTGACTTCTTAGAACTACCAAACAATTTGTACAAATCCTATGGCTAGATAACTTAGGCGTAATTCTTGAAACTTAGGGTTTAAGTTTACGCATAAGTCTTCTTACGCGTAACTGTTTAAATGTGTATTCATGCTATGATCTGAAAAATAACTGAGTGTATGTGTTAATATTGGTGCTATAATGAAACTATTTCTGGTTTATTACGCGTGAAAATTCAGAATCAAGGTTGTTTGACATCTACGCATAAGGATCACCTTACGCCTAGCATGTTATGCGTAAGAGAAATCTTACGCGTAACGTTTACGCGTAAGGTTCTACATAAGGGACTACGCGTATCCTGGGAAGGATATGCGTAAACAGTAACCTCTACGCATAAGGTTGACTCTTACGAGTAAGCCTTACGCGTAAGGTTCCATATTCGCTTACGCGTAAGCTCTACGCATAAGGTCCCCTTTTTCCTACGCGTAATATTTCTTACGCGTAAGTCAAGAACCTACGCATAAGCTTGCGTTTACACGTATAGCATTCCTGTTTACGCATAAGCTTGCCATTTCTACGCCTAAGCCTAGTTTAACCTTAATTATGAGTTGTTACGCGTGCAAACTTGTAAATAAATAAATCATAATGCCACGAAACCAATAATGTCACTAATAAGCTTAAACATTTAATATGTTGTGAAAATAAGTGAAAACATGGACTTTAAAACTTAAAGTTAATCAACTCACGAAACTTATCACGACGTCATTGGACTTTTGGACAAACAAGTGACATTGGACTCGTAACAATCATCGACATATCACATTCAATAATTAGACAATAAAACCATCTGATGACTAACATAATGTCTTTTGATATGTTGGTTCTTTTGGCTAAATATCTTTCAGATCATGACATGGACGCTCAAATGCAAAACGTGGAAGCACCAAACGTTCTCACCGTTGAAGATATCTTCCCTCATGGCTATCCGATGAAGATTGGAAAGAACAACCTTCGTGTTGACTTTGATACTCTCACCTGCTCTGAATCTTCTTGCTTAATTGCTGTGGATATTCTGAAGAATCATCCTTATCAGAACATGCTCACAAATTCTGCAACAGTGCCTGAGATCTACATTCATCAGTTCTGGAGTACAATGCAAAAGATCAAAGGACAAAATGCTGTGACAGTGACGCTCAATGACAAACAAGTCACCATCACACCAGCAGATTTAAGGGTTGTCCTCCTCATTCCTGTCATCGAGCCAGCCGAATACAATGTCGCACCAACTGAAGAGACCGTTCTGCAATTCATGATCAACATTGGTTATGACGAAGCTACAGGAGTAATCACAAAGGATTCATACGTGGATCTAAGATATTCCTCAGCCATGGAGAACTCTCTACATCATCATCACCAAATCTGTTTCTGGACGTGACAGGGCTATGAGCATCCCAAGCTCATGGAACTGCAAATCTTTTGGGCTTTGGTCAACATGAAGCACCTTGAAGTTGAAGCTCTGATATGGGACGACATGATGACATTCCTCAAAAATCTTGGCTCAAAGATCCCATATATCAGATATACGAAACTGTTGATCCAAAGAGCACTTGGGTATAATCCTGATATCCCCAAGAGACTCAATGACCCCAACAATCACTCCATGTTGAATGATCCTACACTCACATTCAGATTCAAGGAATCTACAACAAAGAAACAGGGTGCTGCGTTGCCAGATCACCTTCTCACTGATGCAATCAAACAGCTTTACTCATACAAAAGGTATCGTAGCAGTTGTGAAGGCAAAGTTGGTTTTTCTCGATGACAAGTCTTCTGCTACTCCTACAAGGAAAACCAGGAAAGGCAGTGCAGGGAGTGTTACAATCACTGAGAGCCAAGAAAAGTTTCCTAAAGAGTCCCCTACTCTCAAAAGGAAAGTTCCCTCTAAAAGCCATCCCGATTCCCAAGCCGAACCGAACAAAAGCTAGTCGATGAGACTCAGATAACACTGCCCGACGAAGTTTTCTACTCTGAAACCCCAATCTTTGAAACTGAGAAAGTAGCAAAACCTCCAAGTCCCAAAGGTGACAAAGGAAAGACTCCGGTGCTTGAGCAAGAAGAAGAAGAAAGTTCAGATGAAGCAACCTAGACAAAGACTACAGAAAACGGTGAAAAAATTGAGACTCCAACACGTTGCTGAACAATTCAAACAGCAACAAATTCGTGGCCCTCGAGGGTCAAGTGGTGCACTATCTACACCAGCTCCTGATGCGGTTAATCAACCCAATAAGGGAACTGGTACTACCACCCACGATCCACAACACACAGCGACTAGAGGATACCATCACCTATGAATTTGAAGAACCGAAAAGGAGAAGCCGAGAAAGAAAAAGCTGATGAAGATGTTGAAGCTGCAGCTAAGTCAGAACAGAAATGAAGCTCAAGCTAAAGCTGATGAAGAAGCCAAGATTCAGGCTGAAGATCAGGCTAAGACTGCAAAGGATGACAAGGTTGACTATGATGACTTTCTTCTAGATAGTCCACACGTTCCAAAGAACACCTCTGAACCTCCAAAGGATCCAAATCACCTCACGACTCCTCATCATCAGATTCATCCTCTCACACTCTTCACCACCACCATCCAAAAAGAAAAACCAACAAACCAAATCCACATCTAAATCTGTGAAGAAACCACAGATTCTTGGTTATCCCGGCTAAAACAGGATTGTTCAAGCTGTCAAGCAAGTATGGAAGAAGGATGTAACCAACAAAAAGCTGAATCAACTCGCTGACAAAATCAACTTTCTTCAAGACGGATAAACGGGTATTGAAAGAAAGGAACACATCCAGAATTTATCCGTGGAGATTTCCAAAAGGAATTGGAGAAGACGGCAAGAGAAGATACTCACAAATTCCTTCTCGACACCGTTCCTAAAGTGACAAGAGAGTTATATTCCAGACTACTTACTCTAAATATCGTTACATTGGTCACACATACAATGGCCAAGAATCTGATCTCTCTGAAGCTGAGTTATTACCAAATTAGTGATGCAACTGTCAAAAAGAGCTGGAACTTCACCTTATTGGATGAACTAGGTAAATTTTTTGAGACTCTATTAGACTATCAACTCAGGTCTTCATGCAAAGAATCAGCAAGTCAACCAAAACGGCCAAGAGATGACGATGATAAGGACAAGGATTCTGCACCTAAACGTCCAAAGAAGTCTGGTGAATCTTCCTCAATGCCGCCTCCACCCCGAAGGACTTCACCACCAAGACGATATCCTCCTCGCTCTTCTGCTGACAAACCTCAGGACGCTGAGTTACCACCCCAGACAGAGAAAACCGGTGATCACTTTGAGTACACTGGTGGTAACGATGAGGAAGTCCCTGAGCCCCAACAACAACCCACCTCTCCCGCTTCAACAAAGAAACCATCATCCTCATCAAGGCCAAAGAAGAAGAAGAAGTCTCCTAAGGCTGATGTCGTCTCATGGCTAGACGAAGATAACACCGAGTTTGAATGGTTTTCTAAACTTGTTGATGCCACTCCCGCTCTTACTGATGATCCAGATATGGTAGAAGGTCGTACGTTGGAGCATGCTAAGCTACTTCAAGAACAGTTCCGTGTGAAGAAGATGACGAAATCAGAGTTGAAACAAATCAAGAATGAAGCATTTCAACTACTCAAAGACAGCTCGGAAAGTGCTATTGAAGCTGAATATCACCTTGAAAATATAACACGAGCCATGTCTAACAACATTGATTGGCTCAACCCTGAAGCAAACATCGACTTCACCAAAAGAGACAACCCTCCATACTACACCGACTGGTCTAGACCTCTACCAACTATTGGCCAACCAGATCAACCAAGGATTCCATTTCGCTACTTCTTCAACAAAGATTTGGAATTTCTTCTACATGGTAGCGATGCTTCAAAGAAATATGCTACCTCACTTACACTTCCGTTCCCCGGCACCATATACTCAAACTGCATAGCCATCGAAGAAAAGGCTACCCACATGTTTTCCAACAGCGTGGAACGGTATGACATTGATGCAATGTACGGGATTCACCATTGGCGTGAACACCGACGAATCTACTACAAAAGCTGCCAGGTCCGAAAGTCTCAACATGAAGTGTACAGTGATAAAGGGATCGTTGCTGTTAAGCATGTCACTCTTTCGTCTAAATGGGATTACCCTTCCTCAGACTATCGTGGTCAAAAGACAAGACGAAAGGGACTATGAATTCTGTGAAGCGGACTTTCAGAGCTTGTCTCTCAACGACATCAAGATCTGTATCTTGCCAAAGTCCAAGGAAGAATGAGACATTTCTCGACTGAAATTCAACGTGAATACATCAAGTCCTTGCTCATCTTCATCAGAAGCATAGTGATCTAGGAACGTGTAGAAGATTTACAACTTGCTATTGAATCGTATCAGACTCGTGTCAACTTCACCAAACCTCAGCTAGAACTTCCTGATATCAACCACCTTCCACAATACACTCTTGTCAGCAAACCATTTAGAGTAGTTTACCGCAGGAACTGCATCGCAACTGCTTGATGGCGTGTAGAGATCTTCATAAGTTTAGAGATCACACACTGAAGAGTGTCAGGGATGGCTTGGCTTATAGGTTGAAGGCGATACATGAAGGCATTGGGTCAACAAAGCGATGGAATTCTCAGGATCGACGGGATGTGAAGAGGATCATCACTCGTATCGATGAAAGGTTGTACAGAAGGGGCCAGTTCAAACACTCTGGAAAGCTTTGTCGGTGGTCGTCCCAGGATTTCTCTCACCGGCTATCAACGCCCTGATCGCATTCCTGGAAAGATTGATGGACTACCTGGTACCCCTTAATCTGTTTCTTCTATAATTTTGGATGTGTGATTTATTATGACAATGGCTTGTGCACACATTACAGTGTACAACCCTACTTGTAATGAAGGACCCTGTGGTACGCTTCAGTGCCACAATCCTTATAAAAGGAGCGAAAGCTTCTTACTTTTGAGTAAAACTTATCAAACCTTTCATTTTTCAAGGTTTTGCTCAAAAGAACAAGTACTTCCCCTTATTTTTTTTTCAAAACCTCAACCATTAATATCACTTGTTGAGGGGGAGTATTTGTCTTAAAAACTTTGTTCACAAATTGTTCTTTGTGTAATCTTCCCACAAAACTCCAAATGGTCATATTTATTCTCAACATTTCTTCAAAAATAACATATTTGTATGCCATTTTTGAGGGGAGAAAATTGTGATAAGAAATATGTTGTGTTTTGCTATTGAATCCTCGTGTGAAAAGACTTCAACCCATGAATTGACGGGATCTGAACAGTCATACATTGGAAAGATTTGTCTTCCAAGACTTATCCAAGTAAATTGTACCCATTCGAGAAGCTCTTGATAGACATGAACTTTGACGGGTTTGACAACCTCTCGGGGTTGTCCACATCTTCAAGGTAGTTATTAGAGCTAGTTGTCACCTAAAAGCTGACAATGTATCTCTTTAACTATGCAACGTAATCGTGTCTCGCAAGGAATTGTCTATCTTGAGTCGATCAATTCAAAAGTGCGCGCTGTTTCCTCACTGTGCAGATTTCTGTCAAAATTCTTAAGTACATTTGGAGGGGGAGTATTTCTGAAAATCTAAAACTCTTGAAGTGTTCAAACATTGTTTTCATTTACAAACACTTCTAGAGATTTTAATGAAAATGGTTTTATGGCAATGGAGTTATAAGGTGATTAAGGTTAGGAATAACCGTCCTATGATCCGCCAGAGCCGGAGGATCTACCCAAGGACACTACCAATAGTTAGAATTAGAAGTCCTTAGGTATGATTATAAAAAGGAGAAAATGAGAATCGGAGAAAGAAGGAGTTGAAGAATTAAAAAGAAAAGCAAAGAAAAGGGTGAAAAGAAATAGCCCTCCAGATTATTCAACTTAGGGCAGACACCGGGTTCAATTCATATGCTACTGGTTGTCACTTGATGACACCGGTATTGAAGATTAAAAGTCATCATGGACCCAGTGACGCATGCACTAAACCTTCTTAGCCACTCAAGTTTCTCTCAACAGAAGCTTGTTTCATTCTCACAGGGAACCCTACGTAAACTATCGGCTTTCTCTTAGAGATTGCTGGTATTGAAGAAGGAGACCCTCTCCTTAGTCTCCACTCAGGAAAACCAAAGCGCACTATTGAGTCTAGAGCCACGAGATTCATCAAAAGATCTCATAGGTACACTTGACATTTCATCACTTGTTGTTCAACAATAAGAACAACAGTGGTATGTTATCGAGTCCTACACAGATCCTAGCAATCTGTCGAGAACATTTATGAGAGGTTCACAATTGTGATCCTCAGTGATTGAATGGAAACTCCTGCCAGGGTCAACATCAAACAGCCCTGACTATAGGTCACTTCGGTAACTCCCCGTGGATTACGCTTAGTGTGTCTTAAAGGGTCTACAGTCATGAGGTGATCCTTCGGTGTACCTCAGCGACTCATCTGAACTGTAGGTGTACTTCGGTACATCGCGTTATCTCACTTGTGGGACTCCAGTTCAGGAACGGCCTTTGTAAGAATTAGAGTTGTGTTTTCACACTATGCTGTTAACACTCTCGAAGTTCAAAATTGTAAGTGCCGGAATCCGCTTATTACTAACCTTTCTTATGTTTTCTTCTTATGGAAGCTTTGGAGCGGACTGATCGTGTTGATTCTTCACATGCTCATACCAACAACATCACTAATAGAAGTTCTATTAAGAGGAAACACAAAAGTCTGAATGATTCTTCGTCAAGTCAAAGAATCTACAAAGTTAAAGACTAAGAGAACTTCATCAGTACTGTAATCCAACGTTAAAGAGCGTGTGAGCATGTTGAAGAAAGACGTGGAGACACTGGAGCAACGAAGCTGACCTGATGCAGACAACAACAACATACTATCACTACCATCACAAAGAACAAAGATTAAAGAACAAAGAAAATGATGACGTCAAAGCAGAACTATTCAAAGGAAACAATTTCTCTACGCTGGGGAGATTGTTCGAATCAAGGAAATTCTTCTCACAAGAAAGAAGAATGTCAGAAGACGTCAAAGCTACTATTACATCTACACCTTCACCGTTCACATCATCAATCACTAACACTTAGGGGGAGATTGTTGAAATCACTCCTAAACTAGAATTCAAGTGTTAGTAATTAATATGTAATAGTTAGCTTAATTAGGCCTTTATGTTTGTTATTAAGCTTAGGCTTATGTAGAAGGCCCATAAGCCTAGGCCCAAGCCTAATAAGGAAAGGATGGGAACTTGGTGTGTTGCCCTAGTTCCCTCCTATAAATACTCTTGTAAACCTTCTATTGAAGGTTGGTTGTTTATTTTATTTATTCACCTTACGCATAACTTTTCTCCATTCATTCGTTGTGTGTGTTTTAACGTGTTCAACCAATCTCTTCTCTTCTATTTCTTATATTGATACTTGTGTTACTAAAATGGGAACCTAACAGTAAGATATGACCAACTGACGACCCTTTCTACTTGTGCGATTTGACCAACTGATCACCTATCGTTTGGATGAACTTAAGAATTGGGGGGTGTAGTGTCTAAGTTCCTAACGGCCCGGCACTCACTATTTAGAATCTAGCATGTAGCGGTACTTAATGACTCGGCTTAGGGGACCAGGAACAACAGGACTTATGACTGTGCGCCTGATTTCTCCTATGGTGGCATCTTTGCTGATAGGTTAGGGCGAATTGACCAAATGCTGTCCTCTCGAATTTGACCCCACCTGAAGTAATTGGAAGTAGGTAGACGTAGAACTAACTAGTTAGGAGGATTAACCAGGTTAGCACCACTATTCCTCTATTGATTTCCCTTCTACCATTTATTTGCTTTTATATTCTGCATTAGTAGTTTAATTAATTAAAACCCTATCAAACCATTAATATTCTGTGACAATTAAACTTAGTAATTATCCAACACACATAGCTCTTGAGACGACCTCGGCTTTACCATTTACTACACTACACACGACCGGGTACACTGCCCGTTAGTGCATTAGGGTAGACCATAGGTATAGCGAGACACTATAAATATTAAGACCTGTCAGTAAAACCTGCATCAAGTTTTTGGCGCCGCTGCCGGGGAGCTATATTAGGATTGATATTAAGTCTTTCATTTCATTTTTAAACTTTTCTCACGATGATATTTCAAGTTTTTAAGTACCATGGAAGTTGTTAACATCGATGACCTCACTCTTGAGGAATACTTGGCGTTGACTAGAGCAGATCAAGGGTCGGGTCTCGTAAGACCGGCAATCGGAGCGGATGTTCGTTTCGAGATTAAAGACCAATTTATGAGGGAGCTTCGCGCTAACCCTTTTTCAGGAAACAGGGACGAAGACGCATATGAGCACGTTGAAAATGTCCTATACATCGCCAGCCTTTTCAACATTCCGGGCGTGTCTCATGATGTTGTTATGCTCAGGGTCTTCCCTATGACCCTCACTGGAGCAGCTAGAAGATGGATCGAAAGATTGCCCGCCGGGGCAGTTAATACTTGGGCACTACTGAAGAAACACTTTATCCAAAGATATTGCCCACCATCGAAAATTTCTCATCAGCTTTTAGAGATCCATAACTTCAAACAAGAAGACGACGAAACTCTGTATCAAGCTTGGGACAGATACAACGATCTTCTTTATAAGTGTCCTACCAATGATCTAAATAACCAGCAGAAGGTCAATATTTTCTACAAAGGAATAAATGTTACTACAAGACAGATGCTGGACTATCAAGGACCTATCCCGAACATGACTCCTACTACTGCAATTGAAGCCATTCAAAAAATGGCGGACCATTCTCAAAAATGGCACGACGGTGGAAGTAAAAGAAACCAAGGCGGAAGCTTAGACGGAATTGCAGCAATCGCTAGTAAAATTGAAAGTCTCAGTCGAGATATGTTGAAGGTCAGAGAAACCGTTCATGCCATCCAAGTGGGTTGTGAAAGCTGTGGAGAAGGACATCTTACGAAGAATTGTCCTCATATGGACGAAGATGATTGAAGAAGCCAGTATGGAGAAAATCGACCATTTTACGGCGATAATAGAAATAGTAATGGTTATCGTGGAAATTACAACCGTGGGCCTTATGGAGAAAGAAAGCCCAGTCTGGAAGAAACAATTAATAAATTCCTGGAAACTTCAGCCCAAAAACAAAAAGAACAAAATATTTGGTTAAAAGGTTTCCAGGAAAACAAAAATAAAATCTTCAGTCCAGGCACGACGAAACCCTAAAAAATCTTGAAGCAATGATTGAAAAACTCAGTACGGAGATTGATGGGATCGAACTTAACAAAGCCAAGCGCAAGGAGGAATGCAATGTTGTTTTTATAAATAATTCTCAGGAGGTTATTGAGGATTGTATAGTCGACAAATTGGAGGTCTCGAATATCAACCAACAGGAAGAGTTACGCCGTAACTACTTCCCGGAGTTCCGGCGTAACCATGCCCAGCAAGCAGTCCAGGTTAGGATCAAGTTTGTTCTTTGTTAAGGATATCAGTGCAAGAGGGTTAGTCATTCCGTGTTCTGCTGATAATATTGATATGTTGGGGATAATTGATTTTGGGTCTAATATAAACATCATGCCTCTATCCATATTCCTAAAAATAAGGATAATCCACCTTTGGGAAACTGATATGAAGATTGCATCAACAACTGAAACTAAGATCACCCCGTTAGGTATTACTGGAGGTAAGTGTGTTAAAGTCGACAAATTTACACCGGCTCCCGAGTTTTTGGTTGTAGATAATATGAAAGGCAAAAAGGAGCATTTGATTCTTGGTTTGCCATTCCTTGAAACATTAGCACGCTACGGTGGAGTCTATGGAGATATAGTGGAGTTTAAGTTGGATAAAACCTTGAACCTTGAGCCAGACGAAATTGTTATAAAGGAACCACCAAGGATAGAATTAGATGACTCCGATAGGTTTCCACCTTCGGATTTAGACTTTGCAGGACTCCGAATCTAGTGACGATGAAGACGATAAGGAAGAGATCCCGGTTTCCATACCCAGTTACGTTGTAAAAGGAATAGTTCACTGTTGTGCTCCTTTAGTTGAGGGAACCAGGGGTAATATTTCCCACGTGTTCCCCTTTCCAAAAAGGATGTAATGGAAGAGGGAAATATCTCATTCGGATGATTGATGAAGCTGCAAAAGTTTGGTGGTGCTGGGAAAAGAAGAGGATATCAAACAAAAGTTGCACAACTAGTGCTTTTAGCGAGTGGTTCTTCGATATGACTGACTATTCATTTTTTCGAACCAGCTATCATGCACGACGATTACACCGTGGCATGGCCTACATGCAACCCTAATCGCAAGATCTGCGATGGAGGAGAATACCCTGAACCTAAATGGCTCAAACGTAAGAATGGCATGTTTTTGACGAAGATAAGAGAAGCGATGTAGGATACAGGGGGATCTCATTTGAGAATTGGTTACGAGTAAAGTTTGGGTATGATAAAATTGATGAGGAAAAAAAGGATAGGTTTCGTTTCGAGTGGGCACAAGCTAATTTCCTGCAGAAAAGATACGCCATGACTCGTTATGTTTCACCGCATGTTTGGGACCAGCCCTATTCAATGAAAGACGTGGAGGAAGTAGGGCAAGCTCAAAAGCCCCCATAGGAGCCCCGCGGCTCTGAGTCTAACTTAAAGACTCGTTAATAAAGAAAAGTGCTCTTTCGGGAGACAACCCGAATTATCCCTTTCTTTTGTTTTTATTTCCTTTCTGTTGGGTTTGTGTTTTCTAACCATTTTTGCAGAGACCAAAAGTAATTACTGCTGCAGTTGCTATCTGAACAGAGTTACGGCGTAACTCATCTTGGTGATTACGCCGTAACCATCATTTTCGCAGCAGAATTCTTGACGCATTACCAATTACGGCGTAATACCATCTCAGTGGTTACGCCGTAACTATTCGCTTCGCAGCTCATACCAGGTTTTGCCAGTTATGGCGTAACTCTCTCATAGGAGTTACGACGTAACTATCCTCAGCTTTAATTCTTTCATTTTAAAACACAGTAACCTTGTATTAGTTTTTAAATGAACTTTGTGGGTGTGTTCCCTGTAAACCCTCACAAGACTTCACTCGTCCACTTGGGACACCAAGTGGTTTAAAAGGCTTGTTGCATTCGCTAAATGCAACCGTGATTCCTACGAAAGTGAGTTAGGTTTGTTTTTCATTTTATTTTTTTTCTTTTTAGAATTATGCTTGTCGGTATTGTGATTTCAGGGATTGAAGTTTGTTCATGACGCTTAAACGAAGGCACGATCCTTTCTCGTGGGCCTTCTTCTTTTTGGAGCAAATTTCAGGGAAGTTCTCGCTCTAATTCCAACTTTCTCTTCACCTTTATTTTAATGCCTAGTACAAAAGGGACTTTGTACAATTCAAGTGGGGGGACGGGAGTAGAATTATCTCTTGAACTTTATTTCGCCCTCATTTTTTCTAGTTTATTTTGAAAAATTATGCCATTTTTAAATTTTGACATGTTTTTCCGAACCTAACTAGATTAGACCTTATCCGAGCATATACAACCCTTGATATTACATGTTGAGATTAGCCTTATCCGTTTCCAATATTTTACCCCAAATCCACCAAATTTTGAGTGTGTCGGTAGCTTGTAAACTTTAGAACTTGGCCTTTGCATCATTTCGAGACCATAAACGAGGTATGTTGAGTTAGCTCGATGTATTTGGACTTTTCAGTTTTAGAGGGCAGTATTATAGGATTATCACCCAAACAGCCTACCATTGTGAGTCTATCGATTAATCACCTCGACTTTTTGACCCTCATGTGAAACCCTTTTGTTGCACTCCCCTTTAGTGCAAGATACCCCTAGATACACCCTTCTGAGCCATTCCTTTCATTTTGTCACCCCAATATATTGTTTCGTTACACCCTTACACCTTAGCCTACCCTGTAGTCTTTATTTATAATTGGGAAGTTATCATTTACCTATTGTTTAGTATCGAGGAGGCCACCTCAGTCACATCTGAAGATTAGAGTTGGATGTATACCAACTGAAGAAGAAAAGGTAGTGTGCCCATCACGACGTCCTCTAATGACACATCTACCTTGCATTTCATGATCCGGTCTCTAGACTTCTAAGCTTGAACTTTGGGCGGACGGTAAGTGGTGATGACTTAGTTATAGATATAGACTACCTGCTTGTTTTTCATTTTACACCAATTATATATCCCATGTCTTATCCTACCCTTTAGTTATGAAGCATGTCTAGGTGATGCAGCGAGCAATCTTTGGTGTCTTGGCCATGGATTTGGTCATGTATCATTGATTTTGTCCACTTCGTCGTGACATGTTAGTAATGACGAGTCACCCCTTAACCTTTGTCGTGTTTACCCATATTGCCTTCGAGAATTGTTTAGCCCTTAACTCTAGTGGTGGAGATTTGTGTAACCACCAAGCTTATGATAGAATACATGCTATGACTGTGCGATTGAGTGATCACCCCGAAATTGACACTTAGAATAGTTGAGAGATTTGAGTGTTTGTTCCCCTTTCGTGAGGTGTTCGGCTTTGTTTTATTCTAGCATAAGGGATTTGTAAACTCATATTTTCCAGGTTTTGGGAGATATCATTTTAGGAATCTATCTAATAAGGTCTACTTGAGGGCAAGTAGAGTTCAAGTGGGGGGATATTTGATAACATCAAATAGTCCTGAATATTTAGTGTCAATTTCCCCCGTTAATGCTCGTTATTTATATCATTTATATGGATTTACGCTTGTTTTCCATTGTTTTACACTTTCAGGTAAATTACGAGCATTGGAGCTAAAGAGACGCGGAAATGGAAACGTTACTAAAGATTTATCACAGTATGCTTATTTTGAAGAAGTTACGGCGTAACTCATCTCTCACATTACGCCGTAACTATTGCGTGACCCAGAAGTCCAACTTATCAAGAGGTTACGGCGTAACTCCTCCCAAAGGTTACGACGTAACTCCATTAGGTCAAAAGAGGTTCCACGCCGCTGATACTTACGCCGTAACTACTGCAAAACTTACGACGTAACTGAGTTTATTGAAGACTACGGCGTAACCACTTCTTAGGTTACGCCGTAACTAGCAGATCTAGTGCATTTACGGAGAAATAGAAGGTTACGGCGTAACTCCTCTATGGGTTACGCCATAACCCAAACCTGGCCTATAAATACCCCACGAATTCTAGCATTTCAAAGCATCCCATTCCACACGCAAGACTCTGAGAACGTGGGAAAAATCTCAAGGCAGGGAAGCATACGGAGCTGTTTCCAAGGGAGAAGTCACACCATTACGATAAGCTTTAGCGTTTTATATTTCTTTTACTTTCAATTCATGTATTTCGTACCTTTGAATATTGAATTGATGTGCATGATTAATATGAGCGGCTAAGCACCCTTTGGTGCTAGCCTAGTTATGATTCCTTAATTGTTTTGTTTGCGTTTACCTTTACTTCCGTACAATTATTTCTAAGTGTATGCATACATTGTTCTTTGGTAGTCACCCTTAGTTCGGTAGTTTTGAATGGCGATTGAGGCCAATTTCCTAGGAGATATGACCAACTGACCCTAGGTGAGCGAACTGAGACGGGAAGGGTAAGATATGACCAACTGACGACCCTTTCTACTTGTGCGATTTGACCAACTGATCACCTATCGTTTGGATGAACTTAAGATTTAGGGGGTGTAGTGTCTAAGTTCCTAACTGCCGGGCACTTACTATTTAGAATCTAGCATGTAGCGGTACTTAATGACTCGGCTTAGGGGACCAGGAACAACAGGACTTATGACGGTGCGCCTGATTTCTCCTGTGGTGCATCTTTGCTGATAGGTTAGGGCGAATTGACCAAATGTTGTCCTCTCGAAATTGACCCCACCTGAAGTAATTGGAAGTAAGTAGACGTAGACATAACTAGTTAGGAGGATTAACTAGGTTAGCACCACTATTCCTCTATTGATTTCCCTTCTACCATTTATTTGCTTTTATATTCTGCATTAGTAGTTTAATTAATTAAAAGCCTATCAAACCGTTAATATTATGTGACAATTAGACTTAGTAATTATCTGACACACATAGCTCTTGGGACGACCTCGGCTTTACCATTTACTACACTACACACGACCGGGTACACTGCCCGTTAGTGTATTAGGGTAGACCATAGGTATAGCGAGACACTATAAATATTAAGACCTGGTCAGTAAAACCTGCATCAATGAACAACCATAGATCAATAGCAAAAATTAAAAAATATTGTCTTGGATAAGCATCTAGTTTCTTCAATCAACATAAACCAAACAAGAAATCCATAATAAGATATACGAAACCACAGACCGGATCAACCCGTTATAATACCGATGGCGATGGGAGTCATTTAGAACAATCGTGTTGATGATTGTTAGAGTTATGTTGTAGGTAGAGGCTAGGGTTTGAAGGAGAGATAAATATGTAAGAGAGAAAGAGATTGAACTATGCATGAATACACTAGAAACAATTATACGAAAGCATGTAAACGTAAACAAAACAATTAAGGAATAATAACTAGGCTAGCACCAAAGGTGCTTAGCCAATCATATTAAAAGAAACCAAAAATTCAATGTTTAACATAATGGAATACATGAATCAAAAGTAAAAGATAAAATAATCGCTAATTCTTATCGTTAGGGAGTGATTTCTCCCTTTGAGATGGCTTCGTATGCTCTTCAAGATTTGCCTTTGGACCCCTCTTGACATTCTCTGCTTTTTGGTGTGAAGTGAATGATGTAAAATGCAGAAATTAGGGCTTGTATTTATAGGCACGATCTAGTTACGGCGTAACTTGAGTTGAGAGTTACGCCGTAACCTCAATAATTCCACAATTATGCTCTCGGTAAGCTGGTTACGGTGTAACACATGGAATGGGTTACGCCGTATCTTCAATACAGGTTACATTTGGTATGATTAAGCCGTAATCAATGGAAGGAGTTACGGCGTATCTGATGGCGGCGTGGAACATTCCTTGACCTAATTGGTTACGACGTAATCCTTAGTTGGGAGTTACGCCGTAACTGAATGCTGAGTTGTTCTTTTGAGTCACGCGCTAGCTACGGCGTAATGTGAGAGATGGAGTTACACCATAATTGCTTCACAGTAGGCATACTATCATAAATCTCTAAGAAAATCTCCAAATCCACGTCTCATTAGCTCCACTGCTCGTAATTTACACGAAAGTGAAATATAAAGGAAAACAAGCGTAAATCCATATAAATGATATAAAATACGAGCATTATCGGGGGAAATTGACACTTAATATTCAGGACTATTTGATGTTATCACTGTACAAGACCTAAACTTATGTGTCCAGGTGTCAAAAGTTGAGGTGCTGGTCTAGAACTGGAGTGTCCAAGAGCCATTTACTAAGCCAACTCATCGAACGTAACGTGAATAGTTTCCATAATATCTCAGGATCTTTTGTTGTGGATTCGGTAACCCTTCCGATCAGGTGCATAACCGACGAAAAATCCAATATTAGCCTTAGCTTTCAACTTTCCCAGATCTTGACCATCATTGGTTGGATAGCACAAAGCTTCAAACACATGAAGAAACAAGAGATCCGGTTTTCTGTTGTGTACTAATTCATTTGGAGTTTTTCCATGAAGAGTGTGTATTAGGGATCGGTTTTGATTATAACAAGCATTGGCAATGGCTTTAGCCCAGAGAAACATTGGAGCCTTTGAGAATATTAGCATAGTCCTAGCAGCTTCCACAAGAGTATGATTACACCTTTCAACTACACCGTTCTGCTGAGGAGTGCGTGGAACACTTTTCTGATGAGTAATTCCAATGCTTTCATAAAAATGAAGGAGCTATTTATTTACAAATTCAGTTCCATTGTCAGTTCGGATGATTCTAACTGTTTTGTTAAGCCTAACCTGCAATTGTTTGATAAGCTTAATGATAACCTCGGGAGTTTCATCGTTAGTTCTCAAAAATTTTACCCAAGTAAACCGAGAGTAATCGTCAACAACAACTAGCACATACTTCTTTCCATTAATACTTTGAACTCTCATGGGTCCGCATAGATCCATGTGAAGGGTATAATGGTATTATCAGGTTTGGGTTTGTGGGCATACTTTTTTCTTTTGCCTAATTGGCATGCAGAACAGAGATGATCCTTTTCATATTTTAGTCGGGTAAAGCCTCTTATAAAGTCCTTTCTAGAAATATCATTGATGGTGCCGAAGTTCAAGTGACTGAGTCGACGGTGCCATAACCATGACTTGTTCTTAGAAGCCTTTGACAACAAGCAAATTGGAGAAGACTTCATCATGTCTTCGATAGAGATGGTGTACAAGTTAGTGCCACGAGATCCTTTTAGAAGTTCAACACCATCTAATTCTCTAACGAAGCATATGTGTTTTCTGAAGGCTACTTCGAGATCAGAATCACAAAATTGACCAACAGAGAACAGATTGTGTCCAAGTCCTTCTACATAATATA
Source organism: Chrysanthemum makinoi (assembly GCA_910596185.1). Classification (NCBI taxonomy): domain Eukaryota; kingdom Viridiplantae; phylum Streptophyta; class Magnoliopsida; order Asterales; family Asteraceae; genus Chrysanthemum; species Chrysanthemum makinoi. The sequence goes on along the minus strand of OU343218.1, from coordinate 183,470,057 downwards.
CCCGGGCACTACAAGAATCCTGTTGATTAGCTACGGAAATTACCCATACGATATGATTTGTGGGTATTTACCCACACGTTACCCTTGAAGTACCCACGATTAGGAAATTGACAATGTTGCAAAAGTTACCCTCAAATCTCCCACAACTTTACCCGCGAAATTACCCGCAACTCTAGACTTAGTGTGTAATGTGTGGTTGATATTATACCGCTAAAATGTTTCCCACAAATTACCCACGAATCGACCAATCATGGGCAAGTATGCGGTAAAGTCCTGGAAACAACTTTATGTTTACCCACGGAGTAAAAATTTTCTATTTATTCGTGGGTATTTTTTTAATTGCTAATCAATGATTAAATATATACATAAGGCTTTAACCATGACACTTTTCGTGAGACTTGTTGTCAAACAAACTTTTTATTTAAACCGCTATTTGCTCGCAAATAATTAAATATATACATATGGGTTTAACCGTTAATTGCTTTATGTCAAACAAACTTTGTATTTAAACCGCTAGGTGCTCGCAAATGCTTGCCCCCTAATCATATCCTTGGTAGGGGTGTAAACGAGCCAATCTTTTATCAAGCAACTCGAGCTCGAGTACAATCTCGACTCGATCTAGCTGAGCTTTTATCAAGCTCAAGCCTATCAAGCTCAAGCCTGAGCTCAAGCCCAGTAAACTGGCTCGAAACATATAATGAGTCGAGCTCGAGCTTTTGATAGCTCGGCTAGAGCGGTTATCGAGCTTTTCGAGCCTTAGTATAGATATATTTTCATATTATTTTTATGTATGTAAATAAGGGCTGATTTGAACGTTAACATAATTATAAGGAATAACTCCATAAAGGATAAAATATTTTCTAGCCTTGGATATGAGGATTTTATTTTTGTTTTATTACTCTTAAAAATATCTAATTTGGTTTTCAAACAGTTAAGTATTTCTCTTTCAGTTTGTGATTCGAGATCATGTACAACTTTTGTGTGAAAGACTATATTTTTTTGTGACAATTGCAATTTGAAATTCGTTTTGACACGGAATGGTGTATCTGATATTTTGTTCATTTTCAGTTTAGCTGCAAATACCAGTTGGCATAAATTCGAGATTTTTATATATATTATTTCGAGCTTTTCAAGCTAAGCTCGAGCTTTGCTCGAGCCAATCTTAAATTTGGATGGTTAAAGCTTGACGAGTAATTGAGCCAAGCTCGAGCCAACCTTTTATCATTCGAAGGAGCTCGAGCTTTGTTGAGCTCACACTAGGGGTGGCAATCGAGTCGTGTTTGTTTTGACCTATTCAGGTTCGCGTATTGGCGGGTTGGTATAACCTCTGCCCAAACACGACCCATTTATTAATCGTGACATGAAACCCAACCCTAACCCGGACACATAACACGTGTACACCCGTTTATGACCCGTTTAACTTGTTTAACTAAATAGGTCAAGAAGTGAATAAAGTTTGTAGTTTGTTTAACTAGTTTAAATGCGAAATGATATAAGGATCTAAAATATAATACAAATAACATACAAATAACTATACGACAATTTCAGAGTTAATAAGTGTCAATTTCAATGATATTTGAGGTATAATCATAATTCACTTATATTAAGTACATAAAAAAAATACATTTAATCCACATCCAACATAAAAAACTAGGTTATATTTTTTTATTTTTTGAGTCTTGTATATTTAAACGGGTTTCCGGGTTAACCTGTTTAATATTTACTCAAACTAAACACAACCCGTTTATTAAACGGGTTAGACGGGTTTACCTGTTTTTGACCCAAACCTATTTATCCTCAACCCAAATCCATTTAATTTCGTGTCGTTTATCATGTCGTGTCGAGAATTGTCACCCCTAGATTACACCCTTTATCATTGGTCTAATATTATCCTCAAAATAGCTTTTAAAAAAACCACTAAAATTTTGGCGCTAAGACTAGGCGCCTATTTAAAAAATTTTAAATTTAACTTTTTAATCTTATATACACGATATCTTCTCATTAACTGAATTCCCATTTTTATCTCAACACACCTCCACACAACCACACCTTCCTACTACCTCTTGTAACTGTCATTTTCCATCACGTCCCACACACTCTAGTACTCTACGGTCTTGATCTATTTCGGTTAGTTAAACAACATATCTATATCATGAAGAAGGTTGTTTGAAAGTTTGTTGTTGCCACTATTATTTTCACTTTGATAGTTTGATATTTCAAATATTCTATGTGTTTGTCTTTATAACTTTGAGGCACGTAAGTCAGATCCCACTCCAATTGTTATTATGTTACTAATTTTGCTTTATCTAATATCATATCAAATTACACTTAACGCTTATATGGAGAGTGCATTTTCAACTTTCAAATAAATGATTTATGATGTTGTTTATTTGAAATTTTTAATTGATACATTTACAATTGTTACCATTGATATTGGCATGAATAATTGTGTTGGTTTGTTTTTAACAGGTTAGTCTTTGTTTATCTCTTATGCTTGTTTTTTTTATGGATTTCGACAATGACGTGATTCATTTATGTCTGGATGTTTGAGCAGGCGACATGAGTATTATCATTAATCCTATAGATCCAGTTCTTAGCACAATCCTTTTTTAATTTTGTTTTCAACTTTGTGCATGTTATAATCTACTCTTATATTTTTTTTGTTAATTTTGCAGATCCTTTCTTTTTGCAGTTGCAGGTTCCATGTAATGACCACACAAAGGAGACATACTCATCATGTTTAAGCACCTACAATGACAACTTTGAATGTACTTCATCACCTCAATATATAAAACCTAAAGAATGCTCGTAAATGACTAGTAATGATATGTATAAGATATGCATCATGTTTGATGTACTATATTGATATTAGAACTTTCAATTGTTATAGCTATGCATATTTTGTGCTTTATGTTTAAATTAAATTGTGGATGAACCATTTTGTAGATTGTAGTTCATCCAAATATTGATTTAATGACAGTTTCATTGTGACATCAGTTTGTGATTCTACATGTATACCAATCTATGGATTATTTACAGAATACAATATTAGCAATATTTGTAACTATTTTTTTAGGGATTTTTCCATATTAAATATGTAAACATTGCACTCCATATACCATACAATACATCATTGGTGAATTAGTAATGAATTTACCCATGAACAATTATAGGGTAATTGATAATATTTCCCCTCAAAATTAGACATGATTTTATTTGTGTGGATTTTTACCCTCTGATTAGCCATGATTAAATTTAAGGGTATTTTCCTGGTGTTTATAAAATCCCATGAGAAGTTTACCCATGAACTGAAATCGATCACCCACATAAATTGTTGTGGGTAACTTTCCCACAAACGCAAAATATTGTGGGAAAACAATTAGCCTCAAAGGTTTTACCCATGTTTATAAATTCATGGGTAGTCTGTGGGTATTTGACAATTACCCACAAATCTTAGTCATTTACCCACATAATTGGTCCATGGGTAATCGCCTGAATTCTTGTAGTGGGGAGATAACACTATCACCAAAAACATAATCTCCATAACCCATAATTGCCCCAAAATGATCATTCTGAAATCTAACAATCCCGATGAACTTATTCACGAAGTTCTTGAGCCGTGAGCGATCCCTAGTCATATGTTTTGAGCAGCCTAAATCAAAATACCTAAGGACGATTTGTACGACCTGTATTTGAAAATAGACAAGAGTGGATAACTAGAAACATTGGATCCCCATGAGAATATGGGTTCTGATTGGTTAGTACAAGCAATCTGAAGACCTACAGCATTTCTAGAAGCCATGACATTATTAGTGGGAGCTACACTAGTAGAGGCAGTGGACCTAGTCGAAGTGTGCTGACTTCCTAAAGGTATGATTCTACCAGTGGGCTTCCATTTCTTAATGGGCAGTGATCTAGAAAATGTAGGGCAAAGTTCACTAATTTTGAATTTATGGCCTGTAGGCTTCCACTGATAACCTATATTAATGAATATTCTCCCTATAGGTTTTCAAGATTGCTTAACCTGTTTAGCATTATCCACTGGGGATTTAAAGAATGCCTCAAATAAGACACAACACATTCATCATGATTACCAGAAATTAAATATTCATTACATGTTTTGCAAGCAGTAGCAGAATTCAAATTAATTACAGTATGCTTATAGCTATACTAGAATCAATACGATTCATTTTATTCAACTCAAATTTATTATTTCTATGGTGGTATTCTACTCTCTTCTCTTGATCACTTTTAGCTCGCGAGGTCCTATTTTGCTTTGTATTGCCTGAAGGCTTTGACCCGCTAACCTTAGTGTCATTGCTTACTCCTGTAAAAGGAACGACGGGAATATTAGTTGGTTTTACTAATTTTTGCATTTATGACCTAGAAGTGCCGGGCTCTGAGACTTTAGGAGGCACATCAATGGTAACATGCTTAACTGTGGGCATAGAAGTGGGTACAACTGTTCTATCTAGCCTAGTACCAGATTTAGGACATGTAGCAATAACATATTCTAAGATTTCATGAGATCGTTTAGCATACATGCAAGCATAGGTATCCGCACTATCAAGTGGTTTCTCTATTCTATCATTTTATACAATCTCACGTAGACCCTCTAAACTATCCTTAAGGTATGAAAGATATGTTTGATATGCAAGTTCATTATTCCTAAGATGAGGGGGAATATATAACACATCAACAGCATAATTATTACAAGCAGAAACCTTTGAAACAGAATAATTGCAAGTAGGAATCGGCAATTTCCCTTTTACCATACGCTTCAGATTCTCAATTCCGTTAAGCAAAGAGTTTACCTTCTCAATGTGTTTATCATGATTAACCTTAACTGAATCACATAACTCTTTGTTTTGAACTTTAACCTTTGAAATTTCAGCTTGAAAACATTCATTTTCCTTTTGTAATTTATTGATGATGTTTTGAAGTTGGAAATTCTGAGAATCTAAAGGCGGAGGTATTTGAGTGCCAACCACTTCACTCCTACTTCCCTTCAATTAGGAAATTTGAGCTTTCATCACGTGAGATTATTTCAAAATATGCATTAAACTCAGGAGCATCCGAAGATGTCTTGGCATTTGAGGTTTTGATTCTTTCTTCAAGATGTTGATATTTTAATTGTAGATCAAGATATTCAACTTCTAATTTAGAAAAATGCCTAGCCATGTTATCATGATCATCCTTTTCACTTATGTCATGCAGTTTTGAATTCTCTGTCTCAAGCTCATTGACACGATCTTGGGAAACTTTAAATGCAATTGATAGATCATGAAATTGATAAGCAGTTATAGCATAATTAGTAACAGTATAAAACACATCCTGGGCAATGCATCTAGAAATCAAATTCTTATTAAGGATGTGAATATTCTTCCTCTTAATCTCATTAATTTTAAGCTCATATGCATTAATTCTAACCTCGTTTTTCATTTCATTAAACATCTTTTTCATTTCCTTAACTTCAGTATCTAAGGCCTTTTGAATACCCTCGAATTGTTCTTTTAACTATTTAAAGAATAGAATGACCTCAGTAAGATAACACTCTTTTGTTTGCTCAAAACCCCTTTCCCTTTCAGTAATACCTGTTGGTGTGATTCTCTTCTTACAAGTTTTATCGAAATTAGCAAAATAGTTGGTAAACTACGTATATGCTAATTAAGGTTTTGCTTTGAATGGGAAGAGTTCTCGGCACTAAATGCATTGGTGTATTGGGAGGATACACTATAGCAGCAGACAATTTCCTAATGGGAGGATTCTTTTCAACAAGTTCTTCAGCTTTTCTCTTATCCATATCTATCTTCTAAAAAACTTGTTCAGGGGTTAATTGAGTCTGAGGTTTAAACGTGGCTAAGAAGTTTTCCTTAGTGTAATTAGGAGTTTTGAAATTTAAGTTATGAGTCACACACATAGGTTCCTTCAATTTCTTATCCATTTTCTCTCTAGAGGCATTTTCTAACTCTATGTCCTCTTCAGTGTTTTAACACAAGTTGGCTTTTGTTTGGGCTTAAGAATCTCACTACCATCATAAATCACATCATGAGATCTTTTGGCTTTCTTAAGGAACGCAGGATTTGGGTCTTCTACAAGGCCTATACTGTGTTTATCACTTAATACTCTGTGCTTTGAAATCATGTGAGCAGTTTGAATGGTGTTGCCTTGTACGTACAGCTTATTTTCAAGCTTGTTCTTTAAAGTCTTAAGGTTGGAAAAATCATTTAGGAGTTTTGATTCCTTTTTTTGAAGTCCTGTTTAAGCGTTTTTACATTTTCTTGAAGTTCTTGCTTTTGCTTAACAGTTTTATTAAGTTTCTCTTATAAGGAATTTAACTTTTGTCTTAACGTTTCTTCCCTTAAATTACTTTTAGTGATCAATGTAAGCATTTGGCTATCCATTTCCTGCTCACGGGTGGTCAGCTCAAATTTAGCACGTTGTTCATAGATGGCACCTTGATCCTTATATATATTAAGCTTAGAGGTTATGGAGTCATCAGGCACATATTCAGTGTACTCATCAAACACATATTCATCATTAACGGCAGAAGATGCACCACTTGGTACAACAAGACTTTCATCGTGTTTCACATATTACTCATATGGGACAACATTGCTATTACCATATTTGCAAAATCTGACTCAACGACTTCTGTTGGTTCTACTTTGTTGGAAATCTTTTGCTCATCAACCATATCATATAGTTTTAGTACCTCTGATATGATAGAAGCATTGAAGGGACTGGGTTGTTGAGGTGATGAAACCATTGGAGAAATATTAGCCATGAAAATAGTATGTCCTGTTGGTTCATCATCAACATCATAGTCAAATGCATCACATTCAGCAACCTGGAAGACATTGGGATTGTTCTGTGCCAAATCATATACTGGTTGCTCATCCACATCAGCATCATATGTTTTGGCATTCCCATCAGCAAGAAACAGCAACTCCTCCTCATCTAATACAGCTCCACTGTCTTAAGCCTGTATCAGCAACATTTTATCTCTGAAGTACTCAGCATTCTGTGGATGTTTAGGTTGAGTGCAGTTCCTAGCAATATGTCCCTCTCCTCCACAGTTGTAACACTTAATCGGCTTGCCTTGACCCTGAACTACAATCCTTCCTCTGTTCTGCGCACCCACATAACCAGCTCCAGCACCCATATAACCAGCTCCAGCTCCAGCTCCAACATTTCCCCTTGCAACATTCTGTTAATTCACATTCTGCCTTCCTTGCACGTTCTGAACCACAACCCTTCCGTCTTCCATTGTAGCTTGATTGTGTAGGTTAGATTAGGTTGTAAGTTGGTTGTTGGTTTGGGGAAGTGAGTTTCTGGACTGTTGAACCAATAGAGCAACCTGGTTTGCAAGGTTTTCAATCAACATGTCAGTTGGGGTAAATCCTGAGTCTGGTATGGTAATCTGATTCTAATTCTGAGAGGATGGTATGACTTGCGATGCTCTAGTGTTTAACCTAACATTTGAAACAAATGCAACTGAGTCATTTGAAGGGTAGTTAGTGCTCCTCAATCCTTTGTTCAACTTCACTGCAGTAACAAATTTGTGCCATTCAGGGTTCACGTTGTTTAGGAACTTGGAATTGAGTTGGATGTTTGGCATAGTCATATTAATATTTCTCATATCATTCACAAGTTTGTGAAACCTCACATGATACTCTGTGATGCTTCCCCCTGGGTTTATCTTGAAGTTCTCAAATTCATCATAAAGTTGTGACTCTCGATCTTCCTTAGTCAGTTCTGAGCCAGAGAGAAGCATCTTGACATTGTCCCAAACTGCTTTGGTCTCAGTATTGTGATTGATCAGCTTGTAAATGTCCTTTGGTAGACCTTGAAGTACAATGTTAGAAGCTCTAATGTCAGCATCGTATCTTTTCTTCTCCTTATCATTGAGATCATCATAAGTCCTTGGTCTATCCAAACCCAAAGTGACAATTCCATCTGCACCAGCTTCAAGTTGATCTCTGGTTGTTCCTATTTGGAATGGTCCTTCATCAATTGACTAAAGAATGTTAAGACCATTCTCTTTGTCCAAGAAATACAACCTGATTCTCTGTGCCCAAGAGTCATAATCAGTTCTATCCAGCATAAGAGGGCGAGTATCGGACCCAGCAGGTTGAACATCATCAGAAATGATAGACATGATTACTAAGTATACATGATTTTACTACTCTTTGATTTAACCAAGAAATAGAATCTTTCGCGGGATTTTACAAAATCAAGAGAAAACCGTAGAACTCAAATCACAAGTGTCAAATCTCAAGAGATAAAACGCAGTCTGTCAAAGCGCACTAGGTCAAAACGCAGTGTCAAAACACACTTAGTCAAAACGCACAAGGTCAAAACGCAGTAGGTCAAAATGCACTGAACCAAGTCGCAAGAGACAAAACGCAGGAGCAAAACGCAGCCCTTGACAAACCACAGTGAACAAAACGCAGTACTAACTAAAACGCAACCTGTCAAAACGCAGAAGATCAAAACGCAGTACACAAGTCACTTTCAATAGTACAACCACTACTTGTCCTTTTGTCCTTTAGTCCTTTCCAACCAAAACGCAGTCAAATTCTATCAAATCGCAGCGAGTACAAGCTCAAAATGCAACCAATACAGATCAAATCGCAACAATTAACAAACAAATCGCAGTCAAGAATAATGATCCGAGAGTCAAATCGCATGCAAGAACTTATCAAAAAACCTTACTTTTTCAATTAAAAACACCACAACCAAGATGAATCAATCCTTCTAAATCCAAAACTAAAGTAATATGATGATCCTAAACACAAAAGTACAACCAAAATCCAAACTTTACCACTAAATAAGATCAAAAGAGTGAAAAAGTCTCTAAACTCATTCCAACCAAAACTTGTGAACAACCAATCAAGAACCCAAGAACACACAAAGTAGATGATCAAACCATAGCTCTTGATACCAATTGTAACATATTGGTTATCATAAACACACAAACACAAATATCAAGAATCGACCTAAATGAGTTTTAGAGAGAGAAAGATGGAGAGAATGAGAACTTCTAGTAAAAGAAAGTAATGTAATATTATGAAGCTCCAACCTTCTACCTTAGGAGGTAGAAGGTATTTATAGTACTTTACAATAAACGCAACCTACGGGCTGTGGATCAGGTATACATTGGGTAAAGACCCATCCGTCCTCCACGATGTTACTTAACTAACTACTTAACGTAACTAAAATACTACGACTACGAGCTTTCTAATGCTTACACATACTTGAGGTGACCGAGTCTTTAACTTACGGATTTACTAAATCCTAACATCCTAAGATTAATTAGCAAGGTTCATAGGAATTCAATCATCTTCCACAACACTAAAGGGTCCTCAAATGGGTCCATCTCAGTGTCCCTAGCCAATTGTTGTTCCATGTAAGTTGAACTCTTCAAAAATTCATTTTCTAAGTAAAATGGGCGTTGAGGTCCTATAAAATCTCTATTGATTTGGGGACCATGTCTCGATGATCTAGGATAGATAACACGTAATAAACATTTATTTTAGGACGAATAACGATCTATGTTGCAATTTAGTTTAAAAAATCAATGTTAATCCAATCTCGTCTTTTACGAGGTGTAGAAGATGTGAGATGTAGACAACCTTACCTCTACCCAAAGGTAGAGAGGCTGCTTCCAGAGGACCTCCGACCTTTTTATAAGGAGTAAGGATCGAACCATCAACTTATGTATCCAAAGAAGAAGGATTTTCCAATTGATCCAACCCTCAACCGTCGCAATTTAGTTGCATTAATCTATTTAGGTGGGCTTCCATTGTCAAGACATTTTAATCATTTACATGTGCTAAAAAGGAAAAAAACTAGCCAACTTTCGCATAAGCAGTTAAGAAACATTGACACCATCCCTACTACCAAAAGTATAGTATTCAAGTGATGTGATTTATTTCTGCTTTTGTAATCAGAAGTTAATATGCATTATTGGCAGTTTTTATGTTCCCCATCAGAAGTCAAGATAGCATTATTTTTTGTTAACACCATTATAATTACAAGTATTGTAATTTGTTAGACTTTTAAAATGTTACTCATGGTTATCACAAGATATAAAATGTTCAAATACCTTAAAAGCTATTGGTGTTAGAATCCGGTTCAGAATACCTTAAAAATGTTACTCATTATTTATTTGGCTGTAATTTTAGAGTTAGCTCAGTTGACTATATATTTACGTTATTTAATAATCTATAGTATGTTATTTTGGGAACATTGTTGCGACTACTTTTTTAAATGATTTCTTATTAAGACTCAAGATAGCAATATGTTTCTACAGAAATACATTAATATATATATTAAAAGGCGTGAAAAACGACGTCGTTTCGTCGTTTGAAAGAAAAGGGCGAAACGACAGCTGAGGCCAAAAATTAAAGAGTAAAACGACATGGTCCAAAACGACGTCGTTTCGTGACTTTGGGAAAATGGCAAAAAGGACCCCTCAAGTCAACGACGCTTTGCAAAAAGAGTAGTGAATTCTGAAAAATGGCTAGAATTACCCCCGAAGTGTCTCACGTTTTGCAAAACCGATCCTTACCTTTTAAAAAAAGAAAAATGGCTAGAAGTACCCCCGAAGTGTGTCACATTTTGCAAAACCGATCCTTTTCTTTTAAAAAAATTTGAAAATTGGCAAAAATTAACCCCGAAGTATGCGCCACTTTGCAAATTCGATGCTCAACTTTAATTGTTGTTATAAAGGTTTGTTTTAATTTTTACTATTATTTTTTTTAACATATATGTATATATATTTAATGAATTCGGTAGATCCTTAAGGTCAACGTTTACATCCCGACCGAACTATCACTATACAAATGTACCAAATAAAATTAAAATACCAACATTTACATAAAAAATTTCGCACACAATTTAAACACCACACATATAACAAAACTTATATAACATAAAAATAAAAGCAAACAAACCGCTAATATGTAATTAAGGATGTTGCGAATTCATTATATATATATATACATATATATTTAAAATAATAATAATAAAAAAAAAACACACACACACACACCCTTACATCAAACTTAATGTCAAAGTTTACATCCCGACCGATCTATCACTATACAAATGTGCCAAATAAAATAAATATACCAACATTTACATAAAAAAATTCGCACACTATTTAAACACCACACATATAACATAAAAAGTAAATGCAAAAAACCCGCCGCAACGCGCGGCTACAAAAACTCGTTATATATAAAAAAAGATACAAGAAATAAGCATATCTATATCACATAGGGATGAGCATTTCGACCTGAATCCCGAAACCGAACCGGAACCGTACCAGAACCGTACTGATTGTTGATATACAGTACGGTACCAGGACTACGAAATAAGGTGAAAAATAATTCGGGACCACTAATTCGGTACGGGACCGGTACCAAATCGGGAAATTCCTGGAAAAAAAAGGGGGAAAACCGATTTCCGGTCTGTACCGTACGGTATCGAATCTCGTTCGGTACGATACCGGTACCACTAATTTATGCTCGGGAAAAAATTGGTACCACTAATTCGGTACAGGATCGGTACGGGACTGGTGCCGTGCTCATCCCTAATATCACATATAAAAAAAACATACTTGATAAAAAAAATTGAAACAATAAAAAATAGTAATGTTTTTAGATTAAAACCATCGTATTTATAAAATGCAATGCAATGTATTAAATATTTAAATAATTAATTACAAAACTGTGAAATTAAAAAAATAAACATAAAATATAAAATTTGATAAATTTATTAAATATTTAAATAATTAATTACAAAACTGAGAAATTAAAAAAAATGAACATAAAATATAAAATTTGATAAATTAAAAGTAGTAAAATACAAAAAATACAAAACTAAATATCATAAAAAGTTGTCTTGTCGATAAAGTGGGTATAAAATGAGGTATTAGATGTGTTATAGAAATAGGGAACCAATAGTACCACCCTACTTGTTTTAAACGTGTGACGTCGGTCAATGTTGTAGGTAAAGCTCACACATATTACTTGCAACCTTAAATTTGAAAATATATATATATATATATATATATATATATATATATATATATATATATATATATTAATTACTGAATTACCTGGCTAATGATTGCTTAAAACAAAAGTTGTTTTAGTTGCATGTTCAAAACAATTTTCCGCAACAAATATATTTTAGGAATTTGGTTCTCTATTCTACAAGAGTTATCAAAAGCATTCATATTCATCAAAAGCATTCGTATTCAAGTTATCTCATGACTTCACTACTCGTAATAGGACTAAACGAGTTCGGTCGGTTAACCCAAACTAGACATTTATTTTAGGACGAATAACGATCTATGTTAAAATTTGGTTAAAAATCAACGTTAATCAAATCTCATCTTTCACGAGGTGTAGAAGATGTGAGATGTAGACAATCTTACCTCTACCTAAAGGTAGAGAGGCTGCTTTCAAAAGACCTCTGGCCATTTTATAAGGAGTAAAGATCGAACCATCAACCTATGTATCCAAAGAAAAGAGATTTTCCAATTGATCCACCCTCAACCGTAGCAATTTAGTTGCATTAATCTATTTAGGTGGGCTTCCATTGTTAAGACATTTTAATCATTTACATGTGTTAAAATAGAAAAAAACTAGCCAACTTGCGTGTAAGCATTTAAGAAACATTGACACCATCCCTACTACCAAAACTGTAGTATTCAAGTGATGTGATTTATTCATGTTTTTGCAATCAGAAGTCAATATGCATTATTTGCAGTTTTTATGTTCCTCGTTAAAAGTCAAGATAGCTTTATTTTTTGTTAACACAATTATAATTACAAGTATTGTAATTTGTTAAGACTTTTAAAATGTTACTCATGGTTATCACAAGATATAAAATGTTCAAATAAACCATCTGCCTAGCGCAGATGGCTACCAACTACCGTAAATATCCGGACACACCCATGTTAGCTGTAATGGCGCGAGTTCGAATCCGGACCAAACCATAGTGTGGGTATCGCGATCAGGTATTTCACCGGCCTCATTCCTTTGTTGGGTAGGGTGAGTGGGTACCAAAAGGTACACAGGGTTGAGGTGTCCCTGCCAAATCTACACTTTTAAAATGTTCAAATACCTTAAAGCTATTGGTGTTAGAATCCGGTTCAAAATACCTTAAAAATGTTACTCATTATTTATTTGGCTGTAAACTTTTAGAGTTAGCTCACTTGACTATATATTTACGAATCTATAGTATGTTATTTTGGGAACATTGTTGCGACTACTTTTTAAAATGATTTCTTATTAAGACTCAAGATAGCAATATGTTTCTGCAAAAATACATCCATATAAAAAAGAATACAAGAAATAAGCATATCTATATCACATATTAAAAAACATACTTGATAAAAAAAACTAAAACAATAAAAAATTAGTAATGTTTTTAGATTGAAATCATCGTATTATAAAATGCAATGCAATTTATTAAATATTCAAACAATTAATTACAAAACTGTGAAATTAAAAAAAAAATGAACATAAAATATAAAATTTAATGAATTAAAAGTAGAAAATTATAAAAAATACAATACTAAATAACATTCAAAGTTGTCTTGTCTTGTGTTATCAATAAAGTGAGTATAAAATGGGGTATTAGATATGTTATAGAAACTAGCAGGGTACCCGAGCGTTGCAGCGGCGTGTATTCTGAAATAAAATTTTTCAATTAATAATGTATTTTAGTTTATTACGTTCCTTTTAACAATAAATTTACCGATATCAAGAATTTCGTATAGCCCGTGCCCGTTCGGGCTCAACCCCGTTGGCCCGTGTCTGCTAGGGCTCGAGCCCGTTTGGTCCGCGCCCGTTCGGGCTCAAGCCCATTTGGCCCGTTGCCCGTTCGAGCTTGAATATTTGTATAATGTGCTTTATTATTTGTAGTAGTGAAATTTAATGCAGGAATTGTGTTTAATTTGGTTGTACAATATACTTGATAATTTGTACTATTTCTTATGTAAGGGGTATTTTAATAACTGTATTTATTGACCAGTTAAATAATTGACTACATTAAATAGCATTAAGGTGGTGTTTTGTTGTACACTATGCTTCTTGTTTTGTATGTCTGAAAAATATGTGCATTAAAGTGTTGTACACTATGTTTCTTTTCTTGTAAGTAGTAGTCATTATAGTCATTAATAACATTGACCACTTTAATAGCATTAATGTTGTAAGTCTGAAAATAAGTCTGAAAATTACATCATGCTTATTTTGTTATACACTATGCTTATTTTGTTGTAAATCTGAAAATTGGTTGCAGCTATTGTACATTGTGCTTAAATGGTTGTAATTTTAAGTGAAGGGGTGTTTTTAATAGCATTAATGTTGTTTGATAGAATTTTGGTCTTAAATGACAACACGCTTTATTTTGTTGTACAATATGCTTACTTTGTTGTAATTCTGAAAATTGGATGCATTAAAGTGTTGTAAACCATGCTTAATTTCTTGTACGTCTTAAAATTAAGAGTGATGTGCTTTCGTGCATTATAAGTAGTATAGATAGGGAACCAATAGTATCACCCTACTTGTTTTAAACGTGTGACGTTGGTCAATGTTGTAGGTGAAGCTAACACATATTACTTGCAACCTTAAATTTGAAACAAAAATATTAATTACGGAATTACCTAGCTAATGATTGCTTAATACAAAAGTTGTTTTAGTTGCATGTTCAAAAAAATTTCCGCGACAAATATATTTTAGGAATTTGGTTCTCTATTCTACAAAAGTTATCAAAAGCATTCATATTCAAGCTATCTCAGGACTTCACTACCATAAGACTACATCCACCTTTATAAAAATGAAAGGTTTGGTATTTGAGAAGTCCACATGAAATCGGAACAAAAGTAGCAGTTGGGGGTATTGTATTTTCAAATTCTTTTTTTTTCTTTCTAAAACCCACTGTCTTGTCTATAAAACCCACTTTTTCTTCTTCTTTTTTCCCATACATTCTCTTTTACAACTATAAATTATTTACCAACTAAAAAAATGTTTCACTAAACTCTCAAAAATAAAACACCAAACCTTGAAAAACAACAAAACGTTCTAACAACCACCGACTCAATTTTATGTTAATCGGGCAATCACCACCGATTAATTTTCATCTCGCTAGTTTCACATACCAATGAATGCATCAACAACCTATTTACAAATAATCCGTTTTCTTCTCCGTTTCAACAACAAAACCAAATGCACAAATCATTTAACCAACAATAACAAAATCAAATGCACCAATCATTTAACCAACAATACGGGTATCATCCACACATGTCATCACCGTCGTTTTTTTTTTCGGTTAACCGTTTAGATCTTGATGAGAATTTTGATCTATTAATTTGTCAACCTTCTCAACCTTTTTCGGCTCAAGGTTCGGATAGTCCATTCCAACCCGTTCGGATGAACCCTATGGCCATTTAATCGGAGAACAACTAGCAGCGATGTTGGCCCTGAAGCACAATTGATATAATTTAGACTATTTGTTTAAGTTTTTAATTTTTATTGTAAAGTTTTTAATTTTATTTTAAATATTATTGCAATATTTTTTAATTATTATTGAAATTTTAATTTTAAAAAAAATATTTGATCACATGTGCAGTCATCATTATAAGTGTTTGGTCAGTTGACGTTGAGGTGATAGTGTTGTTTGGTCACAAGTGAGATAACCACTTATGTACCGGGTAAAAATTATTAAAAACCCGAAATATTATTTTTGGCATAAGTACGTAACTATTGTGTTTGGTCTACTATGAAATAAATATTATTTATAGCAATAATAATAGCGGAAGTACGTAACTATTGTGTTTGGTCTACTGTGAAATAAATTAAATGTTGACATTGTACTAGTTATATTATGATTTGGCTTATCTTTCATTGAACACACTATTACAATATAGTAATATACAGTCCCTTATAGATTATTTTAGATACAAAACATAAAACGAGTTAAGCCTATCACAAAGCTCAAAGGCTTCTAATAAAATAATACACGTCTAACACTCTTTTGTAATTTGAGTGGGAGAAAAATGAATACTCAAACTAGTACGAAACTCTTCAAATAATGCAGACGATAAACTTTTGGTGAAAATATCAGCATATTGGTAACGTGATGGCACATGAAGAATACAAACTTGAACCATATCACGAACACAATGTATGTCGATCTAAATGTGTTTGGTTCGTAGGTGCTGAACCGGATTAACAGTCAAATAAATAGCACTAACATTGTCACAATACACAATAGTGGCACACAATAATGGTTTATGAAGTTCACGAAGAAGATTATGAAGCCAAACAATTTCAGCAATTGCATTTGGCTTATCTTTTCATTGAACACACCGTTATAATATATAGTCCCTTATAAAAAAATTTAGATACATAACATAAAACTAGACCGTTCTAAAAAGGAACACAAAAACAAAAGTCGCTTTTCTTTGCATACTCAAAAATCTCTATATATCAAATGACAAATATATATGGACCTCACAAACCATTAAATCAAAAGAACAAGATTTAAGGAAAAAAAAACATTGAGAGACCTAAAATGTAAAACTAGACCACTCCATTTTATAAATAAAACTCACTTTCATCTCTCATTTTCAAATATTACGTATCTCAAAAACCGTAAAACTGTTAATTTAAAAAAATTACACCATCGCGACGAGTATTTAATTATCTTTAAATAGATGGGCACTTTCATATAATTTCGACAAACTTTTTTTTTCTTTTTTTTTGTCCTCAATGTAGTATCACTTGTGATATTTCAAAAACATATAGTTAATGTTTGTTTAGTTGTTGTGATATCATTTTTAATGTGTGTTTTATCACCTTATTTTACACTTCTAATAGTATGAAATCAAATGTTGTGGCTTAATATGTGTTTGTTGTCATGTTTAAATTTATGTTGCAACAACTGGTACAAAAATCTTTGGTTGGTAATATAAAATGTTAATGATACTAATTTATGTTCTTTACATAAAGATGTTACTCCCTCCGTCCCAAAATTATCGTCCCATATTGACTTTTTTAGTCTTTCTTCTTCAACTTTGACCATAATTATTTTTGTTTGTGTTATATAATACTTGATGAAAAATATATGAATATATTGGGTTTTCAATGTATTTTCATTTGGTATAATTTTCATCAAATATTATATAACACAAATAAATATATTAATGGTCAAAGTTGAACAAGAATGACTGATCAAAGTCAAAGGGGACAATAAAAATGGGACGGAGGTAGTATTAATTAAGTACCCAACTAAGAATGTGAATTATCACAAAAGATAATCAACTTCATATAAAATGTTAATGATTATGGTTTTGGTTATCTACATATATGTGTTGTCAATTGTGATACTCAACTAAAAATGTGAAATATCACATTCTTACCAAATGTGACAAGAATTTAGTATATTACCAAGTGTATATGAAAGAAATGATAACATCACTTGTCATATTTTATCGTTGGCTCAGTCTGCGGCTTCGGCATCGCCTGAACTTAGACACTTTTCTTTGCCTTTACAGTGCAATATCACATATGAGTAATATCACATGTGATAAAGCAATAAAATGTAACAGTAATTCTGGTTTTACATATGAGTAATATCATAGGTAATAAAGCAATAAAATGAGCAACTTGATAAGAAAAAATGTTAACAACTTGATTCACATAATTATCAACCGATTCAAAAATATTATCAGCCTCAACAATATCAATCAAATATGCTTTTGAAACAAACGATTCATTCAAATCAAAAGAGCCATAAAAAAGATGATACTGATTAGGAGGTGATGATGAGATGATGGTCGGAACAGTGATGATGATCGGAACGGTGATATTGATGGTGATCGAAACAGTGATGCTGATCGGAACGGTAATAATATATCAGAATAACTACTTTTTGGAGGGAAGGGATGAGAGCATGTTGGGAGAAAAATACACATGAACTATGTGAAAAAAATGAAGCGAATGGAAAGAAAAAAGGAAAAAAGGCTTTATATAGTTGGTAGAATAATGTTAAGCATATTAAATTTAGGTTTAATTCCCATCATTAAATCAGACTAAATAAATAATGAAGATTTGTTTCTCAGTAAACATCAAAATAAGAGTAAACAAAATAAATTTTCTCCAGCAAAATAAATTTTCTCCAAAAACAAAACATAGAATGTGTTGACGTATGGTCCGGACTGGGCCAGGAATGGGTCAGGCCCGGCATCAGCGGCCCACTCTACGCCTAAACCCTAATCTATGTCCTATATATACACGGATGCCAGGTTATCTCTAGATCATTATATAACACTTTTTGCTATGCCACATCGCATACTAACTTGACCGTCGGAGGTGGACCCCGGGGCTACGGCTCCGGGTCCACTCCTAACGGGTTCTCTTTGTTGACAGGTCTACTAGGGCTCGAGAAGACGACTAACGGCCAAGGAGAGTCGTTGAATCCTGCCCGCGCCAGATTATGCTTCAACAGAATGGGCTGCCAATCATAAAGCCCAAACACTTCGACTAAAATAATACACTTCTGACAAGTTACACTAGAGTTAATGCTGTTTTCTTCTCTTGACCCATTTGTAAAAAACTGGAGACATGATAATGCTAGTACCATTATAGCCCATTATATTCTCCACCAAACTACCAAAGCAATTGACAATTCGGTTTTTTTAAACCGAACCGGTTTCGGTTCGAGTCAAATAGTCAGAAACCGGTTTGACCCAAAACCCTATCCCATTATATTGTCCACCAAACTATGTCCTGTAAATAAAACTGTTATTTAGAACTATATTTTTAACTGGCTCTTAAAGTTGTCTGGCATGAGTTATGACGAGACATACATTAGACTATAAAGGTAATCATCACATCATTAGCTTTAAAAGCTGGTAGGTTTTACATTCATACAAATGTATCCAACGATGATTGAGCTATATATATATATAGATGACTCCGTTTATTGAAATACATAGGTGTTCGTTTAAAACAATAATATCTATGGAACTTCATCTCATATTCCAAACCGCTCTAACAGTCACGTTTCCTATCATGGCCATAATTTTTCTATACCAAATGTTGAGCCAAAAGATGACAAAAAGTAGCAATATCAAAAGTCCACCACAAGCAAAGGGTGCATGGCCTATAATCGGTCACCTTCCCCTTCTAGGTGGATCTGAGCTACCTCACATTGTTCTTGGTAGAATGGCTGATGAATGTGGCCCTATCTTTACCATCAAGCTTGGTTTTTATCAAATTTTGGTCGTGAGTGATCACATGATCGCTAAAGAGTGTTTCACTAAAAACGACAAGGTCTTTGCTAGTAGACCAAAGATATTAGCAGCAGAACTCATGGCCTATAACTATGCCGGTTTTGGGGTCAGTCCATATGGTGATTACTGGAAATATATGCGCAAGACGGTCATTGCAGAGCTTCTCTCTCACCGAAATGTGGAAATGCTTAGATATATCCGTGTCCAAGAAGTTAGAGCATCCATGAAAGATATCTTTGAAACTTGGGCAACAAACAAAAAGAGTGCATATGCAGATATGGCGCGGGTGGAGATGAAAGAATTGTTTGGGAACTTGATATTAAACATCATAGGTAGAACAATTTCAGGAAAGCGATTTTCCCCCAATGATGATGAAGCTGTTCGGGTTCATAGGGTAGTAAGGAAGTTCTTTGATCTGTGTGGGGCTTTTGTGCTGTCTGATTACATTCCCTATGTAAAGTGTTTGGATTTGGGAGGACACGAGAAGGCAATGAAGGTATCAGCCAAGGTGCTTGACAATATCCTTGAGGAGTGGTTAGATGAGCACAAGAAACGGAGAGAGACGGGGCTGAAAGGTGAAAGCAAACCAGACTTCATGGATGTATTGATTTCCATTCTCGAAGGTTCCTGCAAAGACGAGTTTCAAGACTTTGACTGTGATACAATCATCAAAGCAACAGCTGTGGTAAGTTACTACCTTTAACCTTCGCTTAATTGGTTTGTTAAATAGCAGCTTCATCGATTAGTAATTTCTCAAGTTTTCGTAATTTATTATAAAAAATTTGGAATGATCATCTAATGCTTCACACCTGAAACGTTGTAACGGTTTGTACATATAAAATAAATTGCACCTAGCTAACTACAATACAAATAAAGAGCTAGTACACGTTAGTTGTAACCTTATACAAAAGTACTAACTGGTTAACTATCTCACAGAATATTCTGGCAGCAGGCCTAGACACTACAACTGTAACTTTAACATGGGCTTTATCTTTGCTGCTCAACAACCCACAAGCACTCAAAAAAGCTCAGGACGAAATTGATGAGCATGTTGGAAGGAAGAGACCGGTTGAAGAGTCGGATATGAAGAACTTAGTCTACCTGGAAGCCATCATCAAAGAAACATTTCGTTTATACCCACCAGGACAACTCTCCGTCCCTCATGAGTCCATGGATGACTGCGTTCTAGCTGAATATAACATCCCAAAAGGCACCGGGTTGATGATTAATCTTTGGAAACTACACCATGACCCTAACATTTGGTCAGATCCCAACCAATTTCGACCAGAAAGATTCTTGACAAGCCAAAAGGATGTGGACATCAAAGGGAAACATTATGAATTGCTTCCATTTGGTAGTGGT
Organism: Chrysanthemum makinoi; assembly: GCA_910596185.1. Classification (NCBI taxonomy): domain Eukaryota; kingdom Viridiplantae; phylum Streptophyta; class Magnoliopsida; order Asterales; family Asteraceae; genus Chrysanthemum; species Chrysanthemum makinoi. The sequence goes on along the minus strand of OU343218.1, from coordinate 183,449,374 downwards.
AGAAGAATGTGCCCTGGTCTTAACTATGCGCTCAAATCTTTGTATCTGACGTTAGCAAGTTTGTTGCAAGGATTTGAGTTAACGAAACCATCAACGGAGCCTATTGATATGACTGCGAGTGTCGGACTGACCAACATGAAAAAGACACCACTTGAAGTCCTTTTGAGCCCTCGTTTGCCCATTCATATGTATCATGCTGCTGATGCTCCAAATGATTTGGTGTCTATCAAACAACCCCATTCCAAATAAGATTGCTCACCAAAACCACCATGCAGGGAAGCTCTTTTATTTGGATTTCATTATGTTAAAAATCTCACACTCTCTGTCAAATAGGTGTGACTTTTATGTGATGTGTGTGTGATAATAATGCTTTATATGTATTTCTTTTCTTAAATAAATTTGTAATTTTAATCTAGTGGTGGTACATCAGTTCAGTTTTAGTAGATTTTAGAGACACTTTTGATGGCTCATCAACGTCAACATATCAACGCTAAAGGATATGTTGCAAAATTTGTCACATGTGTTTGTGATGCTCAAAACACATTCTGTCCCATGTATTTGTGATGCTCAACATCTGCCTTAAAAGAGAGGTGATAAACTCTTAAATCGTTGTTGAATATTTTTTATGATATTTTAACACAATCTGAGCAAATTAGCCTTTTTAAAGAATGTATTGTGATATGTCAGCTTCTTGATTGGAAAATTTATAAATCTATGATTCTAAGTTAAAAATGTGTCCATCCATTGAGGCATTGACACAGTACTGATCGAGAGAAAACTCATATTTGACTTTGTACATTCAGTAATATTAATTTGAACTTCAAAAGATCCCAACATGTTTATGTTACAGGCATCCCAAAAGATCACAGATATTAAGACCCATAAACTTGGACATAAAAACAATTGCTTTTCATATTCCTAACTGAATTCATCTGCAGGTTTATAAATAAAGATCCAATCTTTACATGTCTAAATCAACCAAACAAAAATGGCAGCCTCTTCTTCAGATTCAGCCAAAGTAACTCTGAAGCTTCTCATTGATACCAAATCCAAGAAAGTTCTTTTCGCCGAGGCGAACAAAGAATTTGTTGACTTTCTCTTTCATATCCTTTCTTTACCTGTTGGTACTGTGATCAAGCTTCTCAGAAAGAACTCGATGGTGGGTGCACTTGGAAACCTTTACAATAGCATTGAGAACTTAAGCAATACATATATGCAATCAGATCGAATTAAAGAAGCTGTTTTGAACCCCAAGATTACAAAGTATGGCGATCAAGTCCCGCTTTTGTTAGCTAATGATGATGCTCCAGTGGCCGGGAAGTTTTACAGGTGTTACCATAATTGTAGTTACTACATAACCGATGACCCTACTTCAAATTGTCCTACTTGCAAGACTAAAATGAGCACCCTGTTGCCGTATGTGGCTGGTGGTAGTGGGGTCAAAGGGGCGGTTGAGGGTGGTGGATTTGTGAAAGGGGTGGTGACTTACATGGTTATGGATGATCTGGTGGTCAAGCCCATGTCCACTATATCTAGCATCACCATGTTGAACAAGTTCAATGTTAAGGAAGTTGGCGCTCTTGAGGAAAAGATGGTCTCTTTGGAAATGAAAGAGGTATGCTTTCTTTGTTGTATACTACCGTACTACTCCGTACTTACAATTGCAGACTTGATACTACCAAACAGGTTTGGGTCATTTTAACTAACTAAGGGCGGGTTGAAATGACCGACACACATGGTTGTCCGTTTTATGTGAATTTTTATAAATAATACTTCCAACTCTCTTTATATAATTAGTAAGTTTAGGATGCTGCATAAGTGTTCTAAAAGTTTAGTATTTGATTTAGTCAGGCACGTAACTTAACTCATTTATTTCCTTAGAGGTAGAATATAACACACATAGACCAATTTACAAGGTAAAAGTCCATTTGCATTTGCTTGATATATTAAAAACCTCATTTGTCGTCTCATTATTATGTGATGTTTTTGTAGGGTCTGATGTTGCTGAAGTCCTCTTTTCAGTGCAAGAATGTGCTTACCAGTGTCTTTCTGTCTTAAGGTTGATGTGCGGCTTGAATAAAGATCATGAAACTATTTAGTTTGTTTGTTTTAAGAAAACAATATGTTGGCGTTTACATCATTAATAATGTAATGCTTCTTTCTTAAGTGTGATGTTCTTGGTTTTAAGTTTGTCTAATGTGTTTTGCTATAGTCAGGGTAATTCTTGTTCATGTTTAGAACAAAAACGACTTGAATATGAGACAGAAAAACTAAATGTAACTCAATGATTCATGCTGCATTGTAATTTTGTTTTATAGACCAGCCGCTCTTTAGTCATCGTGTCATGTGCAACTAACACCAGATAACTTGTTCAAGATAACAAGAGTTGATTTATGGAACGTGGTTCTAAACAAAAACAGTGATGAGCATCCAGCTCGCTAAACTACGTTTTAATATTACGTATGCAACCTGACTTGTGAAAACAACATAACATGGTCATTAGGAAAATGGTTACCTAAATAGCCTTTTAATCGATAATTCATGTCACTTTATAAACTCAGATAGTTTAACATTGTATAGGTAGATTACTTTACATTGTAGCATAAGAAAAAGATAGGAAATTTGTTCATAAAATTGTACATTGTAGCATATGTTTACCAAGTGACCAAATGAATGATCTGAGTATTAAAATAAAAAAAAGGGGGTTAAATAAATAAGCGTTCTTACCTTAAAGACATTTTTACATGCCTAGAAAGACAACTAAGAAAATTCTACTTTCTTACGAATAATTGCTTGGATAAAAATAGATGAAGTGTAGGCTTTTGTTTAAAATTGTGAGTTATGGTTTATACTTTGTATTCATGAAGCAGTGTTTTGACAAGTAATTGTAGTTGAGAAGTGCAAGATGACACAAGAACAAGGGTTGTCTCAAGTTACTTGAGTCAAGTTAGGGCATTATGAGTCAATGGATTTGTTCCATTAGACAATTCTAACCCCAAAAATAAACATATGTACATAAAAAAATCAACAATTAGTTACATAAATAAAATTATTTTGGTTATTAAATAGATAACACAAATGAACATCTTTGAAACGATATATCTTTCTATTATAGCTTTTTAATTACCGTCTTCACAAGATAATGTCTCAATAATATCATATTTAATGTAGTGGTAATGGTTTGACCATCTTCACGTCAATAACACATCAACATTTATTCTCATCATTTTTACCCTCAGTAACTACCGCCTCCAAACCATTTACATACAATACACTTAAACATAAATCTGCACACAACACACTAATACACACGTGATTCTTGAATATGCGTAACAATAGTTCACATATGTAGTCTACTAGTTATCTCTTCCCTGCGTGAACCATTGATCTTGCCATATATCATGATTATATGTTTTGAATAATTTGTAAGAAAACATATTAGAAGAAGAAAACACGTCTTTTTATAAAACAAAACGGGCCTTTTTTAAAAACAAAAGCACATCATATTGAATTATTGATATCAAATGACTTGTGTTTCAATGGTATCTCATGTTGTGTGAGAAGTTTTCCAACTAAATGGTTACAGGTTCAAGTCTTGCTTAGGACATGTGAGATAAATTTGTGGTGTAAACCTTAAATTATTGATGAACCCTTTTTTTTGTTTTTTTTGTTTTTACACTTTATTTAAGTTAAAAATAGTTTTTGGTCGCGTATATTTTTAAGTCTAAGCCCAAAAAAGAAAGGGCTTATAGGCTTTTACTGGATTGGGTCAAGCTCATTACAAAAAGTTAACCTGCTTTCCCTATTTTTATAACATGCTTAAACAACAAGAAGAAAACCTCAGTTGCTCAAACACAAAAACATCATTTGCAGCGGCTGCTTGCTTTGTCTTTGTGTTCTCCCAAATAACACTTTTACTAGGTAATCAAATCCATCATTTTATATAAACTATTTCATGATATAGCATAATAATTCTGTAAACTATTTTGTAGTATTAATGAATACTTAGGTTAAGTTATGGGAATTATTAAGTTTTGTATGTGAATTTGTAGTTAAAGAGGTGATGGTGGTGCCAGCTCAGCTAACAGCAGAGGCTGTGAATCAGTTAAGGGAAGGTATTGATTTGATTCTGGGCCGATGGAGTGCTCTTCAAATGGCTATTCATAATGAATGGGGCGGCCGCGATACCAGGCAGAAGGCGCAGCAGCTTGCTCTTGATATCTATCGTTGGCTCATTAGGCCTGCTGGTATATATTTTATTCATTGGTTTAGGGGGTGTTTATTTAACCCTATATAGCTGGCTTATAGCTTATTTGGTAACTTTTCAGCTCGCATAAGCTTATGTAAGCCGCAAAGTTTCGAAATAATAAAAAAAAAAAGTGGGTTTATGAAACCTAGACCGAAAACCACATAAGCTATAAGCCCGCTATATAAGCTTAAACAAGCACCCCCTTAGTTGGTTTCTATTTTGGTAATCAAGATTCATCATTTGTCGAGTATAAAGTCAATGGCTTTTCTTGTTTGTTTAAGCTTATATAGCAGGCTTATAGCTTATTTGGTTTTCGGTCTAGGTTTCATAAACCCACTTTTTTTGTGGCTTATTTTGAAACTCACATAAGCTTATATAAGCCGAAAAGTTTCAAAATAAGCTACAAAAAATGAGCTTATGAAACCTAGACCAAAAACCCATAAGCTATAAGCCCGCTATACAAGCTTAAACAAACACCCACTTAGTTGGTTTCAATTTTGGTAATCAAGTTTCATCATTTGTCGAGTATAAAGTCAATGGCTTTTCTTGTTTGGTGATTGTTGTGTCGTTTTTGAGTGTACTTGTAAAATGATTGAGCAGGGTATTTGGTAAAAGTAATTAGGGTTTTGTATGTTCATTGTTTTGGTGAATGTAAATAGGTTTTGTAGTAATTGCTCCTAAAATGTTGATTGGTTGTCAAAATTTAGAAATTATCGCGCTTTCAGAATTCAGAGTGTTGAACTTAATTGTGATGGTTAAATAATATGACAGGGAAAAAAAAGAGACATGTTAATGTATGTTCTTGAACTTTTAGGCATAATTGTGATGGTTAAATTATGACATGTAAGTAATTGCTCCTGTAATATTGTTAACTACCAGAAAAATAGACGTGTTATTGTATATTCTTGATTCTTGAACTTTTAGACATAATTGTGATAGTTAAATGGTTTAACAAATATTTGTTTAAAGCTAACTACAAACTCAGGAATCAAATTGTTTCCATCTTTTAGTGGAACGTTCGTGCTTATTGTACAACACTTAGGCTTCTAGCCAAAAGTTTTGCGGAAATTATTTGGCTATACTGATAGTATGTAGATAAATATGTAAAACACATTTCTGTCTAACTCAGTAAATGGGTCATTTTCTCTGGCATATAGAGTATGAACCGTTGGTCAGGTCTGTTACTTCTTAATTATTGTCAAAATGTGCTTTTATGCCTAGGAAGGCTACTTAGTTACTGAAATGACTCTTGCGATTCAGTGCTTTTAAAATTAGAACTGTGTTACATGCCAAACCTTTTGGTCTCCATTGCTGGATGTGTTAAACTCTCGTGGGAGCTTTTAGAGTTTATAATCATGTAGTTGTGCTTGTTTTTTGTTCTTAGGGGTTTTATATTGAACCTGCATCTTTCTTTGCGTTTCTCTCTTGACAATATTTATCTTGGCTGATTTTCAGAGGCATTGTACGTGGATGAATTGGAGAATTTACTTGATGATTTCATGCTCTCTCTTAATACCGAGATTGATGACGGTAGCATTGAGGAGGTAATCATAAAAAGGCGTCCTTTGACTCTCTTGGTTTTTTACATGGGTTGTAGTTGGTCTTTTTGTAATATGACTTTAGAAAATTATCACAGGTGGCTTCAACATTTTTCATTACTAACCTAACATTGTTTCAAACTGTCCAACTAGTTTAGTGATTGCTTTCACACACATAAAGAATTGCTGTCTTTTAAGTTGTTCTTTGACATCCATCCTAGCGTTTATACTTTATACGTCTTATCTTGATCAGTTTTTCGTATAGGTATGTCCTCTTATAACTATGTTAAATTTCTATGCAATCAGATAGCAGACAACCTAATGATTATGCATGAAGAATGTTTGGAAGGTAACTTTGTCTCGGTCGAAAGACTAAGGCAGTCGATTCCTACTTCACCCCTTCCCATGCAGGTACCGCGTCAAGCTCTTTTTATCAATCCCTTTTGATATTGCTGAACTATATAGCCAACAAGTTCCATTTGAAAATCAAGCTGGTTATTTTTTTAATTTTTTTGGGACACCCTTATATCTTGTAAAACACATCAGATATTCTTCTTGTTAGTTTTAATGAATAACAAGCTACATGGTTTTAAATATACTTGATCTGAGACGTTATTGTTCTTCTTATTAAGTGTGAGATTACTATGAGCAAGAAACTAAAGTTTTATTTAATTCTTGTTCATGTAATTTGTCAGGTGGGTGGCGAAGATGATTCAGACACAACATCAAGTTCAGGGGATGAGTCAATGGAGATGGGAGATGATTTTGACCCGGCTTCAAACATGTCGGAGATGGCTATTAGTGAACCACCGCGGGCACCTGCACCTGCACCAACGGTGGATGCAGATGGCTGGACAACTGTTACCTCTAGGAGAAACAGAGGCGGCCGACACTGAGATTGTGTCTTTTCATAAATATAATATCTATAGAACTCATTTTTGGAAAAAAGGTCGTACTTTAAATATAAGTATGTAGTGCTTTTAAGATTTTTTATTTGTGTGAGTTTGATTTTGCAGTGTGATTAGACAAATTTTTTGTGCTTGTTCAGACAGTTATTTGAAATGCAGTTAATTTATGTGGGTTATTTGAATTTTGAAATGCAGTGCGGTTATATATAACTATATAAGGGTTGTGTTTTTAACCTTTTATCCTTCTATATGTAATGTAAGGTTTTATTTACCCACAAGACTTGCTATTGACCTCATGCTGAAGGATAATATGAAGACGCGATGTTACTTTTGATCTCCGTGTATCACGGGGTACTTATTCTGGGAGATGAATGCCAGGTCAATGAACAAGACTGGAATCTTGCAAAACTTTACTTGTTTTAACAGCTTGAGCTCTAGCTAAAAGTCGCTTAAGGCCAGTGTTAACGTATTAGACGACTTATAAATTTGGTTTGTGAAACTAGTGAACACTTTATTTAATTCAGCCTTAACTAACTTTACATGTTTACGGAAACAACGTTTTGATCAATACTTCCCGTTAGTACAAATACAAAAAGACTCCAATTCTAAAACAAACAGATAGAATTGTTACCATCCTTACGGTTTTTAACGCTATTGTGTTACAAAACTATATAGTTTCCGATATACCCGAGAGAGCATAACTACCGACAATAAGTGAATATGTATGTTATAAGCAAAAAAGTTGGTACTTTTATAAATCAAAGCTTCCAACTTGATTCAGTGGCATATCTTGGTTAGCTGGTTCAACACTTCTTTTTTCGAAAATGATCAAAAATAATATTGAAGTATAATCCTACACCAAAATTTGGGAAGAATTGATGAGAAAGTAAAGTGAAACAATACACATTTCCTTTGATAACCAAACTAATCATGACCAAGGATATATATTACAAGCCGGGTATGCACCAATATAGTTGTCGAGACTTGAGATTCTCTAACGGAGACTCAAGTTCCAAGCAAAACGACACTAGAAAAAATTGCTCATGTTCCTTAACACGAGAGGAAACTTTCCTAGGAGAGCAGTTGAGTCAGTTTGTACATTGAGAGAATAGTTGAGTCAGTTTGAACATTGTCTTTCACATATTATCTTTGGGCGTCATAAATGTTCCGGCCAACATTATCAATTATCAACATTTTTTGCTAGAGTTAGTCAAGTTATGAACCTTTTCGGATTCATATAAACCGAAGCTACGTTAGAACATGTTACTTTCTTTTTTAATTACTATACTAGTACTATCTTTTTCTCGTCATTTTAAACTTAAGTAATGTAGTCAAGTGGGCCTATTGGGCTAAATAAATGGGCTTGTAGACATAACAAAGTGGAAACCCTATGGCCCATAAAGACAAAATATAAGTAACATCACACCACATTTCAAAACCCTAGTAGCAGCCGCCCCCCTTTTGCAGCAGGTATCCATCTCTTCATTCATTTGTTTGATTCTCATAAAATTTATATATAACTGATTCATTTGTATTTGTAATATATATATTCAGGTTATTGAATTAGCTTCAGTCAACAATGGCCCCTAAAGGTTTGCATTTTTACTCCTTTGAATTAATGCTATTGTTGCTCATTTTATGTTTGTGTAGAGTATTTGGCTATGTTAAATGGATTACAAATTTTATTTTAAGTTATACTTTGTTTGTGTGGATTGCAAAGTTTTTTTTTTATATAAGTTAATGTGTAATATCATTTTAATATTTTTGATTGATTTGCTCTAAGGAGTTTTTATAAAATAGTAATGTGTTATGTCGAGCCTTGTAACACTTTGGGTGAAAAAAGGTTTTATAAAAGAATGTGTTCTGCTCTAAATATGACATTAATTTGTATGGATGTATCCATAAGTTCAATTTATGTGTGTTTGTGTATGTTAATTGTAGTTCATATCTGTAAGTGGTTTTGTGTCTTAAGATAACTTGAAACCTTTGTTGTGGTGATTGTTGTTTATGTGTAAGAACAATAAAGTTGTTAGAGGATGTGATTAGGGGATCCGGTGGACGCTTGAGTATAGTTGGCGGTCTCTTGGGAGAAGCGCGTTGGTGTGTGTTTTATATGGCTTACATACTATTACTATTGTTATAATTATTACTTATGAGAATAAGAAAAAATATATGCTTACTAATTCACTCCATTAGTTAACTTAAATGTATCAGCAAGCTAACTACCTTATTAGTTGCAAAAGCGGAGGTTATTGGTTATACATGAAGTCATGTTTGATTTGTTGCAGTTAGCTTACATAGGTAACATGTGATATAGTGGACATATGCTTGGCATGTTAGATGTATATTAGTTGTAATGAGCTTGTGTTTTGTCAAAGGTTAGTAATCTTTGTTGCTGTAGGCATATCATTAGACTATTTGCGTATTTTGGTAGTTGTGGTCGTAAGACATGCTACTGGACTCATCGTCCACATTTTGCAAGTCATAAATATTACAGTATATGTTGTCCTAGGTATTTGCCATAAACGGTAGCAATTGTATTATGTTTTTGTTTTTGGTTTTATATTAGTGATAGTATTACTTGTTTTTTTAGCTAATTCTGCCATAACTAATGTATTTTTTTTTGCAGCTGACGCCTCAAAGAAAGGTGATGCAAAGTCTCAGGCTTTGAAGACAGCCAAGGCTGTGAAGACCGGCTCTACCTTCAAGAAGAAGGCCAAGAAGATCAGGACCAAGGTTACCTTCCACCGTCCAAAGACTTTGAAGACCGACAGGAACCCAAAGTATCCCCGTATCAGTGCTCCCCCAAGAAACAAATTAGACCACTACCAGATTCTCAAATACCCGTTGACCACAGAATCTGCAATGAAGAAGATTGAAGACAACAACACCCTTGTTTTCATCGTTGACCTCCGTGCTGATAAGAAGAAGATTAAGGCTGCAGTTAAGAAGATGTACGATATCCAGACCAAGAAGGTCAACACCTTGATCAGGTACATCTATCAATCCTCATCAGCATTCCCGTTAATTTAATACTTTTGATTGTTGCTAGCTTTTTGTGGTGACAAAATCTGAGGTTTCGCCAGTCTATATAATATAAAAACTGTATGCCATGATTACACATTTTATGACGTTTGGCTCATCAGAAACCTGTCTACAAATAAATGTTTTATGTATTGAACTTTTCATCTTTATCAAGTTTATATGCTTATGCTGTGTTTGAATATACTGCAGACCTGATGGAACTAAGAAGGCATATGTCAAGTTAACTCCAGATTTTGATGCCTTGGATGTTGCAAACAAGATTGGAATCATCTAAATTAAACTTTTCGAAGAGGGTGTTATCATTTTCGACATTGTTAGTTTTGTTGTCTTGAATAGAATTTCAAATTTCTTATGTTTGTTTTGAATTGTGGATTCAAATATGCTAATGGATCATACTTCAGTAGTTGGAGTTATTTTGTTCTGATGTGCTTGTTAAATTCTATATTATGGTCTTTGCTCTTCGTGACCTATGATGTGCTATTTGTTGATGTGCTTCAAACTATTCGATGCTCATAAATCATCTGCTATCTTTAAATTATTTACTGAAACCAACCAGAAGTTTAAAATGATTTTGTAAAATGTCTAGATTTTTTCTCATCTATACTCTCTTTTAAGGTGGGCCGAGCAAAATCACCAGAAAACCGACCCGAACCTACAAACCGACCGAAACCTGGCTGAACCAATCCAACCTGACTTTATTCGGCCGGTTTTCGGGTTTTTATAATTATTTTGGTTTGACTCTGTTTGGTGCGGGTAAAACACGTTTATACGGTTCGAAATAGCTAAACTGATCCGAAACAAACTGACCTTATTTGGTTTGGTTTTGGTTTCGATAGCTTTTAGTCGGTTGTCGTTTTACCCTTATTCGATTTTTGGGTCAGATTTGGTTGGTTCAAGTCGGGTTTGACCGTTGCACGCCCTTTAAGGCACAGCTAATATACTTCTTTACATAGAACTTTAATGATGTTTGGTTATCTGTTTTGTCTTTGTCTTGTTTGGTTGGTGTGTTTAAGATGTTTGGTAGGAATTGAAATAATCATAAACAAACATCTTGATATTTATACCTTTTAGATTGTTTTTGTTGAATTTGAAAATGTTGATGTGGACCTAAAGTTGCAACTTGATTTAACAATTTCAGTTTTGCATGCACCCATTAATAAAGTTAAGTGTATGATCTACAAGATGCTCATCAACCAAACCTAAAACAAAGCTTTTAACTATCCTAGTTAACAAATCCAAGTAGCACAATTAAACCTTAATAAACAAATTACACTTGAATTTAAATAACATGAAACAGAAATGCGGGTGACATGAACAAATTTTTAATTCAACTTGTTACCGTAACCAACTTGCATATCAAATATAACCGGTAGATAGTTTTTTTTGAACCACAATATAATAGAAACACATTTTGATGGAATAAGTGCATTTAAGATACATTTAGAAAAAATAGATGTTTTGTTTTCCCATAAACTAACATTACATCGAAATAATCCATTGGGTTTCCGGGCACCTGCGAAAACCCCCTAGTTTTGTCCCTGCCAGCTTGTAAGCATGAACTTGTTTGATAATCGGTTTGATCAAGTTTGCTATAATAATCGCTTAAAGCTACTATCATTATGCCGTTGCAATGTTACTTGTTCAACTCTTATTTGTGACTTTTTCTCGTATGTGAGGACTACCGGCCGAGCGCCTTGAATGAATAAGAAATTGACAGCACACGTAATTGCAAAATTCTTAAGAATTAGTCGGCTAAAAAATCTAGATCATTTTAGAAAAACAAAGTTTGATATGAATTTGGTTGGATTATAGCGTTTGCCATTTTGTGTGGGATTATTTAAATGAATATGAAATAGTTATTTGGAGTCAAACGTGGTTAAGGAAAATTAGAACGTGAGGCATACGAGATGCTTATTTTGTATGCGTGGAATATGTGGATTCGATATCTACATATCATAATTTTCATGATATTGTTATTTATTATTACGTAGTATTAAAATATAACCAGGTTTTTGTTTGGAATCTAAAAGGTATTTACAAAGACATGACGCTTTATATGTTCATGTGTTTTCTAGTAATACATGGTTGTATTTAGGCCTTATATTTGAGGAAAGCTTATTTAAATATTACTCATTAAATTAATGACACGTTTGATTTTATACTTAAATAAATATAGACTACTGTAAATCTTTTGTATTGTGACTTAAACTTATTCATTAGGATTAGTAAGTATACATATTGAACACACAAATAAAAATATACATAGGTCTTTTCTCTGTAACGTCAAAGATTTTTTTGTATCAAAGGTACTATATCGGCATCACGTCAGCTTTTTCATAATCCACTCAACATCAAGTTTTTCGTTTTGAATAGCATTATTTAATGAAACAAAACTTCGTTTTCTAAGAAAATTCTAGCCTATTCTTTAAAGAACGGCAAATGTGACTGGTTACTCAAATTTGTCGTAATATGGATGTTTCACATAAAAATGTTGACACTTGAATTAAAATGTGAATAAAGAAAAAAACGAGGTTTTTGATGGGAAATGAATGAATGATGTATCATGGTCCATAAAAGTGCAAATGCAACAGATAAAATGGACTGGCAGCTTCAATCATCACACCTTATGATTTATTTTTTATATTATTTTAATTTTAGTTATTCAAATATTAAAAAAATAAAAAGAGAAATATGGGGAAAAAGTTTCATGTTCCCTATATAATGTTTGCGTCCCCCACTGCGACTGGACAGCTGTCCGTCCTCGATGACTGCGATTTACCTACCTGTATCTACTACCCCCTTTCTAGTACAACAACATAGTTTCATTTCACACCCCTATACTTTCATCTATTTACCTATCAAACCTCGACCTTTAGAAGAGGTTGTAATATAATTATACTCAACCATTCTTTTAAGATACTACTCATATTAGAGCTGTAAACGAACCAGACAAACACGAATGGAGTCTTGTTCATGTTCGTTCATTTAATTTTAATTGGACAAATAAACGAACACGAACACTTAAACGGGCAAAATTTCTTGTTCATGTTCGTTTATTAAGAAAACGAGTTTTTCATGTTCGTTTATGTTCGTTCATTAAGACACTAAACGAACATAAACGATCGAACATAAATGAACATAGACAAATAATCATTAACTTTATTAAATTATGCATCAAATATTGTTTTATAAGTGTCGTTTTGTTTAAACAAACTATTTTAAAAATTATATAATTATAAGATTTTATATACGAACATAAATAAATAAATGAACATAAACGAACGTTAACGATTGCATAATCGGACGTTCACGAACATAGATAAACGGACGTGACTTTTGTTTATGTTCGTTCATTTAACTAAACGATCGTAAAATATTATTCATGTTCGTTCATTTAATAAATAAACGAACATAAACGAACTTTTTACCGAACAGTTCATGAAATGTTCACTGAACGTTCAGTTCGTTTACAGCCCTAACTCATATGATCACATTTATGTCATTTGACCTAAGTTCATCCACTTATAGCTAAATTTAAACTAAAGTTAAGGCTGGACACAGTCGTGATTCAGCATGACTCTGTCACATCAGTTTTCCCTCTTCGATAACCAGATACAACCAAATTACCACAGTCGATGATCTATTTTTTTTTAATTCAATTAATTTAAATAACAAATTTAAAATTTATTAAAAACAAAACATAGCATAAATTAAACATTAAATTGAAAACACGAATTACATATTAACAAACTACGATAGGGAAATAAAAATAAAAATACAAATTACAACGAAAAGTCTGAATTCTAACCCTGGTCTTATAATTCTTCAAAAGTCTTAACAATCTTGTCCTCTTCATACTCTCTTTCCAAGATGTCAAACAAGTTGTCCTGGCGGTATTGGGCTTCCCTTGCTTCTTGCTCCATACGAGCAGCTTCCTCTCGTAGTTCCCTTTCTTCTGTTTCTCTCCTGACTTCCTCATCTTGCTCAAGTAGTCGGAGTTGATCCTCAGTAAGATTAAACGGATTGGGTTGGTGTTCAACAACCGGTGGAGTGTTAACCGGTTCATTTTTCGTTGGGAATACCGAAAAGATATCTTCCGGTGGAGCATTATAAACTTCATTTTCGTGGGTTGGAGCTGGGGATTTGTTGTGAGAAGTCATGTGGACTGGGGAATTGTTGTGAGAAGTCGTGGTGATTGGGGAATTGTTGGGAAATGTCGTGGTGACTGGGGAATTGTTGGAGAAGTCTCTGCGAGACGTTGTTGAGAATCTGTGTGTGAGTTGTGTGTATGATTTGTGTGTATGAGAAACAAAAGAGTGTGGGTACATATAGGAAAATTTTTGAATTTGAATTTTGAATCCTCCCGCTTGTACTGTAACCTTTAATTTGAATTTGAAGAAGAGTGTGGGTAATATTTTGTGTTGTTTGCATTTTATTTTATGTAAGAAAAGAAAGTGTAAGATTAATCGGTCAAAAACTCGACCCATATTTTCAAAACTAACACGCTCGACCAATATTCTTGTTTTTGCCACATTAAGCTCGACCGACTTTAAGATCGGTCGACCCATGACTTGACCTCACGTATGTGGTTAGCCTAACTGTATATACCACCACCCTTGCCCCATATATACCAGCACTCAATGAGCACCACTCTCATCACTCATCACTCACCACCCTTGCCCTATATAATGTTTTTTATGTTATAGAGTTTATTGTATAAAATATAAGTCTTATTTATTTTTAATTTTTTTAAGGTGTAGAGTATTATGTTTGAACAATTTAAATGAAGAAATGAATACCTTCATGCTTAAAGTTTCTCTATTAATTCAAATGGTTAATAAGGTGTGTTTTTATGGTATGTTTATGAGTTAATATTTGACGAAGACATATGCAAAGGTTTAGAAGTCTAGCTAATAATACATTAATTTGCTAAAATTCTATGAACATGGTAACCAGTACATCGACTTTGCATCGGTAGCTCCACCAACACTCGTGGTCCTTTTTAACCCTCTTTAATATGCAGACTTTTTGAAATTTTTCGCACACGAATACTCGATATAACATTAGTATGTGTCATCTAAAATCATTATAATTGACGAAATTTTCTCAAGACAAACCTAAATGATGTAGATATATAACAATAATACAATATAATCTATATCGATATATAGCAATAACATGTTAATCACTTTATTAGTCAATAATCCAGAAAAATATGACAAAACGATGCTTACTTTTGTTCGAAACTTCAAAAGGTACGAGCACGAGCAATGAGTGTTAAACGCAAAAGAAATATTTACAAAGTATTTTTCACACTACGGAGAGTATCTCCACCACTTCATGTTATACTAGTACTACTCTAGACGCTGAGAGCATCTCCAATGTTGACACTAAAAATGCACTTTGCACTAATTTAGTGTCAAAAGATGCAAAAACCATTCTATAATATTAGCACTATACTTAACACTATTTTAGTGTTATGAATAGCAAATCACTACATAGTGTTACATTATATTTAAACATTTCATATTTGTTAAAACTTTGATAGTACTTAACTAAAAATATAAAATTTAATTTATAAACTACATTCTTATAAGTCTTGGATCAATACGTTTACAATAAGCCCTATGTTGTGCGGAGCTGAGCATCTTATATTCGCTGGGATAAAGCTTTTCCTCTGCAGGGGCCTTGTGCAGTAAACCCCCTACGGGCGGTCAAGTATTGATTTTCTATTTAGTGTGTCAACATGTAATTTAAACTAGTTAAAAATGTTTAGTGCAAAAATTTAATATCATACATTAAAGTAATTTTTATTTGATGCAAATATATGTTATAAAGAACGCCCTTATAAAAATGCTATTTTTATACTCTTTAATGCAAAATATTAATATTAATATTGGAGATGCTTTAAACGACTCCTGATATTGGTTGATAGCTTGAGGTTATGAATTCAAGTCTCGCTAAAAGTATTTTTAAAATATATAATATAGGTATGAAAAAAATTGTCGTTTTAAAAAAGAAAAATGGTTGATAACTTGATAGTTGAACAAAGAATATATACACACACAAAATTCAAGGATCATTTTGTTCAACCAACCAACTAACTACCAAAAAGAAAGAAAGTTCCGTTAGCAAGCGAGTCAACTCTCTTCATTTCACGCCTTCTTTGACCGAGTCACCAACTCGGTCTACCTTTATACTTTTCCCAAACACACACACACACACACACAGTAAACCACAATCAATCAATCAATTTTGATGTCTATTAACTCAATTACATAAAACTAGGGTTTCAAAATTCACCAAACATGATGATCCAAAGAGGCTTATTCGGATGGTCACCACCGCACATACAACCACTAACACCAGTCTCAGAAGTCTCCGAGCCGCCTGAATCACCCTCGCCGTACACAGACGTAGGAGGCAACGCTAACGACTTACAAGTTGACCAAGGAGAGGATGAGATGGACGATGAGAACGAAGAAATGGAGGCGCCGCCAGCTGCGGTGCCGTTTTCGAAGCTTTTTGTGTGTGCGGATAAGGTGGATTGGTGTCTTATGGTTGTTGGATCGGTTGCGGCTGCGGCGCATGGGACGGCGCTTGTGATTTATTTGCATTATTTTGCGAAGATTGTGCAGCTGCTTGCGCATGGGAGTGACGATCCGGATGTGCTTTTCGATAAGTTTAAAGACGTAAGTTGCGGTTTTTGTTTTTTAGTAGGTAGTGATGATATGTGGTTGATCAGGGACGGAATTGGGATAAGAATAGAGTAGGTGCGTTTAGGGGCGGAGCCAAAAAGTTATGGTGGAAGGGGCAAACTTTGATAATTTTTAGAAAGTACGCTACAAATCGGTTTGTTAGGGAGGCAAATTACAAATATACCCAGATATTTTAAAAATTTTACACTACACTTTTTTTCGCCTCTGGGTGCGTTTAGGATAAACTATTTATAGACGTAAGGTTTTGTTTTGATGGTGTTGGTAGAAATGTAGCGAATAATTTGAATATGTAGTGATCAGGGCGGAATCGGGATAAAATTAGACCGGATGGGGTGTTTGTTTAAGCTTATTTGTGGGCTTACGAGCTTATGTAAATTCAGCTTATTTTTCATTAGGTCAACGTTTGTAGCTTATTTTGAGACCCATGGGCTTATCATATAAGCTAATATAACCCATAAGTCTCAAAATAAACTGGAAATTTGAGCTTATGCAATATATAAGTCGAAATCGCATAAGCTTGTAAGACCACAAATAAGCTTAAACAAACACCCCCTTAACAAGATGAGAAACATAGTTTTTTTTTGGACCGGGTGGTTTTAAGAAAAAGTTGAGTTTTTTTTACAAAATTTGCTCTATGTCGTAAAATGAAGATTTGCTTTTTTTAAAAAAGTTTAAAGATGCAAGGTTTTGTTTTTTGAAGCTATTTTTAGTAAGTTATGTTGTGATTTTGTTTGATGTAACTATAAGAAGTTAAGTAACTAGTGATGCCATTTATGTATTGTGAAAGGCTATACGGAATTACTCCCAAGGTTTTAGTTTAGTATTCGATGCTACTATTTGGTTTTATAAGGTAACGGTCTTGTGATTAATCGGTGGTTGTGAGAATGAAAAGGTGCTATTTGATAAGTTTAAAGATGCAAGTGTTGAATTTTTTGAGCTATTTTTAGTATGTTATTTTGTGATTATGTATGGTGTTTATAGTAGAACTGTAGTTAAGTTATTCAGTAACTAGTGATGCCAATTATCGACAAAAGGCTTGAGTTCCCCGGGTAACTTGAACATGGATACTTAATGGTGTTGTGAATAGGATGTCCTTTAGACTTCGATGCTATTGCTGGTTAAATTACTCATCGGAAGGCATATATTTTCTAGAGCTTTTTGGGATTGCTTTAAATTTTCTTTTTAGATGCTTATTTTTAAGCAGAAGCAGTTTTGTGTTATTCAAACCGCTTCTGCTGCTTATTAAACGCGTAAACGGATGAGGTTTCGCTGTCAGGTTAGCCGGGGAGGGCGAGGCTTTGACTCAGATGTACTCTGGGGAATCCCGTGAGTGTTTCCGACCCTTCCCTGGCAACCCTCAAATAAGCAGTTTTGTAAGATATGTAAGGCACTGTTAGTTCATGGGATTCGGCTGAAGTTATATGGGGCACTAATTGCTAGTAATATTATTGTGACATTAGGTGGAATTAAGTAGCTGATGTTGCATTTGGAAGTTAAGACTTCGGTCTTTTAAAGGCCAGAAAATGGTAGTACAATATGGAATTCCTGGTAGAAGGGCGTTTAGGCTGCCCTTACGAATTATGTTGTCCCTATTGATATTTATTGTATAATCGGCGTTTCTAATAAGAAACATGGAAGTTCTAGTAAGGTTTGTTAATGTAGATAAGTGTGACCCGATATCCCTTGGCTAATATCTAGCTCATGGTAATAGTATCCTTATGCCACATGATGTTCACTTTGGCTAATATGGTTTTAATGTGTGACCCAAATGGTTGGGTGTGAGTTAGGATTGAAGTTGAAACTCGAGACTGCTTTGGTAGCTTCTATTGTGCTAACCGTTATCTACTATTGTCCTTTTCACATCTATTCCTTTTTAGTATGTGTTGAAGATGGGGTTAACTGTTTGACTAAGCCATAGTTGCAACCAGGTTAAGACCACGCGCGGATTTCTGTCTGCTGGTGCTAACTGTAATTTGGATAAGGTTGTTGTCCACTTTAGAATATTTGGCATAAGGATGTGTTGAACTGATAAAATGATTTAAGGATTTTAGATATAGTTTTACTGGTATGCCCAAGCTTAAAAAGAAGACTGGCCTCCTTTTTCCAAGGGTGATTAAAGCGACTTTTGTTGCTTGGCCTTTATCATCAAGCAAATTGCTTGCTATGGACATTACTAGGCATCTGTCTGCATGGTCTCAGAATGAAACATTACGCTTGAAAATGTGTTCATCTGCAAAATAGTTTCCTCATTAAGCACAGTTGTTGCGAATACCGTAAATAAATGTTTTCTAGTTAGTGCGGGAATATGAATGGAGGATCACCTCGAATGGGTGCCTTACATGTTTCACACAGCTGCTGAGTATTTAAATGACCTGGGCATGTGTTGTTAGGACTGGTAGCTAGCCTTTGCATTTTCTCGGTGTCACAGATTAATAGATAGATATTAGTCTTTTGTAATGGACAGTGACATGCATTATCAGTTTATAGATAGTGTTATTTCAACTGAAATATAAATGAACTTGTCCGAAGACCCCAGTTGGAACTATAGCATGTATAGAACTGGGATTTTCTGAAATTTGGACCACAGTCCAAGACCACTGCAATCATGCCAATCATCTATCTGCCGATCAATTTTTTTTCATGGCATCCAACCATTTTGTTGTTTGTGGCATTTTTTTTATCTTTGTGTACCCTTCACTGTAGCCAATCTTATTTACCATGAAGGAGCGGGTATAAAGTATTGAAGCGGTGGAAGCATTACACTCTACTATTCTTTTACCTTAGACTACCAGGAGTAATCTTATATCAAGTGTCCTTTTAAATCCATGCTTTCATTCTTTTATTGACTATTTGATAGTAATATAGATGCATGGTTTGTGTAGAGAGTTAAATTCGCAAAGCTTTTTCGTTGCTAAAGGCTTAAGCTGACAACAATAATAACTTTTCTCTAGAATTTCCGTGAAATAATTATAAAATTCTCGTTTTGTAAGGTTATGAAACATAAGCTAAAGAATGAAGTTTTACCACCATACACACATAATCTAAGATATAGCATTTAAACCGAGTCTAGATATGCTTCAGAGTGTCTTTGGATAGCTAGTTTGACACTTAGATAGCATATAAATGTGTAATGACCTTTTATGGTTTCATATTGCGCTGATGTTACCTCTTAAGCATTGATTTTTTTCTCCATCAAGTGACATTTTGATCATGATTTCTGCAGCTTGCTCTCATCCTTCTCTATATTGCTGGTGGTGTTTTTGCTGCTGGCTGGATAGGTAAATAGCATAATAAAATAATTGCATTTCCCTTATACTTTCACGTAGATAATTTCTTATATCAGCTGTGATTTCTATTTTTTTGTGCATTCAGAGGTGTCCTGTTGGATTCTTACCGGAGAAAGACAGACTGCCGTTATCAGGTCAAGATATGTACAAGTACTACTAAATCAAGATATGAGTTTTTTCGACACTTATGGGAATAACGGAGACATTGTGAGCCAAGTATTGAGTGATGTATTACTTATCCAGTCTGCTCTTAGTGAAAAGGTAGGTCCACTGATTTTTGCTTGTAGTAATCAAGCATTTGGTGATTTGATATATCTGATTATTTTTAATATTGCAGGTTGGAAATTATATTCATAACATGGCTACATTCTTCAGTGGCCTTGCAATTGCCTTCATCAACTGTTGGCAAATTGCCCTTATCACTTTAGCCACTGGACCCTTTATTGTTGCTGCAGGAGGAGTATCAAATATATTTTTGCACAGGCTTGCTGAGAGTATCCAAGATGCATATGCTGAAGCAGCAAGTGTTGCTGAACAGGTTACTTTATTTACCTTGTTAGCTTTTCCCCTTTGATCAAGTGAGGTGGTAGTAGCTATATAGCCTGTTTGTGCTGTTTAATTAAATGTATAGTTTGTTTGTGGTGTTATAAAACCTTAAAGGGCATTGTATTTTAACTGTATCTTATACATAAGGATGTGTTATTTATATGACTAATTACATAGCTTAGAGAGAAAGCAATTAGATCATAACCTCTTGGGTATGGCCCATCTATAAAATGGCTCTGGCCCGTCTAGTCTAATTTGGTTTTCATTCATGATGGGTCTGTTTGTCAGACTCTATGAATAATTGCTTCCTTACTAGTCAAAGGATCTGGATGGATATATGCTCTGTCCCAAATAAGGGGCAATTGAAAAATCATCTTTTATTGTGGCGGTGGGTTCAAACCCCGTGGATTAGTCGGCCAAAAGGTTGGAAATCACGGTTACCAAAAAAAAAAAAAAAATCATCTTTTATTGAGTCTGCTGAATGAGAGATTTCTTTTGAATGAGGCGATACGTTTAATGTCAAGGAATATTGTAGGGAAGTAGGGAACTATGGGAGCTAAATAGTGAAAGCATACTCTAACCCATCCTTCGTTTAATAAGTCACAACAGACGACCATATTATTTGAATAAGAACCTTGATGAATTAAGCTAATGTAGTATTACTTTTCATTTTGCAGGCAGTTTCCTTTGTTAGGACATTATACGCTTTTACAAATGAAACATTAGCAAAATATTCTTATGCAGCTTCACTACAAGCTACATTGAGATATGGTATATTAATAAGTCTTGTGCAAGGACTTGGGCTTGGATTCACATATGGGCTTGCAATCTGCTCTTGTGCCTTGCAACTTTATGTTGGAAGGTTTTTGGTTACACATAGAAAAGCTCATGGTGGAGAAATTGTGACCGCCCTGTTTGCTGTCATTTTAAGTGGCCTGTACGTATCTTGCTTTCCTTTTGACCCAAGTATATATTAATGAATGCCATTTATCTGCGTCTAATTTTCTCCTCTCATACATAATACTTAAATACTAATATCTGTGAATGCCATTTTTTTTTTCAAAGGGGACTCAATCAAGCTGCGACCAACTTCTATTCGTTTGAGCAAGGGAGAATTGCTGCATATCGACTTTTCGAGATGATTAGCCGTTCATCCTCAACCGTTGATCATGATGGAAACACTCTTGCTAATGTACAAGGAAACATCGAATTTCGAAACGTGTATTTCAGTTACTTGTCTCGTCCTGAAATTCCTATTTTAAGCGGATTTTACCTAACTGTTCCAGCCAAAAAAACAGTGGCACTTGTTGGAAGAAATGGCTCTGGTAAAAGCAGTATTATACCACTTATGGAACGGTTCTATGATCCTACTTTGGGTATTAAACTGCTTCATCTTTTTGGATACTATCAATGATTTTAAACTATTTGTATATATCATGAAATTGGAAGCAGTCTCCCTACCCGCGGGTTTACCCTGGTGTAGGGGTAGGATCTGTCTACATTTTACCTCCCCCATACCCTGCCCTGGCGGGATTGGGTTTGTTGTTGTTGTTGTTGTATATATCATGAAATTACGACCCTTGACTTTTTTATTTTTGTCATTCAGGCGAAGTTCTTTTGGATGGGGAGAATATTAAAAATCTGAAATTGGAATGGCTAAGAAGCCAAATTGGCTTAGTGACTCAGGAACCTGCTTTGTTAAGCTTGAGTATAAGAGACAATATTGCTTATGGCAGAGATGCCACTGCACTTCAAATTGAAGATGCAGCAAAAATCGCTCATGCACATACATTTATTACCTCACTTGAGAAAGGATATGACACACAGGTAGAATTATAAGGCTGTGATGGTGGTTCTCTTTTATTTGTTTATTTATGATTTCCAACCTAAATCAAAGAAACTTTCTTTTTTTTACTTTCAGATAGGCAGAGCTGGTTTATCATTAACAGAAGAACAAAAAATAAGGCTATCTGTTGCAAGGGCAGTGCTTTCGAACCCGTCTATTCTTCTTCTTGATGAGGTGACAGGTGGACTAGACTTTGAAGCTGAAAGATCTGTTCAGGAGGCTTTGGATCTCTTGATGTTAGGACGGTCAACTATCATTATTGCTCGTCGGCTTTCTTTAATAAAAAATGCTGATTTTATTGCTGTGATGGAGGATGGTCAGTTAATGGAGATCGGGACACACGATGAATTAATAGCCTCGGATGGGTTATACGCAGAACTTCTTAGATGTGAAGAAGCTGCCAAACTTCCAAGAAGGTAGACTTCGACATAAATATTCTTTTTCGTGATTGTTTATTTTTGGTAAAGTTGGTAAAATGGGAAGGTCGGTTAATGGGTCAAACAATGATTCCTAGTACAGTTTTTAAAACACTTTTTTTTATCAACTTTTTGGTTAATCCGTTCTATATTTATTGCATTGGAAAATACACTTCATGTTCGATCCATTTGACCTTTCTTTATAACTTTATTTTGGATTTTTGTATCTCACCCATTTTGACACGTTGGCGATAAAATATAACCAACATCTTTAGTTTCCGGTTATTATTTTTGCACTTTTGTGAGTATTTATGGATGCTTCTGAAGTTCTGATACCTATTTATTGTTGTAGGATGCCTACGAGAACCTACAATGAAACTGCGGCTTTACAGATAGAAAAAGATTCTTCAGAACCAACATCTCCTAAATTTGCCAAATCACCATCACTTCAACGAGCTTCTAACGTACACGCAACTCGCCCTCAAGATTCTGCTTACGGGTCATATGAATCGCCAAAAAATCCGATCCCAACTGAAAAAGAAAACGGGTATTCATTAGATGGATCAAACAAAGAACCCACAATAAAAAGACAAGACAGTTTCGAAAGAAGACTACCCGAGTTACCGAAGCTTGATGTTCATGCTATTCGTAGACAAACATCTAACGGCTCTAATCCCGAATCACCTATTTCACCCTTGTTAACATCTGATCCACAAAGTGAACGTTCACATTCACAAACCTTTAGTCGACCTAATTCCCAACTTACTGAAAAGCCAATCAGGGTTCAACCGGTAAAAGAAAAACAACATAAGAAAGAACCATCAATTTGGCGACTTATAGAGTTGAGTTTAGCTGAATGGCTGTATGCTGTTTTAGGAAGTACGGGTGCTGCAATATTTGGTTCTTTTAACCCTCTTCTTGCTTATGTTATTGCATTAATAGTGACAGCGTACTATAGAAATGAAATTGACAGACATCACCACATACGTGATGAAGTAGACAAATGGTGCTTGATTATTGCCTGCATGGGTGTTGTGACTGTAGTTGCAAACTTTTTGCAGCACTTTTACTTCGGTATAATGGGAGAGAAGATGACTGAACGAGTTCGAAGAATGATGTTTTCTGGTTAGTAAACTTCTTGTTAACAATGTTCTTAGATACCAAACGTGTAATTTTGGTACTTGTTAAATCAAGCCTCGTACGCTTTTGGGTCTGGTAAACCAGAAATACATTTTACCAAATTATTTAATTTTCTTATTCTGGAATATCCGTATTTGTAGAAGAAATAATGTATAGGCTGTTTTATGCACTGAAATAAACTATGGGCGACTTTCACTTGTTTGGACCTTTTTCTATTAAGCTAATTTCTTACCTTTTTGACCCAATAGAGGTCAAATACAACCCAAATTGACAGCAATGCTTTCTCTTTTCTTTCGCTATATGGATCAGTGTAATCAAATTTTTATTTTACAGCAATGCTTCGGAATGAAGTTGGATGGTTTGATGATGAAGAGAACAGTGCTGATACATTGTCCATGCGATTAGCAAATGATGCAACATTTGTGAGAGCAGCTTTCAGCAACCGACTTTCTATACTTATTCAAGATTGTGCAGCTGTTTTAGTAGCAATTGCAATAGGAGTGATTTTACATTGGCGTTTGGCTCTTGTGGCTATAGCCACATTGCCAGTTCTGACTCTTTCTGCCATTGCTCAGGTAATCTTTGTTACTATGTCTTTTCAAATTTATAAAACATCAAGAATTATCATCTAATATTCTACTTGTTGATTTCAAACATGCAGAAACTTTGGTTAGCCGGATTTTCAAAGGGGATACAGGAGATGCACAGAAAAGCATCTTTGGTTCTTGAGGATGCGGTTAGAAATATATACACTGTTGTATCATTCTGTGCTGGTAACAAAGTTATGGAGCTTTACAGATTGCAATTAAGCAAGATATTCTATCAAAGCTTCTTTCATGGCGTGGCTATCGGTTTTGCCTTTGGTTTTTCACAGTTTCTTCTTTTTGCCTGTAATGCCATTCTCTTATGGTACACCGCCCTCTGCGTTAAGAACAATTATATAGATCTCCCAACTGCTCTCAAAGAGTACATGGTCTTCTCTTTTGCAACCTTTGCCCTTGTGGAGCCTTTCGGTCTGGCTCCATATATTCTCAAAAGAAGAAAGTCTTTAATATCCGTTTTTGAGATAATAGATAGAGTACCCAAGATTGAGCCAGATGATCCTTCTGCTTTGAAGCCTCCAAATGTTTATGGAAGCATCGAGTTGAAAAATGTTGACTTTGCTTATCCAACTCGCCCCGAGATTTTGGTTCTGAGCAATTTCAGTCTCAAAGTCACTGGTGGTCAAACAGTGGCGGTTGTCGGGGTTTCGGGTTCTGGGAAAAGCACTATAATTTCGTTGATAGAAAGATTTTATGATCCAGTTGCTGGTCAGGTGATGCTAGATGGACGAGACTTAAAGCAATTTAATTTGAGATGGTTGAGAAATCATCTTGGTCTTGTTCAACAAGAACCCATAATCTTTTCAACCACGATTCGGGAAAATATCATATATGCAAGGCACAACGCCAGCGAGGCTGAGATCAAAGAAGCTGCAAGAATAGCAAATGCTCACCATTTCATCAGCAACTTACCTCATGGTTATGATACTCACGTTGGAATGAGGGGCGTGGATTTAACACCTGGCCAGAAGCAGAGGATTGCAATTGCTCGAGTTGTGTTGAAGAATGCACCTATTTTACTATTGGACGAGGCTAGTTCATCGATTGAGTCTGAGTCAAGTCGGGTGGTTCAAGAGGCTCTTGATACGTTAGTCATGGGAAACAAAACAACCATTCTTATAGCTCATAGAGCTGCTATGATGAGGCATGTTGATAACATTGTTGTTCTTAACGGGGGTAAGATCGTTGAGGAAGGGTCCCACGATTCTTTAATGGGAAAGAATGGTTTGTATGTGCGGTTAATGCAACCTCACTTTGGGAAGCGTCAGCATAGACTAATATAGACAAATGGATATGCATGCACATTGTTAAACTGACTCATAATGTCAGCCATCTGCAGTTCTGAACAAGCTTATGGGTGGTGACACATGGCGTGATGGTGGTGGATGTAGCCTTTACGGTCTGGGCAATTCAGGCTTAGGGTTGTAGATTTCGGTTCGGAAGTCAGATTGCATATTCTTTTGGAGGCACGGCATTTACAGGTTAGAGGCTTTGCCGAGTTTCCATAATATATTGATTTGTTGATCATAGAATTAGTTTTCAGGTGTTTGTTTGCCTTCTTTTTCTTATTTTTTTCAATACCAGTCGTGTGTTTCTCTTTATAATCTGACTGTTGTACATTTGTATATCCTTTTAAATTTTGTGGATGTTTACGAGGCTTAAGAAGGGATTGAGTAAACGTATTTATTGTAATCCTTTTGTATATAAAGAGGTTTAGATTTATTACAGTCTCTTTTGCTCATCATTTACTCGTTACGTTTGCTGCTACAACTTTCAAAATGGCATGTGATCAATAAAGCATGCGGCTTAAGAGTGCTATTGCTTTTTACATTGTACTTATGAAAACCAAATATACAGATGATTTCCCTGCTATTAGATGTCGAGCACCTTGAATGAGTCTGCTACCACTTTAAGCTGGTTTCTTACTCTTCTCCATCTTCGCTCATTTGCTCCAACAATTAGTGTGTAGTATCTCCCTGTTTCAGGAGTTCAAATCCACATAAATTAATGTTGGTATTCTGTAAAGGTGGCTGTTCATACCTATTATTTGAATGGGGCAAATTGAGAATTTTAGGTGAAAGGGGAATGGGTCGACCCAACCTGGCATCAAAATACCCGAGTCCGTTGTTATGTGTTACCCGACCCACCTATTTTGCCGATTTTAGCTTATATGATACTGTGTCTTACCATTTCCAACAGCTATGGTTGCGAAAGCTGCTCGGCCGAAGTTTGGTGAGGTTAATGTATACTCAAATGTGTAGTAGGTTTTACCATCCGTAGTCCTCTGCAATGTATAACCATTAGACAAGCGTTTGTCAAAGATTAAAGAAACATTGTTTAGGATTCATAAAATATGATTGGGCAAGATATTAAGGATTCAGACCTCTTGCATATCAAACACATCGGGGACCTGAGTCGGTGTTGAGTACACATGTTTCACCAAGTGGGCTACAACCTACAAAATGAAACTGGCTGCTTTAGAACTCGAATAAAACTAGGAAAAATTGTTTAGCTAAAGAGCCACGTGTTTTTTACCTTCTCTATTGGACCCATATCACGGATATCTGTTTTACTGGTCGGTATGAAGCTAAGTCTTACATTTTGTAATTGCAAGTACCGATCCTTAAATGCAGAATCATGTCCTCTGAAATCAAATTCCTGGAAAAACAAATTACGCCGCGGAGCAAACTTTTGAGTCAAAATGGATCAAATTTGGTGGCTTCGGATGCAGCTTACCCTCCAATCTGAGGGATAATAATATGAATAACCGTCTTTGACGTCTACAAATTCATCATAGTTTGGTGGTTTTTCTGTGTACATTAACAATGCAAGAGCTTTAGAATATTAACAAGGCCACCCTGAAAACTGTATGATATGATTATGATCACTCCTATTAATTAAGACAATTAAGAAGTATGAGATTGAACATGCATAATAGTTTAAAAACTAGCATAAGGATACATGAAATAATCGTTTAGAAACTGATTAGTATACCTTGAGCCAAAAGAATTTTCGTAGGCAGTAAGCTTGAAGCTCCGAGTCCTATAAGAAGTGACCTTCTCTTGCAATTTTCCAATCCTGTATCATACAAGGTTTCTTGTTTAAATTGAGAGAAACATAACTTTTGGGTTCTCGTTTAGTAGCCGCAAAATCATAAAAACTTCTTATAGACCGTAAGAAAGGACGTTTGCATTTAACTCTATAGCTACTTGGATCAAAGAAGTTGAAAACCTTGATTGTAAAATAAAACTGCATCAAGCATAGAGGCGTTGGTTCATTCAATGAGGTTTTGGGGGTTAGATATAAATAGGATAATACTATGAAAGTAAGCTTACTTTCTTCATCAAGAGATGAATCTTTTGTTGAAGAGATGATGGTTGGCCAAGAACATGTAATAGTAGAAGGCTTTATCGGCAGATGCAACTGCAAAGTCAATACAACATTAAGTGACCAACTTTCTAATCGAAATGGTAAATCCTTTTGATCGAACTTGCTATGTAAACGCTGCAAAGACTCGAGACACTTTGCATAAAGGTTAAAATAGTTAGAAAAGTTACCTTATTGGCTAATGTAGCAGATGAGAATGAAAGAGATGAAACTGCCATTTTTGTGCACTTTAGAAAGAAGCTACTTTGCTATATCTTCTTCATGGCAGCTTCTTTATTTTTATTTTATTTATTTGATGAAGGGATATAACATGTGTGGATAGTGAATGCAGTTTGTGTCTGAGGATGGATTAGGCTTGTCTTCTTTTGGTGCTCTTTCATACTTCATATGGTAAACATGAAAACACAACTATGTGCAATAAAAACTCAAAATATTGTATGACATAACATACCTAAAATCAAAACAAAACTGGAATCCTTGTCAGAATTAAACACACCAATTCACTTTTACTTTTCACCTTAATTGTATATACTGCTATTTTTGTCTAAAAAATATCTACTCTTTAACGGGAGAATTACAGTTTATTATTATTTTTTTATATCTTTTAAGTTTCGGTGTCATTTGCTATATTTACGGGTGTATTTTTAAGCTTATTTGATAGACTTATGAGCTTATCGAAATTTAATAAGTTTATAATCTTATTTTAATTTGTAATGTATCCAAAGGTAAACATAATCATTAGAGTTATGTTTAACACATTCTAGTATGTTTAAATGATCTGTATATTCAGAATAATTATTTACCATTGAATTTAATTGCTTTCAACCAATTAAATATACTTTTTATTTGTATGTTTTTAATTTTTAAATGAAAATAGTTATTTTACATACAAAACTTTTCTTACATACGAAGGGACTCATCTCCACCATCCATCTAAAAATAAATCAATGGTTGAGATTAAAAGCATTTTATTATTTCACATATTTTTTATAATTTAAATATCTCTTAAACCGTTAATCGTTAAGTGAAAATAATTACACTATCGCCGATTTTAGCATTTAATTATCTTCTATGACGACTTTGATATACTTTTCGAAAAAAATCGTTTTTTCACTTTTTGGTTTTTTGCTTTTTCAACCGAATTGCGATGAAATATCTATACATTTAACACTAATATGAAGATCGTTAAATCACATATTATATGTAATATCATATATGATACTATTGTAAATCATATATGATAAATCATATATGATATATATATTATATATTTTAACACTAATATCACATGCTAAGATTCAAATTGTGTTAAATCATATATGATATTTTAATGCAAATTTCAAGAATTTAAAAAACAAAAAAAAAAACTTAAAAAACGTGAAAACAAAGTTAAAAAAATCAAAGTGATATCAAAGTGCCTATCTATAGAAAGATAATTAAACGCTGTCGTGAATGATATATTTTTTTCTTGACGACAATTTGCTCAAAGATATTTATATTTCAAAAAGAATGAAAGGCTTTTTTTTAATTGTTATGATTAATTTCATCCATTAGATCTAATAAAAATGGATGGTGAAGATTAATCCCTTAGGATGTAAAAAATCTTTTGTCCTCAAATGATCTTAAATCTTTTTAAATACAACCCCTTAATAAATCTACATATAACAAAACATATTGTTTTGTAACACTTAAATGAGATGAGCATATTCTTTTTGTTAAACCAAAAGTGGTGTGCTTTTTGTCATTCCTTAGTTTGAAGCACGGACGGAGTCAAAATGTTATAATCGATGGGAAAACTTTGATAATTTTTTAAAAATTACATTATAAATCGGTTTGTTATGAGAGTAAATTACAAAAATAATCAAATATTTAAATAATTTTACACTATAATATTTTTAACGAAGAGGGTACGTGACCCCGCTTCTGGTTTAAAGACTCGGGTATTGTTAAAAAGGATGTAGTAACACTTCACGTGGTATTTGAGAAAAAAACTTGTGATGGCACATGCTTTAACGCCATCTCGGATCTATATATAAGGTTTGTATAATCAGTTTTTTAAGTGCATTAAAAACATATCTTTGAGTGAAATAGAAACTACGGAATAACATAAAAGTCATCAATTTCCTGTGCATTATGAATGTTTGTGAATTTACTACCACATTTCCAAAGTCATAACACTTTGGTATATAAAAGGGGTCATGTTATCCAGGCACCCCATAGGGCTACGGGGTGTTTGGCAAGTGAGAATATAAAGTATTTGCTAATTATTGAGGGAATGTTTTTTTTTTTTTTTTCTGTGCCAAAGTATAAAAAATTTGAGGTTAGAGTGCTTTAGTTTGTTTTGGTTTGCCAAAATAAAAGTAATACAAATTTTTAGTTTTGTACAAGTTCTAACAAGTTTTTATTTTTTGTTTTACAAGTTTTTTAAGTTTTGTACAAGTTTTTTTAAGTTTAGTTTTACAAGTTTTGTACAAGTTTTTATTTTTTGTTTTACAACTTTTTTTAGTTTTTTACAAGTTTTTTTTTTAGTTTTATAACTTTAAAAACTTAGTCGGAAATTTTGCGCCGTGCTTCGGTTGCAGCTGGTATTTTATCTCACTTACCGCTCATTCATTATCATCATCGCTTCTAAAAATTAAGGCTCAAAAAATCATCATCGCTTCGAAAAATTTAAGTCAACAGTTCCCAAAATCGCATTGACACATTGTTCACAAATGCTAGCCTAGCCAAACCGCATAAGTCACCATGTCTCAAAACTGCACTACATGTCTCTTAAACCGCATACAAGTCACAACATGTCTAAAATCAAGACAAGTGCACAATTCACAACAAAGAAATTCTAGTCAACCGCATAAGTCACCTATGTCTCAAAATCTGCACCACATGTTCAAATCGACAAGTCACAACAGTCTAAAACCGCAAGTCTAACCATGTCACAAAGTGCAAGTGATATATGGGGTGCTCGTAGATGTCGAAGGGCTGCTTAAATACCCTATATTTTCACTTGCAACACCTAATAGTTCTTTAAAGCTCTGATAGCACCCCGTGTCTCAAAATGCACAACATGTGTCAAAACTGCATAAGTCACAACAGTCTAAAACTGCGACAAGTCTAACCAAGCACAAACATCGCTTTCATTGTGTAAAAGCAATAGCACCACAAGCAACTGCACAAAAGGTACGATTCCCTTCTGCAAAAGGTTCACAAGAAAGTAAACAAGTGCAGACATTCTCCCTTGTAAGCAACAACATTACCCATCAACATTACCCAACAACAACTAAGCAATATCTCCAAAACCACAACAAATAACAACTAGCAAGAACTAAAATGACCACAAGCAAACAACCGCACAAGCATAGCACCATAAGTAACCAAGACAAGCAACAAAGACCACAAATTCACCATGTCTAGTTCACCATTTGACACACAAGAGGTAACTTATCGAATAGGTTCGACAAGTTAAATTTTACAAGCAATAGAAATTCAAATTTTGCCATGCCAAACTCTTAAGTTTAAAAAATCATCATTGCCTTTTTTAGCTCAAGTTTCATTAGTTGCAAAGTGACCTAAAATGGTCACTTTACCATCCAAGAATGAAACGCTTTTAGACCAAAACACAAATTTTTATCATTAAAATTGCAATCACCTAAAAAAGATCACTTTACCATCCAAGAATGAATAATGGGGTGCTTGGCTAGAGTATCACCCCTCAGATTCCAAAGAAGGGTCATGCTATGGAGGCACCCCAAACCCGCAAAAACATAACAAATGATAATCATAATCAACCAAACAGATACCAAATTTTTTAGATCTAAAACTTTTTTAGATAATCAAAGAAAACCAAAGATTTTAATAAACCAACCTTCAAATTTTTTTTCAACATCTTAAAATATTTCTAGATCTAAATGTATACCAACCTTCAAATTTTTTCAACCTCAGAATCTTTTCAAGATCTAAAATATTTCTAGATCTAAAACTTAACCGAAAGATAGAGTGGAGATACGCAAAGATAAAGTGATACCACCAACCAACGAAACAAAATCAGATACCACAAAGATCACCACCATAACAAACTTAAACAACGCATACGATACACCACAACATCACCACCATTTTTAGATCTAAAGTTTTTTTAGATTATCAAAGAAAACCAAAGATTTTTATAAACTAACCTTCATTTTTAGCGAGTCCTACTCCTGATGTAACAGCTGGTTTTAGTTTAACACTATCCTTGATTTTCTTTGTTACTTTGACAAATTCAAGATGTTCAGATATTTAACATCTCCGTCTCTACCGGCAATTCACGCACCATTTATTTCAACGACGGAACCCTTATTTTGGTTCCACCGGTCCGCGCTCGCATCTAAACAGCTTTGACAGATTGTTCGCCTTTTCGCCGCTTTGTTCTTCACTCTTTGGAATTAATACCAAACCTACCATTCATGTCTCCCCGGTGTTTTATGAATTTTAACTATTTCATCGCAAGGGCTATATTCTTGTTAAACCTTTTAAATTTGGAATTGTTTTCGATTAAAACATCTTGTGTGAGTTTTAGTTTTTCTATTTCAAGTTTAGTTTCTGACATGATTTACAATCATCGCCATTTGCTTTTCCTTTTTCAAGTCGTTTTGCTTTTTCTTTTAACTCATAAACTTCATTTTCCAAAAATTCCTTTTTGGTTTTTAAAATTTTTTTTTAGTTATGATTTTAGACTTAGCTCACACAATTGATTTATATTGTTTTGCAAAGTGTCATAATCAAATAAGAATAAGAAGCTCCAGTACTTCGCTCAATTCATGCCATTAGAGCGATCTCTTCCTTGCTTGATTCTTCATCGCCTTCACTATCACTCCAAGCACCACTTACAAAAGCTCGTTGAGTTTTGCTTTAGGTGGCTTGGGGACATTCTCCTATGAGGTGACTTGCATCACAACATCTAAAACATTTTATTTCACCTTTACCCTTTGTCATCCCATCTTTCTGAATGGCTTCTTTTCTTCTCGAGGTTGTCTTACTAACTTTCCTCTTCTTCTAAAGAACTTCTTAAAATCTCTACCCGCCATGGCATATTCTCATCTTCACTACCGAGCAAGATTCTTCATCATCACTTGATTCGCCTTTGCTTTTAGAGCAACGGATTTGATCTTCTCCCTTCTTCCTTTGATGATCTCCTAATCTTTCTCCATCACCATTTCGTGTACTTTGAGGTTGCCGCTAGCTCGCCTAGTGACATTTTGAGAGATCCTTTGATTCTTCAATAGCGGTCACTTTGCCCTCCATTCGATGAGCTTCTAAGAAATTTCCCCGACAAAGTTCTTACTACGAAAAGATTCATCAAGTGCTTTAAGTGATGTAATAATAGTATTAAAACGAGCAAAGCCACAATTAATGGTTTCATCTTCAGGGATAACAAATTGTTCATATTGTTGAACAAGAAGATCAATTTTGTTATCCTTGACTTGTGAATTACCTTGATGTGTAACAATCAAAGATTCCCAAATATCTTTGGCGGTTTCACACATAAAAATTCTTTCATATTCTTTTCTAGGTAAAGCATTATAAAGCATCATTTTAGCTTCATTATTTTTAGCAACTAATTTCTTTTGTTCATAAATAGAAATATCCTTTGTTGTAGAGCTAAAATCCCTTTTAACAATAACAAACCAAAGATCTATATCTTTTGATTTTACATATGTTTCAAAACGGTTTTTCCAATAGATAAATTCATTGGTTTCAAAGAGTGGTGGTCTTTGCATAGATTGCCCTTCTTTAAAGTTTTCAGAATCCATGGATCGTTTCAAGTTTATAAAATACAAGTTATTTTAGAAATTCTTGAGCAACGAGGCTCTGGTACCAATTGTAGAAAACTAAAAGGGGGGTTGAATAGTTTACCAATTAAAAACTTTGTTTTGAAACTTATTCAAAGATCAATTGATATTGATCTTAGATATGTTAATGAAATATGCAAGCAATATGTAAAGAGTAAATAAGGAAAGAAATGATCAAACCACAACAAGTTGTTTATAGTGGTTCGCTCTACAAGGACTCTTTTTCCTTGCCCTACTCCACTCCTCGAGTCTCACACTCGAGAGTTTAACTTCACTAGTCAACAAGCTCCTTTCACCGGCGGAGAAAACCTTTACACTTCGCTTACACTATTTCTGACACTAAGCTAGATGTCGAGTTCTTTCCAAGGGTACAACCACTCCCACACACAATGTATTTTGAGGACTAAAATACTAACCACTCACACTCACAAGATTATGATGGTTTAATACAACAATGAAGTATGAATCAACACAAGATCATACAACACTAAACAAACAAGACTTCCAACTTCTCGTTTGAAACTTGAATGTGACTTGATCTTCTTTGCTACAAAAGAGATCACTAATATGATATGAAACGAAGTTAGAAAGGTTTAGAGAAGATATGTATGAGAGTATGTTAGAAAGGGATGAAAAACTACTTGGTTTGGCTTTGCTATTTATAGCCAAAATGGACAGAGCGCCCACACCACGGAACCCTCAAAAGGGTTCCACCAAAAATACCATTTTGGTACCGTGGGGGTCCTGCACAAAGAAGATATCAAATCTTTGCTAAAGTCAACTATATCTAAGTGAGATTGTGCAAGATATGAAGAGTACAAATCCACACAAAGTATCTAATGAAATCTTCCAATGATTTCCATGATGCAACACATGATGTCATATGTTGTATTTCTATATTTAGAAATATGCAAGTACTTAAGTAGTGTTTGGTTTTTAAGAACCTAACACATTCTAAAAACTACTATCATACATAATGATTAGAGTCATATCAAGATGTCACTAATCATAAATGTAAATGCTTAAATGATGAATATATTGTTTGAAAAAGCTTGTTATAATATCTATTAAACTTGACAAGCTTTAAGCTTTTATACAAAATAAATTTACTTTTGTCGTTAACAAAACTTAGGTAAAGATCAAAAATATAAATAACGTTTAATGACGATATTTGTATTAACAAAAAGTATTATTAATTTTTAAAAATAAAAGTAGTTTTAAAAGTAGTATTAAAAATAAATGTAATATTAAAAGTAGTATTTTTTTTAAAAGTTTGATAACAAGTTTTTTAAAAGTAGTAATTTTTTAAAAGTTTTATACCAAGTTTTTTAAAAGTAGTATTAAAATTTTTACAAAGGTTGTATTAAAAGTTGTATTTTATAAGTTTTATAAAAGTTTTACAAAAGTTTTATTAAAAGTTGTATTTTTTAAAAAAATTATTAAAACTTTTATTAAAAATTGTATTTTTTAAAAGTTTTATTAAAAGTTGTATTCTTTATTTTTTAGGTATTCGGTACTGAAGTTGCTTTAACTGATTGGGTGCGATCTACTGCTGAATCGATTGGTTTTCTTATTGTTAAAGGAAAAAGTAAAACAGATAGGGGCTATAAGTACTCTATCGAATTTTTGTTTTCTAGACATGGGACGCCCGTGACGTGAAGGTTTAGAAGATGAACTTGAACGCAGACAAGTACCGATAAAATTAATTGCCCATTCGTGACATCGCGAAATTTATAAAAGGTCGCACTGTAGAACCTGGTAACACTAAAACTAGTGGTTGGATCTTGAGGGTCAAGTGTCCGAGGCATAATCATGACTTTGTAGACTCGTTCCATGGTTTTTCACAATCCATGCGATTAAAAGAAAGTGAGTTAGTTTTGGTGAAGCAGTTGACAAAACATCAAGTAGCACCACGAATTATACTTTCTTCACTAAAAGAGAGTGATCCGAATAATGTGTCTAGAATTAGAACGGTATATAATGCACAAAACAAGATACGCAGTGCCAGTCGTGGCGATTTGACGGTGATACAAATCCTTTTAGTACATTTGAGGCGTAAATGTTATACTTATTACGAAAGGGTAAATGAGCACACTGATGAGCTCGAGGAAATATTTTTTGTTCACCCGACGTCATATGCCCTGTGGACAACATTCCCGGAAATCATGCTGATGGACTCCACATACAACACCACGTTGTTTAAACTGCCATTCTTTACAGTTGTTGGAGTTACTTCAACAAACAAAACATTCTCAATGGCGTTTAGCTTTTTGGACAAGGAAAAAGGGCCAAATTTCAAATGGTTGTTGGAATGTGATAAGTTGGTGATACAAGAACAATATTACCCACGGGTAGGGGTGGAAACGAGCCGAGCCACTCGTGAAAAGCTCGGGATCGGATCGGTAAAAAACTCGAACGAGCCGAGCTTAAACGAGCTCGATCCCGAGCTCGAGCCTAAATTGAAGCTCATTTAATAATCGAGCTCGAGCCCGAGCTTTATTTATAAAGCTCGAATAGGCTCGCGAGCCTAAACGAGCTTTAGTATATTTAATGTATTTATACATATAGAATACGTATGTTTATGTATCTAGGTTGACCAAAAGGGAACCCTTGACCAAAACAATTAGCTTTATACTATTTCTCGAGCCTCACACTAAACATTCTCGAACCTCACATAGACAAATCTAGTTCCACGTCTATTCATCAATAATTTAATGTTCTGAGATCCTCTTTTGTTATCTACAAAACAATGGTAGCACCTCATCTCCAAGAAAACAAAAACTCATGACAACAACACTTTACAAATCAATCTTTACACAAATCCTGGAACACACTCTCCACAAAAACATCCTCGGAGGCACATCCCTCCACGCCCACATAATAAAAACAGGCTAGTGTTACGGATCTTGTGTCTTTGAATGGGTTTTGATACCTTTTGTGTTTACTTGCTATGGATCTTGTGTCTTTGAATGGGTTTTGATTTTGTTGAAGGTGATTGTAGGAGCAGCGTAAATAGTGTTACGGAGTACAAGATGTATCAATAAGTTATTTATCTCGCTTGGAGATAGATATCTTTTATATTTTTGCATATGTAAATCTTTTCAAGTTTGGAAAACTATATGTATGTTACGAAGTTAGTTATTGGAAATCTTAAGATCTTCAAACATTAAGATCGACTGGTCTAGTGTTGATTATTCTAGTTCATTGCTCATTCATTGAACACTTTGTCATTGTGTTAACGGTGGACAAACTAGCCGAGCCCATTAACGAGCTCTAGATAAACGAGCTCTAGAGTCTAGACAAACGAGCCGAGGCCGAGGCCGAGCCGAGCTCGAGCTTTATATATCATAACACGAGCCGAGCTCGAGCTCAAATCTTAAGGCTCGAACCGAGCCGAGCTCCAGCTCGAGCTTTCTAAAATATAAACGAGCCAAGCTCGAGCTCTGGCAGGCTCGGGCTCGGCTCGGCTCGTTTGCACCCCTACCCAGGGTTATCGTCACCGATAGAGATTTAGCGTTTCTTGGGGCATGCAGTGAAGAATTCCCAAACGCTAACAGATTACTCTGTCGATGGCATATCAATCAAAATGTGCTCAAGCATTGCAGAAACAAATTCGATACGGTAAAGGAGTATGAGTCCGTTAGATGGTCATGGGATTTGATGGTTACAGCTCCGACCGAAGATGTGTTCACGCATTATTATCAGCAACTACAGGATTTATTAGTCCAAAAAGCGGTGCTTACCCATTAATACATTTTTTTATTATTATTTAATAAATAACTACTCGAATTGTTTTCTCACTTTATTAATTCTTTGTTTTCTCAGATGTTTAGCGGTATTTTCATAACTGGCTGCGACATTACGACAACATGTTTGTGTCGTACATTACTGATCAATATCGCAGCTTCCGCCGAAACAACAACATGTAGAGTTGAGAGTCAACACGCTGAAGTTATACTTGGGCTCACACGTCCAACTTAGACACGCTTGTTGTGTTCGGTCGACAAGATTATAGCGCAAGAAGAAATCTGCGATACGAGCCACTTTGAATACAAGCAAAATCAAGAAACTGCATGCGTGTAAGGGCACACTATTTAGCGAATCGCGGTATAATGTTTCAAGAGATGCTTTACTACTCATACTAAAAGTAACCGGATGTGGACCCACATGAATGTGGTCATCAGCATGGTATTTATGGTTTACCATGCTATCACGAACTGTATTACCTTCAAGCAAACGGTATGTATTTTAAATTTATGCCTATCAAGTTATTCTCCCCATCAATACCGATAATTTTAACTAGTTCCTTTTTTCGAATACAGGATTGCCTATTCCGCTTGGTTTTGTTGATAATTTTTGGAGAACACTAAGCCGTTCCCTTCGTTGTCCGAAATACTCAAGAGCCTCGCGGCCTGATGAGCTGAATATCCTGAAGAGCCTCAAGGGCCTGAAGAGCCTGAATATTTTTCTTGTCAAGATGACGTACAAAAATTCCAAAGTTTTTTTTACCAAAGCATCGCCGTTTATCAAAAAATATGTTAAATGTGCTCGAGGTATACACACTCCTTAATCTGTGTCAACCCAACAACCTGCTGTTAAAGAAAGTAATCGTGGACGTCCAAGCGCAAAGGACAACAAATCCAAGGCTAAACAAAATATCCCAGATTTGAACAAAGGGCACCGCAGAAGCTATACAAAACCTAAAAAGTCCTGACTTAAATGCGTCGCGAGGCATAGTTCATATGTGGGAGAGCCTTCTAACGTCCCAGACTTGAACGAAGAACTTGGCGAGAGCGACTTAAGACACGACTTGTACGTTCCAGATTACAGTACCAAATATTTTATGGCTCAAATTCCACCTCTTTTCCGACGCTGGATCCTAGGGATCTTTAAAGTGGAAGGTGATGGAAATTGTGGCTATCGAGCTCTTGCCGTAGGTCTTGGTCATCACGAACGAATGTGGCTCAGAATTCGAGCTCTTGCCAGGGAAGAGGTAGACAATAACGAGGAAGTTTACAGGAAAATGTGGGGGGATTGGTTTATAACTTTTCGTAACTCGATGAATTGGTTTGAAGGTCCAAAGACCTACTTACATCGGATGACTATGCCGTAAACGGGCGTGCTATTGCCGCTGACTCTTAACCGTCCAATTGTATGTATAGCCAATTCACAATCGTCATGTGTCTTCCGCCGGAGATGGTCCGTATACGCAGAAATATTGTCCCCCGTGATTCTTCGTGTGGGGAAGACAAGGCCGCTCACTTCGCTCGCGGTTCTTGATGAAAACTCACCACTCCCGTATACTCACTCACAATGGAGATGGTACAGAAATAACTTGGCCGCGGGATGGGAACATATGTTTACTCAACGACAGAGCATGTTTAGAAAGACGAGAAAACGATTATTGATTTATATTGTAAATGACAAAACATGTATAGACGACATCGATTTATATTGTAAATGACAAAACATGTATAGACGACATCGATTTATAGTAAACGACTCGTCATCTTTTGTTACAGATTTACCTCACGCTTCCTGTTCTTCCTCATCTTATGTTACAGAATCGATGACATTCAGTGGAGGGACATTCATTGTGTCAACAACACATCCGCTCGTGTTGAGAGTCCAGATTATGTGCCTTCTTCTCCATCTTATGTGCCTCCCTCTTCGCCTATATCTCCAAATGCAGATGAGGAGAATTTTATACACGGTCCTCCGGTTCTTCCTCATCTTTTGTTACAGCCGCTTGCTACCGACGAGTACGATCGAGAGATTGCGGATTGAGGAGACGATTTCAGAGTTAGAGTTTCGTGTGGGACAGATGGCGGCATCATTGAGGCGACTACTACGCGTGGATTGATCTTAGTTTCTAGTTATATTGTGATTTTGTGAACCATGTATCAACTATTAATCTATAACAAGATTGGTTATTTATGTATTCGAAGCTTCTAATTTTGTGAACCATGATATTTCTGATTTATGTTGTGAATAATTATACAAATTCTTTTGGCCAGATGCAACAAGAAAATCCTTTCGGTGTCCGACGATGGATTTATAGTTGAAAGAACATCCCACAAGCCCAAAACTTGTGGTCCAAGTATTATGCATGTCCTTGTCAAAGGTAAATAATTAAACGCTTGCTTATTTACGAAATATATCAATAACTTGTTTGTTTAGAATACATTTCTTATAATTGTTTCATCATGTAACAGCCATGGACTGAAGACTATGGGTGTCGATACTTCGTGTGGAAAGAAATATTTCAACAAAAGTACTTTGGTCAAGCCTCTTCTTAAACGCAGTGCTCAAACTGCGAAACTCAAGATAAAACGATCAACATGTTATTGGCTCAAAACAACTTGTTGAAGGCAAGAATAAAGACGTTGGAGGCATCACTGGAATTGGCAAGAAATCCAGTTGATCACGTATGTCAGTCGATTGGAATACTCTATGAGCTTATAGATGACATTAATAATCTTCATGTGGAGTAGATTTCGTTATAATATTGAAAACATTTGTTGTTGTACTTGTTTAATGTTTTATTGTTATTATTTAATTAAATGAAAACAATACACAAATATATACTCTACATATAAAAACACTACACAAATAAATACACTATACATATAAAAACACTACACTAATTAAATATACTACACAAATAAATACACTATACATATAAAAACACTACACAAATTAAATATACCACACAAAATAAACACTACACAATTAAATAAAATAAAAAAACAAACAAAAAAAACAAAAAAAGTAAAAAGGGTACCTGCGCATGGGCCCCGTGGTCTATGGGGTGTCTGCGTATCATTTTATGGGGTGCCTGCGTATCTTATGCCATATAAAAGGTTTGTGCAACAAAAATGCAGTGAATCTACCTATATATTAGTGCCAGTGATTTTTCTAACTTGTGTTTCAAGGGCACAAGTTAAGCACATAAAAAGGATTCAATGAATGAGTGTTTTCTCGTGTTGGTGTTAAAAGTGAGATGTTAATGTAACGCTGATGTGACTGCATTTTTTTTATGTTAACAGTGTTATCGCACCTGATGCTCTAAAAATAACTCTTGTAAAATTATCTAGTGATTCCTGGTCGTGGTCACTAGATGCCTCTAAAATTTTTAAGTTCTTTGATAGATGCAAATACCTTAGACGTGGATTCTACTGCTACTCGTTGGAACTGTTCTATTCCTATTAAAGTTAATGTTTTCTTGTGGAGATTGATGCTTAACAAGCTTCCTACAAGGGTGAATTTCAATAGAAAAGGTATTGATGTCGGCTCGATCTTGTGTTCCATTCTGTTGCGAAGATGTTAAAATTGTTAATCACATCTTCTTTTCTTGTGAGATGGCTAAGGATTTGTGGGCTTTGTTGGCTAGATGGTTGAAACTAGACATTCCTGTTTGTGCTAATTTCTTGAAGTGGGTTGCGTGCAGGGACGGAACCCATGGATTTAGGGCTAAGGATTTAGGGGGTTCTCCGTGGGTGCCCGGGAACCCATGAATTTTTTCGATATAGTGTTAATTTTTGAAAAAAACACCGATTTTTCTCAAATGCATCTTAAATGCACCAGGTCCTTCGAAATGTGTTTACAGTATTACGGTTCAAAAGATTTTGTGCACCCAGTTACATTTGGTCCTGGCTCCGTTCTTGGTTGCGTGTCTCAGTTTTATGCATTTATCGAATAAGAGGAGGCTCTTTTTAAAAGGTATTGGGGGACTCTCTTGTGGTCTATTTAAAGTTTTCGTAATCGGCCAGTCTTCTTGATTCCTCCCCTTAAGAGGACGGTGTTATAGGATTCTATTTTTATTTTTTATTTTTTTATTTTTAATATAGAAATACTAAGAATAATTTTAGTTGAGTAGGCTAGATTCATAATCCTTTAACTTCTATTACTTCTATGTAATTTTGTTTCTAGTTTTTGATAATTTTTAATAAAAAACCGTCATTAAAACAGAAATAAAAAATGCTAACATGTCAACATGTAAAATGTAAATCTAGTTCTACTGTCCAAAAAAAAATAATAATAATAAAAAATAAAATGTCGTTTTTTTATCATTTTTCTAGTATGATAGTTTAATTTGGACTTGTCTAGGATGACTTGTATAGGAGTTCAATATCTTTTCTTGCAGAAGATTTAAATAGAAAAGATTATCATTTTCTTAAACTTTCAAGTGGAGCTATATATTGTTAATGAAAATTTATTTGCACATTTATTTTTTTATTGGTACATTTAATTTTACATATTAAATAATTTTATACTATTGTTTGCTGTTTATTTAATCTGCTTGTACATTTAAGTGCGTAAATAAAAATAAAAAATTGTTCAAGTTACGTCTCATTGTTAAAGGGCAGACTATAGGGAACCACCTATATAGGGAGGGTTTGCTACAGTGATATGCATCGACGGATTATACTGCGTGTATTGTGTGCTTAACGATTTATATGGTTAACTTATACTAGTAGGAGGCACATTGTTAATTGTTTCATGACCAAAAGCACATACTCCGAAGTCAAAAGGCAGATGTCAGACTTGATTGGTCATCGAAGATCGATTTAACTGAGGTAGTATCACGAAGTCAAAAGTCAGGGACGACCTTAATAAAAAAAAGTTTAAATAAAAAAAGAAAAGAAGGCAAAGACCAAAACCAAGACCAAGACTATAAAAAAAAAAAAAAAAAAAGTTGTGGTATAAAATTCCAAACCAATAGACCAAGACCATAACGCTAGACACAGTGGCGAACTAGTTCATCTGTGCCACATCAGCTTTCTCTCTCCGACCACCTGACGACGACCTAGTTGCCACAGTGGTGACCTGAGATTTTTTTTTTTTTTTTTTTTAAACAAAATTAAACTTCATTAATAAAAATACTTAACATTACAACAATAATTAAAAACTTAAACTAATAAAACGTAGACGTTACAATACTTATTAAAAACTGAAAACGTCACAAAAACTCTTCATCGCCGCTACGTCTTCGCCACTTTCGTCTTCGCTTCAATCTCTTGATTGCCCTGATTTCCACGGTTTCTCCAAATGTGTTCGACCAAATCGATTTTACGCTTAGATGAGTTGATCGATCCGTTAACTCCCCGAGTAGCTACTAAGGATTCTCGCATGGGATCTTACCGATCATGATCACGTGGCCCTCTTTGTGGAAACCATGTAGACAAATCGCCCACGCTTGTGTTTGATGATCATATTATGTAATATGATGCATGTATACACAATATCTTCGAGATCCTGTTTATGCAGCCCTCGAGCCGGAACTTTAAGCATTTTCCACTTTTTCTTCAACACACAGAAAGCTCGTTCCACATCTTTCCTTGTGTGACACACGGTAAATTTTCACCAAAATTTAACTAATAAATGATGATTTATTTTTACTAAGCCAAGTCATTAAGCATGCATAAGCTTTGCCTGATCATTTGAGTAGTTAACTCGCATACGGTAGATAACTGCATCACTTTTGCATTCATATCATTTTATGAATATTTCATTTTGTCTTATGATTTAAATTGTAAGACGAGAGGTTATCTCGTTTTCCCCAGTAACCGACACTGCACGCGTACCGACACTATGATAAGGGCAAACAAAGCAAATTATAAACTCTCGTAATGGAAAAGATTACCAAAAATAATAATATTTCCGAAGCATATCTATAAGACACAACATCATAAAAATTATCGAACGATAATACATCAGTCACGGTTTCAACTCACGAGACACAAACATATTTAGCACAACCCTAACCTTTGAATTTACAACACTTACTAAGTAAAACTTATCATAAATAAACTTTACAAATTTAACATACTTACATTTCTTGACTAATCTACTCACATCTTAAATAAAATGTACAAGTTTAATAATTGGAGAAAGAGTAAAATGTGGACATTATTCTCCTCTTCCTTTTCTTGTTTTAGCCGCCCTCCCCACCTCCAATATATTTTGTCGTGTAACATACTCACCCACCCCACATGTTTTCTTCCCCAAAAAGAGTTGACAACAAACTCTTATCTCCTCCACAAGACATATTCTTACCTATACCTGCTATCCTCCTATTTCGTATAGGTCAACGCAAAACCACAAAGAAAGGTCTAAAAATGGAGACTGGGAGAGACACTTTCATCATACCATTTCAATATTGTCACTTTGGTGTTTGTTTTTGTCCTCTCCAACACCACGCCGCCCCATAGACTAGGAAGAGAGCTCAAAGATGGAGTCATGAGATTGGTTATGAGTTTTGATCGAGGGAGAC
This sequence comes from Chrysanthemum makinoi, assembly GCA_910596185.1. Lineage (NCBI taxonomy): Eukaryota > Viridiplantae > Streptophyta > Magnoliopsida > Asterales > Asteraceae > Chrysanthemum > Chrysanthemum makinoi. The sequence continues at coordinate 183,405,587 of OU343218.1, read as the reverse complement.
ATTTCCCAGGAATAGATGCTTCCTTCTTCCCATGCCAAAAGTCATGGCAAGGACTTTCTCCTTTGATTCTTTTTATGCTACTCGAGGGGTTGAAGACACACACAAATCCAATCTCAAACTCACCACAAGAATATTGCTCCTGAAGGTGTTGGGTTAAAATACTTACTCAAGATCGGTTAGGATTCGATTTGTGTGGGACTCTCGAAAGTTAGCTTCCATTTTCAACATCTCAAATCTCGTTTTGATAAGGTTTAACTTTTCTCTTCTTATGAAATTTTGTTGTATTTAAAACCTTGAATGAAGAGATGTTAAGTTTTGATGCCCTGTATTTGTTTGTTTCTCATGGCGTTATGTTATTTACCATCAATCCCTTAGTGATAAATTGTTGATTGATTCGAATATAAATTCATTTCGAGACTCGTGGTATCCACCAAATGACACTTATGTTGTTCACCTTGGTTTGATATGAAATATGTGTTAAAGAAATCACCCTCCTTTGTCGTTATAAGTTGTTCAAAAACTTGTGTTAATAAGTAAATCAAGTAAACCAGGGTCATGTCGACCCGAGTACATAGTAGTGTAAGCCTTGTGTTACCCGTCGAGCCTGCTTCAATCCTTAGTATGTCTGACAAATGATGAGGTCGCGGTAGTACCGCAACGTAGGTGTCATGCTTAGACTAATGTGATAGGGATGTTGCGTATGAGCCTTGGGATAAAATGAGCCTAATGTTTCTTTACACTAGGTGATAAGTGTTGGTTAGGATCGACCCACTACGGATCCGCCACTATAGTGAGTTAGTCTTGAGGTTGACGTAAAGGTCTTGGCAAAACAAACTCCATGTCCCGACTCGTGACGTTAACAAACCTCTAGTTTGATCTTTATGTTACCCTAGCACCACATTTCAAATTCATTTCTTCCACCATATTAATGGTCACATTTGGTTGAACCTTTTACTCGAGTAGATTGTATTTGTATAGTATGTCGTTTAGCCGCTGAGCAACCACGGGGTCTGGATTCGAAATCAAGCCACGTTGTGTCAATCCGAAAAGTGTTTAGCTACTTTCCTGGTGTCAAAGTTAGTGCCCTGGTACTCAAGATTGGATAGTATATTTTGCTACTAAAACTTGTAACAAAGGAAAATTTGTTTCCCTGAGACTACTTGGGCCGCAGCCCAGCTCAAACATCCCAACAAAAATTCCTTACACTATCATTCGGCCAAACCAAACTCTCACATGTATTGCATGTCGGGCCTAGGCCCAAGCATGGTGCCCTGTTGCATGTCAATTCCGGGCCTCAGCCCATAATAATTCAGGGGTGCGTTTGATAGTCCAAACAAAACAACAACGTAAAACTGGTAACATAAAATGGAAAATTATTATAGATATAAACTCGTCTACGACATATTCGAGCCTTCTAACTTAGACATACACACATATGAAACGTCAAATAAACAAAAGGGTAATGTGATGATACAATGAAACAAATGTTTTTCCAACATAGTCTACGTAATAAATTTTTACGTCAAAGTCAACATTTAACGTGACCGAGTAAACATATATATGTCAAGGGATCTATTAGTAGAAAAGCATGTATCTTAGGAGCAATTTTTGACAAACAAATAAAGATCACTATATCATTTGATATATATTAAATTGAAAGTCTTCGAATTTAACTTAAGTATTTTCTAAATACAATTAGAAAATAAATCAATTATATATAAATGATTTTGACAATATCATTTTGTGTCAACTTAAATAAGTGTATATACATTTATATACTTACTAGTGTAACATTGTAAGTATTTGTTTTAAAAATCAAACTTTGGATATTAAACCATTATAGTGTCAACATGAAAAGTATATATATACTTTCGTATACTTACTAGTAAAACCATAAAATCATTTTTACATCTAAAAGTTTAGTTTTATTTCAATTATAAAAAAATCGAACTATTTTAAGTAAGGGATACTTAAAACAATGAACTAAATATTGCCCTCCTTATCTAGGTCGCTGTCGGTGCCGCTTTCAAGCAACAAACACTAAATCCCGCTGGATTGCATTTTGCTAAGGTGAGTTTCATAGTCCCTCTTTTACTTGATAAACTGTTTTATACATTTTGGGGTGAGAAAATATGCAAAACCTTTTATGGACCTAAACTATTGCATGATTACTATTACGTGGTTTAGCCTAAGCCCTTATGTCCCTAGAGAATGCCTCTTTTTCATGAACCGCCATTCCCCATTGGGAAGCGAATGTTATAAATAGATCTATTGAGGGTGACTCCTCCGTTCGGTTGGCCATGCTTAGGCCAAGGCTAAACGTATACCATGTCGGAATCGAGTGTTGAGGGACAAAACACTCGCTATGGGCCCTTATATTGTATGATATCTCGTTAGCATACAGAACTGTCGTAGTATCGGTTGCATGAACTTAGAGCTAACGTAATAGACATTCATCCATATAGCATTATATTCGTTGTAATGCTTATATGACATTGCTTTGGTCCAAACTTATTGTTTTAACATAAACCTATGAACTCATCGCTTTTAGTGACCTTTTAGCATATTTTTCTCGTGTGCTTAAGTTATGTTTCATGGAGGCAAGGCAAGAAGCGGGTTAATGGTCATAGTAGTATTAAAGAAGTGTTTTTACACAAACCGATGTTTTTAAATTGGGACCATTGAACTTATGGGATGTGCCCATTTATTAAAACAATGTTGTAAGACAATGTCTTAAAAATGTTTATGAAATTAAAACGGAGTATGTATTCCGTTCTTTATTACTTGTGTTGTGATCGCCAATTTCGTAACGCTCCCAAATAACACGTATGCTTCCGCTAAACAAATTTTGGGGTGTTACAGATTGGCATCAGAGCCAAGGTTATAGAGAACTAGGTACATATAAATCCTAAACTATAACTACTTTTCACAAAAACATCATACTACGACCGCCGCTTGTCGCTTGCCTTACTTGCCATACTACTTAGAATTCATTTAAATAGGATTTCATGTTTTATTTCCTATTTACTAGTGCACTATTTCATATCCATCATGAGTACTTTTCTACATACTTACACATATGCACCGCCTTGTCACGCACCATGCCTTCACCAAAGCCTTCTCTCACGATGTTCAGAGGACATCCTACTTGCTCACTCACCTACTCTCCATCACTTTGCACATATGGCCACCGACCCATATATTCAGCCACACTAGCAGATCACCGCTATTGCACCTACTCCATCCTGGCCGACTCTTACCACCACTCCATCGCTTTGTTGACACGCAGCGGAAACCCCGCATGATCGTGAGAGTACCGGATATAGAGAGCGTATTCATTCATGCTCGTGACTAGCTTCGGGATGACCCGCCGCTACATGGGTCCTCCTACTACTTCGAGTCAACGAAACCATCACCTACTCGAGTCACCACCTCATCGAGACTCGAGATCTACCGATTCCTATTCAGATGAAGACCCTAAGAGGATCCGAAGAGGATCCCGAGGAGGAGCTACCAGAGCCTATGCCGATCGAGAGTGTCCCCGACATGATAACAAGCAGCAGATATGGATATACCGGGTCCGAGATTGTCCGAGTATTCAAAAGATAGGACGAGCTCCGTGATGGCTCGGGTTGGGCGATGATATGGATATTGATGCACCATTTGGATTGGGAGAGAGCCGCTTTCCTCCGTAGCCGAGGAAAGTGATGATGTTGCTTGAGAGATATTGGTTGTGTGGTTAGTTCTCACCACATATCGTGAGCCCGAGCTACACCCATCATCACCTTCATTCATACCATCCGCATCGCATATGGAGCCGCTTGCTCGCCTTACTAGACAGCTCGAGACTATTGAGGTAGTCATGACGGGCCGAGGCACGCCAAGGCCGCACCCATCGATCTCCGGATGATGAGGAGTCGACCCTCATAGAGAGGGTGCTCATTCTAGATTCTCATGAGACTCGCTAGGAGTACATACCGATCGCCTAGTAGAGTCGATCCAACACGCTTGCAAGCTTGCGAGCGGCGTGTTGAGGGTTTGGACCGAAGTTATCATGTATTGTTCGAGAGCATGGAGCTCGAGACACGAGCGGATTCGACCGGGTTTTAGGGTTGAGACCCGTGTCGAGGATGTTAGAGAGTTGGATAGCAGACACGAAGCCTTGGGCGCAGGTCAAGCCCGCATGCACGGACGACTAGAGAGCTAGAGCGTGTCCAGTGGATGGCTAGAGATACCGCTGCAGAGGAGTGGCAGAGGACCACGTGTTTGGAGTCCATGCCGCCTCTCGATGAGGCGGATCGCGAGCTTAGAGGCTACGCAATGAGAGCCGGTGACTAGCATTGAGCGCACTGCGTGATGAGCGTGCGACATCCTTAGATCCTATTTCATGATGTATCACACTAAACCGATTATAACAGCTAGTGTTAGTTATGACTCTTGTATTTCCATTGTATTTCCATTGTATTCCCGTTGTATTTCCGTTGTACTTCAGTTGTATTCCATCTAGTATCTTATCATGTACTTTAGGAACCTTGCAACCGAAGTTCTATCTATGTCGTTTATTTTCCTATCCAATTGTCTTTTCTTTCATAGATTACTCATATGATCTATCTACGATATTTACACTATTACCTGGCACTTACCTTGTTTAAAAGGTTCTATATCTCATTGCCTTTCTATCGCAGTAAATGCCGCCAAAACTAAGATCAAACCGCACCAACCCTCGGTGGAGCTTCCAATGCTCCTATTCCAAATGGAGTTACTCGCAACCAAGCCGCAAACACCGCTATTCCAAACAGAGTCACACACGATCGATCCGAAGCCACTACTCCTCGCTAGAGTTACTCCAATTCAACCTACCATGAATCAAGCTATGATAGACCAGCTAGTCAATGAAGTGAATGCCGCTACCGCAAAGAAACCACTCGTCTACTAATGCTGGAACTTCGAGACCACCTACCCATAGCCGCACTTGTACCTATCAAGACTTTCATAAGACCATGACTGGAAGCTTTAGTGGAACCGGAAGGAGTCAGCTCTGGCCCCACTGATGGATCGAGAAGCTCGAGACCGTTCGAATCAGAATCGCGAGGAAGAGTCTAAGGTTAAGTACACATCATTCACTTTCACAGATGCTGCCTTGACTTGGTGGAACAACTTCTTGAAATCTGCAAGCATAGATGTTGCCTATGCCATGCCCCGGAAAGCTTCAAGGAGATGGTACTTCAAAAGTAACCGTCCTCGTAATGAGATCAAGAAACTGGAGCATGAGTTCTGGAACCTCAAAGTTCAAGGCACAAACATGGTCGCTTATAACCGCTTTCAAGAGCTAGCTTTATCGCGTGCCCGAAATGGTTCTAACCGAGACCGATTGTTGGAAAGGTACATCGGAGGATTGCCCCAATCTATCAAGGGCAATGTCACCACTTCTAAGGCTGCCGATCTCCATGAAACTATCGAAATAGCCAACAAACTCATGGACCAAGTGATTGAGGATTCCATTGACAAAGTGGTTGACAATAAGAGGAAATGGGACGACCACTCACGAAGCTACAACAACAATGGATACCGTGGTAACAACAGTGGAAACCACAAAGAACAATCGTAACAAAAGGCAAAATGTTGCTAGAGCTTATGCAAATTGGATCGGAGAAAGGAAACCGTGACGCAGGGACTTCACCATCGTGTAACCGTAATAACCGCATCACAAGGGACATTGTACAATAAGTGCCGTCAGAATCGTCGAAAATCGCACACTTGACCGTAAACCGCAAGTCCAAGTCATTGGCGACGGTTCGCATACAACACCACCAGACCCAAAGTCTGCTATAACTTGCTTTGGTTGTGGTGAGAAAGGGCATTATAAGAATGAATGCCGAAAGACCATAAACCAAGGCCATGGAGGAAATCAAGGAAACCGAGGAAATCCGTGAAGCCAAGGAAATGGCAGGATTCAGTGGAAATGTTGGACAACCGAGTAAACTGTGGAAATGGAGAAGGAGCTCGTGGAAGAGTCTATGTCAGAACCAAAATGGAAGCTCAGGAAGACCAATGTTGTGATGGTACGTTCCTTATAAATAACCGTTATGCATCCATATTGTTTGATACGGGGGCCGATAGGAGTTTTGTTTCTAATACATTTAGCCCACTACTCGATATTGCTCCAACCGCATTAGGCAATGCATACAATGTGGAACTAGCTAATGGTAGCGTAGAAAGGGTAGATACCATCATAAGAGGTTGCACCCTGAACCTATTAAACCACCCATTCAATATTGACTTAATACCAAGAGAATTGGGTAGTTTCGACGCCATCATCGGGATGGATTGGTTATCAAAATACCATGTCGCCATCATTTGTGACGAAGCTCGCCCAAGTGCCCTATGGAGATGAAGTCCTAACAAGTAGAAGGAGACAGAAGTGATAGAAGGAATGCGCCAAGATGCATGTCATTTCCGTACCAAGGTGTTGAGGTGTATCGAGGAAGGATGTCACATCTTCCTAGCACAAGTCACCGGAAAAGATGAAAAAGAAACGGAAGAAAAACGCCTCGAGGACGCCAATTGTGAGAGAATTTCCGAGGTCTTTCCCAAGACTTACCAGGACTTCCGCCACCCGACAGGTTGAATTTCAGATCGATTTAGTGCCCGTGCCGCACTCGTGGCAAGAGCACCTTATCGATTAGCTCCAACGGAACTTCGTGAGTTATCAAACCGCTTGTCGGAACTTTCGAAAAGGGTTCATTAGACCGAGCTCATCACCCCGGGAGCACCCCTGCTTTGTCAAGAAGAAGGACGGAACTTTCGTGATGTGCATCGACTACCGTGAGTTGAATAAACTAACCATTAAGAACCGCTACCCACTCCCGAGGATCGATGACTTATTCGATCAACTTCAAGGTTCGAGTGTTTATTCAAAAATCGACTTAAGGTCCGGATACCATCAACTAAGAGTTCGAGAAGAAGATATTCCCAAAACCGCCTTCAGAACTCGTTACGGACATTACAAGTTCCAAGTCATGCCTTTGGGTTAACCAATGCACCACCGTGTTTATGGACCTTATGAACCGAGTGTGTAAACCCTACCTGGATAAATTTGTGATTGTCTTCATTGACGATATCCTAATTTATTCCAAGAGTGTGAAGGAACACGAGGAACATCTTAGATTAATCCTAGAATTGCTAAAGAAGGAGGAACCGATGCTAAGTTCTCGGTGTGAATTTTGGATATCAACGTGCAATTCCTAGGTCATGTAATCGACAGTGGTATTCATGTAGATCCCGCTAAGATCGAGTCAATAAAGGATTGGGCGACACCCACAACCCCTACCGAAATTGCCAATTCTTAGGACTCACTGGGTACTACAGAAGATTCATTGAAGGTTTTTCAAAGATTGCCAAATCTTTAACCAAGCTAACCTAGAAAAACACCAAGTTTGACTGGGGAGAAAAGAAGAAGAAGCTTTTCAACTCCTTAAAGAAAAGTTGTGTAGTGCACCTATCTTGGCCTTACCCGAGGGTAGTGAATACTTTGTTGTTTATTGACGCTCACACAAGGGGCTAGGAGCGGTGTTAATGCAAAGAGAGAAGGTGATAGCATACTCGCCAGCTTGAAGACTCATGAGAAAAACTATACAACGACGATTTGGAGTTAGGATCAGCTTGTGTTCGACTTAGGATTTGGAGACACTACTTGTATGGCACGAAGTGTGTCGTGTACACCGATCACAAAAGCCTACAACACATTTTGGATAAAAAAGAATTGAACATGAGACAACGCCGATGGTTGGAATTACTCAGTGATTACGACTGTGAGATTCGCTACCATCCCGTAAAGCGTTTAATGTAGTTGCCGATGCTCTCGAGAAAAGAACAACCAAAACCTCTTAGAGTCGATCCTGGGTATGACAATCGGCCGCCTCTTCCATCCAAGATTCTTGAGGCTCGCTTAGAAGCACTCAAAGAAGAAAATCGTCCGAATGAGAACCTTTACGGAATGCCGAAGTGAGAATGGATTCGTAAAAAGGTCGGATGGGATCTTGTGTTTCAAAGAGCGAAGTTGGATACACTTTACGGAGGAATTCGCGATATCATTATGCACGAATCCCACAAGTCTAAATACTCCATCCACCCGGGATCCGACAAGATGTATCTCGACCAAGAAATTGTACCGGTGGCCAAACATGAAAGCCGACATTGCAACATATGTCACCATTGTTTAACCCGCTCAAAAGTCAAAGTCAACACCGAGAGACCCTCGTGTCTACTAGTACAACCCGACATTCCCGAATGGAAATGGGAACGCATAACAATGGACTTTATTACCAAGCTACCTAAAACCTCTAATGGCTACGACACTATTTGGGTAATAGTTGATCGTCTCACCAAGTCCGCACATTTCCTACCAATGAAGGAAGGCGACGGAATGGACAAACTTGCACGTTTATACCTGAAGGAAATTGATGCGCTCCAGAGCAGTCAAGCTTTATCACACAAGCCTGCCACTTGTGAATGGCGTAATCGCAATGCTTAAAACGGCTCAGAAACGAACTCAATGAAGATCCGAGGAGTATAGGGTCTCCCCGGTCGTTATGTCCCAGCCGAAGCTATGCAATGGATCAATCAACGTATAGTGATCGAGAAATTTGAACGAAAAAGGAAATTGAGATTATTATAACTAAGGAAAAAGTATACAAACTACAAGGGCTAAAATGCAAATTAGAAGAAATTAAAAAGATAAAATCTATTAAATAAACGCTATCACTATAATTAAAATGATGTTTTTGTTTTTATGTTTTTATAAAACTGAATTTAAAAACTACGCGACGTACAAGATAAAAACGTGAAACTTACACAATATAAATCCTAAAAATATGAAAAATACATTTTTACAATCCTAATGATAAAAGAAAATTTATGGAAAAAGAAAATTATTTTTATAACTATTTATCTAATTAAAAACTATTTTTTACTATTTAATAATTACCTAAAATACAAGATAATGTGAAATAAAGCTAGAAAAATAAAATTATGAATTTGAAAAGTCTAAAATATCAAAATAGAATTTTCAAAACTATTTTTGTATTTTTCTGATTATTTTTCTATTTTCTAGGAATTTTAAACTATTAAAAACTAATTAAATTACTAAAAATTACAAAATAAACTATGAAAAATCTGGAAAATTACTTTTTTTACTTTTTATATTTATCTAAACCTAATAAAAATGAAAAATTATTTTTTTGAACCTTTTCTTAATTTTTTGTATTAAAGACTAATTAAAAATGCTTAAAAACTACTTAAAATCAAGAAAAATAGCAAAACAACTAGGAAAAATCTGAAAATTTCAGGGAAACTCTAAAATAATGTTAAGAAGCTAGGAAAAATGGAAAAACAGTAGGTTGCTTGGAAGAATATGAAACTGATGTCACAAGTGCTTATAAATAAGCACTAAAATAAGCCAAATGAACAAGACAAGCAACCCACTGATTACAGAAGCTAGGAAATACTAAAATAACCAAAATGAAACTTAAATCAACAAGCTAAAACTACTGAATTGCAAGATTGATCAAACTTGATGATTTGAGCTAATAAGCTAAGACAGAATTTGATACCTACTTGCAGTCACAAATTAAGCGCTCAAATAAGCTTAAAAGCAAAATCCAAATATTAAGACTTAAACTAGACCTAAGTAACTACTTGTAACCACAAGACCAGAACTAGGAAGGCTCTAATGAATTCTGTGCAAGCTTGCACAAGGCCCGAGAAAACTCAAGTATTAGGCGAGCCCCGGAAGCAGGTGGCACTAGGACCAGACTTAGAGCTTATGCAGCAGCTTATTTAGAAAGCTTAAGATAAAAACAGATATGAGGTCTTAGAGACCACCTATTAGACTACTTGTAGACAAAAATTCAGACCCTAAAAAGTTCTAATGAAACCTGTGCAACTGCTGCAATATCTGCTCAAATCCAATTCTTACACCATTTTGACTTTTTGAGACAGATTGAAATTTTGACTAAAATGAAACTTGATTCCAATTTTATGACTGATGTTGATGTATTTTGATGAAATAAGATTGAATCAAGCTAGGTTTAAGACTTCTAAACACAAATAAAGATTTTACAAACCCCAATCCACATCAGTTAAGAGTTTAAGCAGATTTCATACCAAATTGACTTTTAGTGTTTTGCAGGCAAAAACTTAGACAGATATGAGCTAATTGGAGTCACACAAACATAAACCAACAATAATCATACAATGAACAAGCTTTTTAAACAAAGTTATGCTACAAACCAAACACCCCTTTTAACTTCTAATTTGTAATTAAAACTAATCTAATCTCTAATCCAGCTAATTTTACTGATCAAACTAAGTTATGCTAACTTAATGAACACAGATTGAACAAGTTTTAACACATTATAACCACAAACACAGTGTATGCAAGAACTTGAGAATCACTTACAATGGGTCCAAAGCCATTATGGCCTGTCACATTGAAACCAAGAACCACTAACCTAATCCAACCCCTAACCTAACTTTGATTCAGCCCAAATTCATGCCTGCAGCACCCATTGCCACTTCTGCTTCATTTTCACCCATGTTTGACTTTTATTGACCAAACTCCAAAGTTGTTTAAAACTGCAATGTAAGCTTAGAGAAAGCTTTATCAAACTTGATTGAGCATGTATGAGCTTAAACACAAGTGAATAAGAGTGTTGACATAGGATTTTGGGAATGGAAATTTCAACAGTGGATATATAATATGGAAACCGAATACTAACTAAAATTGATGCTTAAGTAAAGTTGAGATACACTGAAATGGTTAACTTGAGTACAATGGAACTTGAAAATACAAGTACAAAGCTAATCTAGACTAAGAAGCTGAATTTCGACATACATATTTTTAAAACTAACTAACTACTACTTCTAAGTCATCCTTCTTCCTTTATTTATGCTCCAAGTTGCTTCTCTCTCTACTCTGATCGTTTCCCAACATAAATCTCAACCCTTGGATGACTTTTGAAGCATCTTGGCCGTTTGATGATTTTGGCGCCAAAATTGGTACAAGACAGTTGGGACAGGGACAAGGTGCATTTAATGTGGTGGGATGTTAGGTGAGGTGGGGGGAGACAAAGGGTGTAGTAGGGGTGGCTGGAGAAGCTTGAGGAGGGGGAGTTGCAGACAATCCTGTCGGGGAAGACAGGATCATAGGGGGGCGGGTTTGTTTATTTTAAAACGTGGGTTTGAGTTGGTCGGGTTGTGGATAATGGACCGGGTAAAAGGATTTGGGCCAAGGGGGTTTGTTTGGGCTTGGGTAATATAACTAGGGTCCGGTTGGTTTGTGAAAGTAATAATACAAGGACCAAATATGTAATATCTGGAAATCCAAGGACCACAGCTGTAAATTATGAAAAGTAATCCAAGGGTTTGTTTTGCCAATATTTAATAGTCCAAGGTCTAGTTTTGACACTTTTGAAAATTCCAAGGACTAAACCTGACCATTTCTAAAATCCAGGGACTAAACATGTAATTTCTCAAATATTTTTGGATTTTCCACCAAAGGACTAAATATGACAAGTTATGATTCCAAAAGGACCTTTGGTGACTTTTCTTTTAAAATACATGCCTAGGGACTGATTTTGCCATTTTCTGAAAGTTGGGGGACTGAAACTGCCAATTATGCAAACTTTGCTCGCTTTTTCATCTCGACTTTGAACATTTTGCATCTAAAACATATAAAATGCATTTTTGTGATATTTTCAGTATTTTGATGCATTTCTGAGCATTTTTAACCGTTTTGCAGTTCCGATTTGACTAAAAATGATGAGTATTTACACACTCATCAAAATCATCGCACATCATGGTGTACCAATCTCCATCATCTCGGACAGAGATAGCCGCTTCACCTCAAACTTCTGGAAGTCACTTCAAGATGCCTTAGGATCTAACCTTGACATGAGCACCGCTTACCACCCTCAAACTGATGGACAGAGTGAAAGAACCATTCAAACTCCGAAGATATGCTAAGAGCATGTGTGATAGACTTTGGAAATGGCTGGGATAAGTACTTACCCCTAGCCGAATTTTCTTACAACAACAAACTATCACACAAGCATTAAAGCCGCACCATATGAAGCACTCTATGGTCGAAAGTGTAGATCACCCGTGTGTTGGGCCGAAGTTAGAGAAAGTCAACTCATGGTCCGAGTTAATCCAAGAGACTACCGAGAAGATTGTACAAATCAAAAATAGACCAAGCGTACCGATGACCGCCAAAAGAGTTACGCGGACAAAAGGAGGAAACCACTTGAGTTTCAAGTGGGAGATAAAGTTATGCTAAAAGTTGCGCCATGGAAAGGCGTAATCCGCTTCGAAAGCGTGGAAAGTTAAATCCTCGTTATATTGGACCTTTTAAAATTCTCGCAAGAATCGGACCGTAGCATACCGACCGAATTACCACAAGAACTCAGCTCAGACACAACGTGTTCCACGTATGCAACTTGAAGAAATGTCTTTCTGATGAAACTCTTGCTATTCCCTTGGAAGAGATCCAAGTCGACGAAAGATTGAACTTCGTCGAGAAACCCATTGAGATTATGGATCGGGAAATCAAACGACTTAAGCAAAGCCGCATTCCTATCGTCAAGGTCCGCTGGGATTCTCAAAGAGGTCCTGAATACACGTGGGAGCGTGAAGACCAATTCAAGCGCAAATACCCACATCTTTTCTCCACTTCAGCAAGTAATTCTAAATGAAAACCGAGGACGGTTTTCCCTTCTAAGGCGGGGAGGATGTGACACACGGTAAATTTTCACCAAAATTTAACTAATAAATGATGATTTATTAAGCATGCATAAGCTTTGCCTGATCATTTGAGTAGTTAACTCGCATACGGTAGATAACTGCATCACTTTTGCATTCATATCATTTTATGAATATTTCATTTTGTCTTATGATTTAAATTGTAAGACGAGAGATTATCTCGTTTTCCCCAAGAATCCATTAATCGCACGCTGCATTCCGATTACTATGATAAGGGCAAACAAAGCAAATTATAAACTCTCGTAATGGAAAAGATTACCAAAAATAATAATATTTCCGAAGCATATCTATAAGACACAACATCATAAAAATTATCGAACGATAATACATCAGTCACGGTTTCAACTCACGAGACACAAACATATTTAGCACAACCCTAACCTTTGAATTTACAACACTTACTAAGTAAAACTTATCATAAATAAACTTTACAAATTTAACATACTTACATTTCTTGACTAATCTACTCACATCTTAAATAAAATGTACAAGTTTAATAATTGGAGAAAGAGTAAAATGTGGACATTATTCTCCTCTTCCTTTTCTTGTTTTAGCCGCCCTCCCCACCTCCAATATATTTTGTCGTGTAACATACTCACCCACCCCACATGTTTTCTTCCCCAAAAAGAGTTGACAACAAACTCTTATCTCCTCCACAAGACATATTCTTACCTATACCTGCTATCCTCCTATTTCGTATAGGTCAACGCAAAACCACAAAGAAAGGTCTAAAAATGGAGACTGGGAGAGACACTTTCATCATACCATTTCAATATTGTCACTTTGGTGTTTGTTTTTGTCCTCTCCAACACCACGCCGCCCCATAGACTAGGAAGAGAGCTCAAAGATGGAGTCATGAGATTGGTTATGAGTTTTGATCGAGGGAGACATTTCCGTGAATAGATGCTTCCTTCTTCCCATGCCAAAAGTCATGGCAAGGACTTTCTCCTTTGATTCTTTTTATGCTACTCGAGGGGTTGAAGACACACACAAATCCAATCTCAAACTCACCACAAGAATATTGCTCTCAAGGTGTTGGGTTAAAATACTTACTCAAGATCGGTTAGGATTCGATTTGTGGGGACTCTCGAAAGTTAGCTTCCATTTTCAACATCTCAAATCTCGTTTTGATAAGGTTTAACTTTTCTCTTCTTATGAAATTTTGTTGTATTTAAAACCTTGAATGAAGAGATGTTAAGTTTTGATGCCCTGTATTTGTTTGTTTCTCATGGCGTTATGTTATTTACCATCAATCCCTTAGTGATAAATTGTTGATTGATTCGAATATAAATTCATTTCGAGACTCGTGGTATCCACAGTCGACACTTATGTTGTTCACCTTGGTTTGATATGAAATATGTGTTAAAGAAATCACCCTCCTTTGTCGTTATAAGTTGTTCAAAAACTTGTGTTAATAAGTAAATCAAGTAAACCAGGGTCATGTCGACCCGAGTACATAGTAGTGTAAGCCTTGTGTTACCCGTCGAGCCTGCTTCAATCCTTAGTATGTCTGACAAATGATGAGGTCGCGGTAGTACCGCAACGTAGGTGTCATGCTTAGACTAATGTGATAGGGATGTTGCGTATGAGCCTTGGGATAAAATGAGCCTAATGTTTCTTTACACTAGGTGATAAGTGTTGGTTAGGATCGACCCACTACGGATCCGCCACTATAGTGAGTTAGTCTTGAGGTTGACGTAAAGGTCTTGGCAAAACAAACTCCATGTCCCGACTCGTGACGTTAACAAACCTCTAGTTTGATCTTTATGTTACCCTAGCACCACATTTCAAATTCATTTCTTCCACCATATTAATGGTCACATTTGGTTGAACCTTTTACTCGAGTAGATTGTATTTGTATAGTATGTCGTTTAGCCGCTGAGCAACCACGGGGTCTGGATTCGAAATCAAGCCACGTTGTGTCAATCCGAAAAGTGTTTAGCTACTTTCCTGGTGTCAAAGTTAGTGCCCTGGTACTCAAGATTGGATAGTATATTTTGCTACTAAAACTTGTAACAAAGGAAAATTTGTTTCCCTGTACTACTTGGGCCGCAGCCCAGCTCAAACATCCCAACAAAAATTCCTTACACTATCATTCGGCCAAACCAAACTCTCACATGTATTGCATGTCGGGCCTAGGCCCAAGCATGGTGCCCTGTTGCATGTCAATTCCGGGCCTCAGCCCATAATAATTCAGGGGTGCGTTTGATAGTCCAAACAAAACAACAACGTAAAACTGGTAACATAAAATGGAAAATTATTATAGATATAAACTCGTCTACGACATATTCGAGCCTTCTAACTTAGACATACACACATATGCAACGTCAAATAAACAAAAGGGTAATGTGATGATACAATGAAACAAATGTTTTTCCAACATAGTCTACGTAATAAATTTTTACGTCAAAGTCAACATTTAACGTGACCGAGTAAACATATATATGTCAAGGGATCTATTAGTAGAAAAGCATGTATCTTAGGAGCAATTTTTGACAAACAAATAAAGATCACTATATCATTTATATATTAAATTGAAAGTCTTCGAATTTAACTTAAGTATTTTCTAAATACAATTAGAAAATAAATCAATTATATATAAATGATTTTGACAATATCATTTTGTGTCAACTTAAATAAGTGTATATACATTTATATACTTACTAGTGTAACATTGTAAGTATTTGTTTTAAAAATCAAACTTTGGATATTAAACCATTATAGTGTCAACATGAAAAGTATATATATACTTTCGTATACTTACTAGTAAAACCATAAAATCATTTTTACATCTAAAAGTTTAGTTTTATTTCAATTATAAAACAATCGAACTATTTTAAGTAAGGGATACTTAAAACAATGAACTAAATATTGCCCTCCTTATCTAGGTCGCGTGTCGGTGCCGTTTCACAACAAACACTAAATCCCGCTTTCGGATTGCATTTTGCTAAGGTGAGTTTCATAGCCCCTCTTTTACTTGATAAACTGTTTTATACATTTTGGGGTGAGAAAATATGCAAAACCTTTTATGGACCTAAACTATTGCATGATTACTATTACGTGGTTTAGCCTAAGCCCTTATGTCCCTAGAGAATGCCCCTTTATCATGAACCGTCAATTCCATTGGGAAGCGAATGTTATAAATAGATCTATTGAGGGTGACTCCTCCGTTCGGTTGGCCATGCTTAGGCCAAGGCAAAACGTATACCATGTCGGAATCGAGTGTTGAGGGACAAAACACTCGCTATGGGCCCCAATATTGTATGATATCTTAGCATACGTGAACCTGCCGTAGTATCGGTTGCATGAACTTAGAGCTAACGTAATAGACATTCATCCATATAGCATTATATTCGTTGTAATGCTTATATGACATTGCTTTGGTCCAAACTTATTGTTTTAACTTAAACCTATGAACTCACCGCCTTTTAGTGACCTTTTAGCATATTTTTCTCGGTGCTTAAGTTATGTTTCATGGAGGCAAGGCAAGAAGCGGGTTAATGGTCATAGTAGTATTAAAGAAGTGTTTTTACACAACCGATGTTTTAAATTGGGACCACTGAACTTATGGGATGTGCCCATTTATTAAAACAATGTTGTAAGACAATGTCTTAAAAATGTTTATGAAATTAAAACGGAGTATGTATTCCGTTCTTTATTACTTGTGTTGTGATCACCAATTTCGTAACGCTCCCAAATAACACGTATGCTTCCGCTAAACAAATTTGGGGGTGTTACACCTTGCTGCTTCGTGCTTCCTCTTGTACAATATTCTTTTTCATCACCAGTAGGAGGATTTGAAATGGACTTAATAAGAACAGACCATTCCGGATATATCCCGTCAGTAAGATAATATCTCCTTTTGTAAGCAATATCGTTAGCCTCGAATTCAAGTTTCGCTGCTCTCCTAGATTTGATATCATTGAAAACAGGGGAACGATATAAAACGTTTACATCGTTATTCATCCCGGAGACACCAAAGAACGCATGCCAAATCAATAAATCTTGGGAGGCGACCGCTACCAATAAAATGAATGGATGTGGCCCGTGATCACCCCTAGCATATTGACCTCTCAAACTATTTGGGTAATTCTCCCAAGGCCAACCTGTACAATCAATGCTTCCCATCATCCCAGGAAACCCATGCTTATGCTCGTGATGAGAATATAATCTTTCAAGGTCCGAATACGTGGGCTTTCGCGAAATACTCAAAGACCGTATAACTCCATGATAACCGTGCAAAAGTTACGGAGACAATCGCGTCGTTGTTGCACCCACTTGCAGATACTCGCCAAGAGAATCAGAACTCGCCACGATCCCAATTGACTAATTGCCACAAAGACACTTGACCAATGGAGAAATACCAAGTAGCCCTCTACAATCAGGAGTTTGTTGAAAATAAGGTGAATAATTGGTTACCTCTTGCACAATTTGAGTGAATAGGTCTCGGGGCATCCGGAACCGCAGACGGAATGTTTTTTTGTCATACAAAGGTTCTTCGGAGAAGTAAGCGGCAACTAAACGATTATGAGCACCTACACGATCCCTAGCCGTGTGGTTTCGTTGAGCCTTTGGCAGTGACGCTTGGTAAGTGTCCCAAGCATACTGCTTAAACTCCATAAACTCCGTAAACTCGCTCATAACTTCTTCCTAGTCGGAAGACGAAGAATTAAAAAATATCTCGTAAGACATAATTATCAAAATGTGTTTGAAAGTGTTTATGAGAAGTTGTTTGAAATTGTGTGTTTAAAAATGTGTTTGAGGTTGGTATTTATAAAGTTCTAAAAGTGGTAAAGTTTAAAAAAAAAATTTATACCAAACGGGCATAATTTTTGGAATTTTGTGGCTTTACCACTCGGTTGAGGAGGCAACCGAATTCCATCTTTCTCTCCCCTCAACCGACGACAAGCGAGGGCCTCACAGTGGGTCGACCGGCCACAACCGAGGGACTCAACCGAGCATCACCGAAGCCATTGTGGCTAGCCTAACAAAGTT
This sequence comes from Chrysanthemum makinoi, assembly GCA_910596185.1. Classification (NCBI taxonomy): domain Eukaryota; kingdom Viridiplantae; phylum Streptophyta; class Magnoliopsida; order Asterales; family Asteraceae; genus Chrysanthemum; species Chrysanthemum makinoi. The sequence continues at coordinate 183,387,773 of OU343218.1, read as the reverse complement.
TACATTGTGATACTAAAGAATAGGGCTGAACACGGTTCAAAAATCAGACCGGACTGACTAAAATTAGACCATACTAAAAATTGATTTGGCTTAAAACACTGGATCATGGATCGGACCGAAATATTCGGTCTATGTCTGGGTCGGTCCGATAACGCAAAGCTGATCTCGATGGTGTAATTTACACCGATATAATTTCGTTCATATCAAATCATCACCTCATCATTTGCATAAAAAGATAAATACAAAAACATATAAAAAACAACTATGTAACAACTCTAATAAGATGATTTATAGTGCTAGGCTATTGATTGCATATAGGATTACCAAGCCATATATATCTAGCCCTAATTTTATTTTTAATAACATGTTTAAACTTATCTCAAACCTCAAGAAACAATGCATCAATCAATTCCCTCAACTGATACACCCACAAGAACTTCGACTGTTTAAACTCTTTAAACAACACATGAAAGTAAGTATTCACAAGCATTAACCGATCAACGACTATAGAACGACAAATGGGACATGTTTGCTTGAGATAAAGCCACTTACGTATACAACTAGCATGGAACTTATGGTGATATGGGAGTTGTTTAATGTTGGTATCGCCTTTGACGACAAGTTCTTCCATGCAAATCGTGCATGCGGCGGCTGGTGGCTAACGGCAGAAAGCAGCGGTGATGGTTTGAGTAATGTACCGGAGTTTTGTTGTTAGCGGAACCATTGGATTACGAGGTCGTATCAATAATGCCCTATGCTACTGGGTAGGGTGGTGAAATATTTAGAAAAAGGATAAATATAGGGTTTGTAGTGCCCTATGCTACCGGTGGTGAATATCATATTCTTTGGGTGTTTGGTACGCCGGAATCATAGAGAATGGAAATACAGTTGAGAATGGAATCATAGAGAAAGAGAATAACTCTTAAGAAAGATTAAAGATTACAATGTTTGGTGAAGAAAAAGAATCGTGCACTAAAATGGGTTAGATAACTGATTCTTTTGTTTGGCATACAAACATAGTGAAATCGTAGGGGAATGAAACTCTAGTATGCTAAATCAGTTTCTAAATTGCTTAATTGTTTATTATCAAATGATAACATTTCTTCCTTCCAATTACGAACCTGAAATTAGCTATAATTATGAAGGTATATTTCAATCAAACTAGATCATATAGCCTTTCTTCATTTAGGTTTAATTAAATCCCAAGAAAAAAAACCTGATTACAACTTTTAAACCAAAAGTAAACGAATTGAATATGAAAAAAACAATAATGAAGAAATAAACAGGTTGCTAGTTACATTCGAATATATTAGTCTGCTTAGATTTAACAAATTAGTTTTTCTCTAACAATGATTGTTTCTACTAGTGCAACTGAAGAAAAATAAGATTTATACAAAACTTAATGTAAATGGGGACGAACGGTATGAGCAGAGATCCGGCTAGAAAGAGGGGTTTCTAGAACTTTTTTTTATTTTGTGATGAAATGTGCCACGCACGTGTAATAAGGCTACACATCCTTCACCTTTTTTTAGTTGGTCATGATTCATTGGAGAATAAAAGAAGAGAAACACTCCGCCTAAAATTTTGATTCTGTCCCTTTCTCCATTTTTTTTGAAGAATGAAAATCAGAGAAAGAGAATGGAAATCGGATCCCATATTTCCATTCCTTGCGCTAACAAACGGTGTAATTGATGCTTTTTCCCTTTCTCACATTTCCTTTCCACCCTACCAAACAGCCCCTTAGAATATAATGATATATAAGGGTTTATAAATGTTTTATAATTTTAGGTATGAAGTTTAAAGTTTATACTTTCTACCCGCATGAGGTTTTGATGAAGTATTTACAAGGTTAACAACTTTTTGAGGTTTATAATCATGGAAGAAAACTATGTCTTAAAGTTACATGTGGTCAAATTCTAATGCGGTAATGTAAAGCTGAATACATTGAAGGGAGCAATAAGTCATCAATGTGGTGCCGAATGCTACTAATCGAAAAGATGCCATCATGAGAAAGAGACCAGAAACACGAGTCGCTATCTTGGTCGACATCCACAGAAGCGATCTCTTCTAACATACCAAAGAAGTCAGAAAGAGATCCACCATAAGAGATTGGTCTAAGCCAATCCCATGCCCATGCGCCATTAGAAATATGACCACGAACCAAACATTCCTTATCATTCTCCAAGTGATAGAGTGTTGAAACGGTCACGAAAAGCGGAGTCCAACCTATGTGTCAATCCAAAAACGAATTAAAGAACATCTCTCACCTTATAACGAATAGAGCAGGAAGGAATAATACCACTAGAATGAAGTTTGTAATAGGGCAAATCGCATAAAAAGCTACTCATCTTATGTCCAATTTCAATTAAAGGTACTATTCTTTTTTTTTCTCAATTTAAGATGCGACTTTTTTTTGATTTAGGTTTTCTTCCGTTAACTATTTCGTTAGTAAATACATATTTGGTCCTTGAGTTTGATATAGATTACATGTTTGGCCCTTCAGTGCCAAATCGCTTTTAGACATTTTCAAAAAATTTCAAAAAAATTCAAATAATTTTTTCCAAATTTTTTCAAAAACAATTTTTCAAATATTTTTTCCAAATTTTTTCAAAAAACTTTTCAAATATTTTTAATCAAAAAAAAATTTGAAATATTTTTTTCCAAATTTTTAAAAAACTTTTCAAATATTTTTTTCCAAATTTTTCAAATTTTTTTCGATATATTTTTCAAAAAAATTCAAATTTTTTTCCAAATTTTTTCGTGCGAAAACGATCTAAAATATTTTGAATTTTTTGAAATATTTTGAAAAGTTTTTGAAAAAATTTGGAAAAAATATTTCAAAAATTGTTTTTGAAAATTTGGAAAAAATATTTCGAAAATTTTTTTGAAAAAATTTATTTTTGAAAAATATTTTTGAAAATGTGCAAAACGGACTGAAAGACCAAACATGTAATGCCTATACAAACTCAAGGACCAAACATGTAATTTACTAACGAAATGGTTAACGGAAGTTAAAAACCTAAATCTACCAAAAAAAAGTCGATCTTTAAAAATCGGTAAAAGAATAGACCTTTAATGAAATTGACATAGATGAAGATATTTTACGCGACTAATAATAAGAGTTAAAAACATCACACGAAAAACAAAATTCATTACCTGAATACAAATCAGGTTTTCTAAACTCGAATTTTCCAATTATCTACCACCATTTGGAATCAATCAACAAAACCCACTTGTGAATGACCAAAACTACGAGATCGCATTTTTCCAATTTGATAAATCATGATGTCGGTATAAAAAAATATATGTTATGCTCTACGACTAAACCACTTTCTTAATGAAAATATGTTCATCAAATAATTCCTTACGAAGTTATTTCGATTAATTAAAGCGCAAATGACATTTTTTAAGCATAAGCTTTGCCTTTTTTTTCTTTTTTTTTTATTTTATTTTATTTTTTAACTACAACCAAAATATATAAACACAAAACTAGCAAGGCGTTAAAAAATTACAAAAGAGTTTTTAGCCAATCTTGCAAACTTAACAATTTGGCGCCTCTACATTTTAACCAAGAAAAAAATATAAACGGATATAATCAAACATGTTACTTTTCCTCATAGGTTGAGAATTAAAAATGACAATATTTCGAAGCTTTCAAATATTCCAAAGACGTCGTCACAAGTGTCATGTACGTCCTCTCCTGTTTTACCGAAGCTCTTGCCAAACCATCAATCCATGCTATCCAAGACGATATGGAATTTAACTGAGAACTGGAAATTTATTCTTTCATTTTTTGGTATCTTTCGAAGATAAGATTGATATGTAACTCACTTATCAAGCACAACGCAAAAGTTTTGTAACTAAAATTGATAACTTTTTATAATAAAGATTGACCAACTTATACAAAATTTTCAATAACCAAAAAAATTTAATAATAATAGAAAAATCAATTATTTGCTTACCCGTCGCGAAGTGCAGACAAGTAAATTCTAGTTATAAGTCAATTTCTAATTAGAAGTAAAAAAATTTTTTTGGGTAAAGGGTTTTACCCCTGTAAATATATAACAAAAAAATGTTAAGTACAAATGGAATGTGTCAGAAGTACCACATTTACCTCAAGCTAAAGCTTGATAAACAAGTATTTATAACATGCCATAAACACAATGAACCTAGCTAAATTACATCACCTAACTAGGCATAAAACAAGAAAAAATCTTGTAACCAACGAGCATCCCGCATCCATCCAAAGCACAAAGAGAGCAAGTCGACCCAGGAAGTCTGCCTCCTTAAAAACCCTTTCGAAGAAAAACCCAATGAGAAAAACCTTGGAGTAGGGAAAAAGAGTACAACCCTTACCCGACACTCCCTTCGTGTATAATACAAACACTTGGGATCTTCCATTTATCAAGTATCAGACGAGCTTGCAAGGTTATCTTCTTGAACTTGAAAGTAACCAGCTTCAACCGAACAGTAGAGACAATAACTTAAATTTATTTTTTATGCGCAATAAGAATGACTCTTGTAAAATTATCCAATAACATGCTAATATATCAACATATGAACTCTAAAACGTGAAATCTACCTATACCGTCTAAAATATGAAAATTAAATGTCATTTTTTAAAAACATATAGTATGATAGTTTAATTTGGGCTTATCTAGGAATTCAATATCTTCTTTTGCAGAAAAATTAAATAGAAAAGATTATCATTCTCTAAAGAGTAAAGTCCAAAATACATCCTTGTGGTTTGTCCCGTGTCTCGCTTTATATCCCTAAACTTTTTTTTGGCACAAAACCATCCCTCCGTTAATAAAGTTGGCACAAATACATCCCTCTGTTAGTAATATCAGTTAATGAGGACTAACGGTGTAATTTTTTCTCCGTTATCTCCTAACGAAATAGAAAATATTTGCACCGTTAGTCCATATGACTAACGATGCAATAAAATAAATTGCATCGTTATTGCATCGTTAGTCCTAAATACTAACGATGCACCCCACCGCCACCTCCACCCACCACCACCCAACGCCACCAGCCCCCACCTCCACAGCCGGCACCCACCGCCACCACTGCCACCACCACCACCCCCACCGCCATAAAAACAAATACCTACATACACTCATCCTCCCATCTTATTTACTTTCACCTAAAAAACACACACCAACCACCCTTATCTTTATACTCTCATCACATACAACCTCACACACACTACAATAGAGAACTCCCCGAGTGGTTAGATCAACATATATCTGACACCGAAAGCAGCAAGGGAAGCAGGAGATGGTCTTCGCAATCTCATCTCCCTGATCCTAAGCCATTGTACCGAGCATCATCATACCCTCACGAGAAACACCAATTCTTCAATTTGAACCTTTACCGTACCGAAGTTCATCATTGCCTTCATTTTCACCTGGTGGCCATAATAACCTACCTTCGCCACGCCAGCGTTCACATCTAAATCTTTCATCTAGCCTTGGTAGTTCGCAGATGCCTTATTCGAACCAAATCTCACCTTTAGGTGGCATCCCTCAAGGGTCTCGTTATAGTGGAAACCGTACCCAACCTGGTTCATCCCGGGTTGACCCAATATTCTCATGGTCAAAACCAATGGGCTAACCCCACACTACATGTGGATCATGCTGGACTGCTGAACAATACAATTCAACAAAAGTTGTTACAAAATGGGTTCTTGTCCCCACATTTAATGTCTGTTTGAGTGATTTAAATACCCAAAAATTAGGGTGAGAGGGAGTTGGATCGGATTTATTGATCTTGGGATGATAATTATAGCTCCACCTAGTATATATACACTTGTTTCTTGATTGGTTGATTTATTTATATATAAGAAGAATAAGAAGAAGAAGAAGATGGGAAGATCTGGTGGATATTGTTTCAAGATTATTGCTTGTGGTGGTGGCGACACTTCTGAATCTGTTGACATTTTCCACTTGAAAAAGTGGGAAGAAAGATACTTGTCAATTGGGTGGTTTTACGAAGGTGGCAGTGGTGGCTGTGGGTGCCGGCGGTGGAGTGTGGGGCGTATAGGCGGTGGGGCGAGGTGGTGGTGGGTGCACCGTTAGTCTTTAGGACTAACGATGCAATTTATTTTAATGCATCGTTAGTCCAATGGACTAACGGTGCAAATGTTTTCTCTTTCGTTAGGAGATAACGGAGAAAAATTTACACCGTTAGTCCTCATTAACTGATATTACTAACGGAGGGATGTATTTGTGCCAACTTTACTAACGAAGGGATGATTTTGTGCCAAAAAAAAATTTAGGAATGTAAAGCGAGACACGGGACAAACCACAAGAATGTATTTTGAACTTTACACTTCTCTAAGGCTTGTCGCAGTGGTGCTTTTGAAATCGGTTGGGCAACGCAATTTATGAGCTTCGACCGATGTCCAGGTCGGTTGTGTCCAATGTGGAGTTCGGTCTCCACATCGGTCGAGCAAAGGAAAAACGGAATATCGAGTGCTTGGACAACCGATCTTATTTACTCCATTTTGTCACTTTCGTTTGTATAAATTCAAAAATAGAACGTTGGTAAACATTAAACAAAAAAACTTTTTTAAAACCAAATCTACCCATCTATAAATACCCACTTCACCTCAAACACAATTCACCACTCAACATTTCTCATATATATTCAATAAACCATTCTAACGAAATACCCACGAAACACAAATTTTAATATGTCGCCATTCGAAAGCATTTATTCGGTTCTTCTTCGTCTTCCGACGAGGAAGAAGTTTTAGTGAGTTTGTGGAGTTTGCGGATTTTGCGTGGAAGGCTTACAAAGCATCACGACCAAAACCCGACGAAGGTACATACGTAGGGATCATGAGGGTGCTCATAATCATTTAGTGGCGGCATACTTCTCCTAAAACCCGCTAGCTCGACGAAGAACATTCTCTCGCAGCAGTTCCAGATGAGCCGAGAGCTATTCACAGAAATTGTTTGAGAGATAACCGATCACTCTACTTATTTTCGACAAACCGCCGATGCTAGAGGCGTATTCTGGTATTAGCCCGTTGGTCAAGTGTACCGCCGCCATTCGCCAATTGGGATACGCGGTCGTTCCGATTCTCTAGACGAGACTCGGCAATTGCCGCATCCACGACCCGTGAATGTCTTCGTAAGTTTTGCGAGGTTATCATGGAGTTATATGGTCGTGAGTATTTGCGAAGGCGCACGTATTCTGACCTTGAAAGAATATATGCTCATCACGAGCATAAGCATGGCTTTCCTGGGATGATGGGAAACATTGATTGTACAAGTTGGGAGTGGGAGAATTGCCCGAATAGTGAGAGAGCTCAACATTGTAGGGGTGATCACGGGCCACATCCATTCATTTTGTTGGAAGCGGTCGCTTCCCATGATTTATGGATTTGGCATGCGTTCTTTGGTGTCTCCGAATGAATAACGACGTAAACGCTTTACGCCGTTCATTGCTTTCAATGATATCAAACCGGGAGAGCACCGACCTTGAGTTTGAGGCTAACGATGTGGCTTATAAAAGGGGATATTATCTTACCGATGGGATATATCCACAATGGTCCGTTCTTATGAAGTCTATTTCAAATCCTCCCACGGTACCGATCGTAAAAGAAGTTTGTACAAGAGGAGGCACGCGAAGCAAAGGAAAGATGTAGAACGGGCTTTTGGTGTGTTGAAGAAAAAGTGGAAAATGCTTAAAGTTCCCGCCGAGGGTTTTTAGAAATGATATCCAAGATATTATGTATACATGTATCATATTACATAATATGATCATCCCACAAGCGTGGCGATATGTCCTACATGGTTTGAAGATGAGGGACACCAAGATCATGATGCCTTAAGAACGCATGTGCGAATCAATGGTGGTTACTCATGAGCTAATGGACTCAACAACTCATCAAAACTTAAAATCTGATTTGGTCGAACACATTTGGAGAAATCGCCGACATCATGTCAAGATGAATCAAGTCGATAGTGACGATGACGAAGACGATGAAGAGTTTTGTAATGTTTTAACGTTATTTGAATTTCAGTATTGTAATGTTTTTTTTAATTGTAGTGTAATGTTTTTTTTTAATTTCGTAATGTAATGTTTTTTTTAATTTGAATGAAATTTAAATTTAATGTTAAAATTGTTTGAATTAAAAAAAAAAAAAAAATCCTCGGTCGCCGACCGGGCATCCGGTTGTCCAGTGCGCCTTGGAGAAAGTTAAGCGAGGTTGTTAAGTCCCAGGCGTCAGGGTTGGACGACTAGCCTAAACTTTCAAGTGGAGCTATATATATCTCTATCATATATTGTTAATTGTTTCATGACCAAAAGCACATAATATTTGGTAGATGTCAGAATTTTTATTATAAAAAAGTTAGATGTCAGAATTGATTGGTTATTAAAGATCGATTTAACTGAGGCAGTGGCACGAAATCAAAAGGCAGACACGACTATTAAAAAAAAGAAAAAACACGAGGCAAAGGCCATGACCAAGACCATGACCAAGACCAAGACCATAGAAAAGAGTTGTATATAAAATTCTAAAATAATAGACCAAGACCATAAAAAAGTTTACATTGTGCTGACTAAAGATCTACACTAAAGTTGAGGACACATTTTTTACTATTTTTTTTTTTTTTTTTGAAATTTGACTATTATTTACGAAGCACAAACCGTCAAATAGTGGCCGGCTAAAGACACAACAAAACTACAACCAATCAAACTTACACCAATCTTTCCAACTAATCGAGCTACCTTTTGATCTATTTCTATACCACAAGAAACCAAGAGACTTCACGTCTTGAATGATCTTCTCCCCAGACACGGTTCCATTGGAGAATCTTTTGTCGTTTCGGGCTCTCCACAGGCACCAACAAGTGATAAAAACCAGACCCTTGAAAACCTTCTTCTTCTTTTGTCCCAACCGTTTTGTGAAGATCGAAAAGGTCTTTGACAGAAAACATAAACAGAGGGCTATTTTGCACCATCTACTCATACGAAACCAAACCTGTGATGCAATAACACAATGGCAGAAAAGGTGGTCCACATTTCCTCATAGTCTTCAAGACAGCCCGCATAACGGGGAGGAGATGTTGCAATTTCTCCTCCGAAGGGCCGTTGCCGTTTGGATACGATCTAGACCAACTCTCCACATAAAGATATTACATTTTTTTGGGATCCATTTCGACCAACTGAAAACGTATATGTTACTATAGTCTTGATCACTATTTAGGAATTCTTTCACAGCCTTTACACTAAACTCCTTGTGCTTATTACCAAGCCATGTCCATTTATCACCACTGTCGGAAAGGTTAAAACCTTCCACCATACTCTCCAATCTGGAAAGCTCTTCACTTCCACCATCTAGCATACGACTATTCGGACCACCTATGATACCTCCGAAACGATTATTACCCTCTACGAGCCCATCAAAGAACCATACATCTCTTATCTTTGGCCAGCTTGAAAAGACTTGGAAAGACATCTTTTAAGGGTTCGTTGCAAGCCCACGGGTCAAGCCAGAACCTGGTATGTTTACCGTTTCCAATCTTACCTTTAAACATTTGATTAATTCCGAGACCTCCCACCTGGATTTTCGAGTACGTTTTTACAATATTGTCCCTAAAAACATGCAACTATCTTGGTCTATTATTTTAGAATTTCACCAACATTTTTTACTGTAATATCACGACTATAAAGCTAAAACAAAACACGCGACTATCTAATAAGCTGATTAGAGACTATTCAAGTTAAAATATAGGGGAATGATAGATAGACCTAAACTTAGACCTAAAACCAAGTGTCAGCATCCTGATAGTTACAGACAGTGACCCACTTATTTTACAACCCAATCAGGATGATGCCAAGTGGTTATAGGTCTAAGTTTAGGTTCATATATCATTTCTCTAAAATATAATATGAGATATCTGATAAGGGATGTGCTATTCCCACCCTCGCTACTAGAGAGGGTTTGTACTTTTTATTCCCTTTGTCCCATATTTGTTTCAAGATAACATGTCACGGCCATCGGCTTGACTTATTAAACTTTATATTTCATGTTCCGCATTTTCAGGTTTATAGTTTTTTGATATAAACAAAATTATAAAAATAAAAAAAAATAAAAAAAAAATGCAAAAAAGTAGAGGGGTTGGAAATATAAGAACTAGGGAGGGTGAGAATATCTTGTCCCATCTGATAACTAGTTTCATTTTTTTGCAAGTTGTTCATATATTAGGGTGGTGGCAGTCATGATCCCATGTCTCACTCATGACTCATCACCCACCAATAATATCATTTCACCTCATTCATGTCTCTCTCATGCCTCACCATACCTTTTTAGTGGCAACCATGATCCCATGCCTCACCTAATTTTATTTTTCATTTTTTAAATTCATAATTATATTAAACAATTTAATAAAAACATAATATTTCATTAATAATTAAAAGAAATTACATAAAACCTAGAAAAAAAAAGGAAATAACTAGTCATTGAGGTATGATAACTCTTGAGCCGCTACGTGCTTCGTAAGATCATATCAGAGACGGTAATAGATATCTTCGTCAAGTAACTCAGGTAGTACACTCGCCATAAACCGGCGCTGACCCGATCCATTATATGAACCGTGACATTGCCATCTCGGCCGCCTTTTAAAATCATATTGTGAAATATAATACACGATAAACGAAGTTGTCAATCTTTTCACCGACATAGCCCGGAGAGGACGAATGAGAAGCATCCATTTTGCCTTAACACGACCAAAAGCTCGCTCGACATCCTTTCTGCGCACTCTTGTAGTTTCTTGAATCTCTTTCCTTCGGGTCATGGGATACTTATATGCTTTAACAAACGCTGAATACGTAGGATAGATTCCATCGGTAAGATAATATCCACGTTTGTAAAGCCGCCCATTTACGTAAAATGAATTGTTTGGCCGCTCCATTTCGCCCGTAAGATACAATGGAGACTGATTCAAAACATTGATATCGTTGTTTGCACCGAGAGGACCAAAAAACGAATGCCAAATCCACAAATCATTTGAAGTGACGGCTTCAAGCATAATAGTCGGGTATTGGTGATCACCTCTCTTATATTGGCCTTTCAAATGTCTAGGACAATTTCGCCAAACGAAATGTGTACAATCAATGCTACCAAGCATTCCAGGAATGTGATGTTCAGGAATGTGATGTTTTTCTTCATATACCTCGAATAAGCGTGCAACGTCATGGGCTGTCGGCCTACGTAAGAACTCTCGACCATATAATTTAATTATCGTATGGCAAAAATGATCAAGGCATTCTCTTACAAAATATTAAAAAAAAAAAAAAAAAAAACTTTATAAAAAAACCGAATTAAATAAATAAAAATGAGAAGGTTAACATGAAGTTCTTCGTGCCATGTTTAAACAGTCATCAAATCTATCCGAAGGTTCACCCGCATGAAGGTTCGAATGGCCGATGTACATTTTTGTAACGCCGTGAAACTTTTTTCCCCTCTCGTGTCTTGGCCCTCTTGAACCATTCGAATCTCGCTTCAACATCACCAACAATTCATAAAAACAAGCTTTTATTCATACGAAACCTGTAACACCCCAACCCGACAAGGGTAGAAGTGTCACATTCTGGTGTCATATCATAACATACAATTAAAATCTTTACAAACGGAAGCCTTAAAATGAAGTATCAAATCATATAAACAATCGACTTATAAGGAAAATTATAAAATCCAAAATGTCTAAAATAAAATGGAATCTCAAAACAAATGTACCATAAAAAAGTCCAAATAATAAGGTAACTAGGGTTGGTCCACTCGATAATCCAACTCTCACCCATCAAAGCCCATCTTCAAACCTAAACCTCGCCAAGGAAAAGAAATGCGGCCGAGCTTAAAAAGCCCAAAGGAATGATATAACAAAACGAAAGCTAAACAAAATCAAATATAAAAATGAAATAAGGAAGTCGATAACAAGGTCGCAACGAAAAGAGAACAATGAGTCAAAGAGGATCCTGCAGAACACAATTATACAGATATCCAACAAGAACAGATAACCAGGAGAACGAAGCAAAGCAAAACATCGATGACATATATACAAGCACATACAAAACCAAGCGCATAAGTACTCAAACATAAGCAAGCATAGCGTGACGTCGTGATCCACACAAACATATATGTCATACAATCAATTCAGGAAATCAAAAGACATACAAGCCAAACAGATATCTACAAGAAAGCGGAAGCAATTAATTAATAAGTGAGCATGGCAATTCACACAGGTCAAAACCCGTAGTTGAAAACATAATCAAGATCATAATCAATGAAGTACCAACAAGAGTCAACACATGGCAGCCACACGTAACAAGTAGGAATACAACATACGATATAATTGAATGAATCAAAGACATAGCAGACAACAATAAAAGATAAGAATACAACGGGATAGTCATAGTCCACAGATTAACTCGAACAAAGCACACATAATAAACCCACCAAACTATCGATTACACATTGGCATGGTCACCGCACAATTACCCAGAGGTTCACATAATAGTGAGATCACATATCGCCGATGACAATAGGTAACTCAAATAACCGCATGTTAATCACATCATAGCAGATAATCAAGAGTCACATAAAACATAAATAGCATAAACAAATCAAATAAACACATAATAACCCTGCACGTGAATGGAACGATAGTCCAAATAACGGAACGAGAGTGTGACAGATCAAAGAAACGGAATATATATATCTTGGTAGTAGAGTGAGTCATATAAGGGTACTGAGTAATGAAAAATTAACGTAGCATATGGTGCGTTGGGGAAAACAAAAAGTACAGTATAGGTATATCAAAAGTGTAAGGGTTGTCGAATCTACCACGAGCCCTGAACATATCATATCATATCATATCATATCATAAGTAACCATTGTATTCGGAGGGGTGACCTTAGAATACCATACATAATAGAGAGGGAGACCTCAAGAACAAATGGAGTAGCTAGTTCTCGAATGTGAAGACGCCGTATGCATACCTACATCATTCACCATATAAATCATATCATATCATATTAAATCCACTAATATCATATCCTATCTAGGATGCATCCATACCGGAAACATTGTGGCCAAATCATATACATATAGTGAGCTCATAATCATATCATAATGGGGACAGTGTGCAACATCACTGTACACACCGGAGTCATGCCATTGGTGCATCAATGACACGGTCATGTTACCTTTATGACTAGGAAACATATTTGGCTCGGTATCAAACTGAAGGGTCAAAGCATAATCATATCATAAGGGTTCATATCAAAGGTTCATAAGTCAAAGGTTCATATCAGGTTTCCATAACATAAGTTAATAATCGAGGTTCATAATCGATGGTTCATAATCATAAGGTTCATAATCATAAGGTTCATAATCAGAGGGTCATAATCATAACAAACGAATATCATAGCGAACATAATCGAACCAAAAGATCATATCGGAATCATATCAAAAGGGTCATAGTATAAGGAATCATAGCAATGGAATATCATAAATGAAGCAAAGTCAAAGGGTCGAAAAGTCATAAGAAATCCCTCACGAGAAGGGATAGAATATCTGTACCTCATTCGAAGCAAGCAAAATAGGAAGTAAGGTCACACGATGAATCATTCTTGCCGCCCGAAACCTATGAATTAGATAACGCTTATTAAGGTCAGCTTACTCATTTAGACGGCTTTCCATTGTTAGTGTGTTCCCACTTTTAGTAACTTCCATAAATAGCGTGTTTCCATATTTAGTAAGTTTCCATTCTAAAACGTAATAAAGTTCATTAATGATCAAATAAATGTCTTAATTATAATTAAATGATACTTTAGTAAGGTCTAAAATCTAACATGACCAAAAATCAAGGTATAGGGTTAAAGGTGACAACTTATCATAGTTTAGGGTTTAATTGACATTCTAGCAAGGTTGAGGTTTATTATGAAAATTATTAAAGTTTTGGGCATTAATATTACATTCGGATTTTAAAACTCATGCATAGGACTCAAATCTGGTTTTATAATTCTTTTAACGTGACACATTTTGGACCGCAAAACAAACGTATTCTCGGCATGAGTTCACCTCGGAGTACCAGTTCTTGACATCCACCATGATACCGACACACGTCTAGGTGAGACAAAACAACCCAACGAGACTAGATCGCATGCAGGCAAGACAAAATAAAAGGGTGGAACGAGGGTGGTCAAACGAGCAAACTACTAACCATACAACTCTAAAACATTTGTTAGTACACCATCATTGTCACATTTTAAGCCATCTAAGCTACATGTATATAAGAGTTTATAACCATATGTAGACCCCATGATCTCTTATGCCTACTTAGTGCTAATGAATTTATATGTGATTACATACAAGGCTTAAGGTTTACGAAATGCATGCATGTCAACAGATTCAAGAGAAGTGTGTATGGGTCAAAAACATGGTCCCCGTATTCAATTTTTTTACATGTTTCGCTTGTGATTTTATGTGATCATTTCATCATTTTATGAGGGATTAACGTGCATACGCTTTAATGGTTTCCATCATCACGATTCACAAACAGAAAACGAGAAAGTTGAAAAGAATGTGATACGATAACCCGGTAATGCGGACGGTGGAAGAGGCAAGAAAACGAGATGAGCTCGAATCAAATCAGCCTCCTTAGGCTTAGAAGACCCACGACATCACTCCAATGGTTCACGACCCAAACTATCAATCACGACCAAGCTTCCTTGGACACTCCTCTTTGCCTTGATTTCAATAAGAGGGAGATGGTATTTTTTTGCCGCCATATTAGTTAGAGAGAATTAGGGTTTGTAGGTTTTATTCAAATGGTAAATATGGTGATATAAAATGACGAGATTTTCTCGGGTGTAGGCTCCATCAAGTCCGAACAAAACGGGAAGGGATATATGGCTCTTCCAATATTTTCCTAATATACAAAATATTAGTTTTATTTTGATTGGTAATGTAAGTTACAATGAGATCAAAAGGAGAAAATTATGGGGCATTATGGCGTGAGTTAAGGCCTAACAAAAGAGGAGATTGATTCATTCCATATTTATCATTCTTATCTTAAATTAATGTATTTGGACCTCTTTATGTTTTAAGTTAAATTGTACATGCCATAATATAATTTGAAACTTAGAAATCATTTAAATTTGTAACAATTTCTTGTAGTCATAGATAAAATATATTTATCATAGCTTGCATAATTTTTATGAGACCGGTGTTAAACGAGATTAACGTTTTTCCGAGTTTCCGAATTATTTAACTTGAGGGGCAAAATGGTCATTTCACACGTTTACAATTTAGGGTTTTACAACTCTCCCCCTCTAAAAGAAAATTTTCGTCCTCGAAAATTGAAGTCGCAGAAGTACTCATAGACGCACCGGCTTAAGCGTGACGTAGCAATCCATAGTTTCATACAGATCGTAACCGAATCGCCCAAAGCGCATAAATCTTACACGAATGATGTCGGTGAGAATCTCACAAAGAGGTACAGAATTCCAAACGAAAATGAGGATTGGAAAATAACGGATACAAGTCATATTCCATTCACGTACCAACCCTAGGCATTTCCCAAGATGTCGTATGATTTCAATAAGTTCAAATTATATGATCTCGTTATTATCACGGTGATCAAAGGCCATAATACTTGCATCACATAACAAGTCCTTATTGTCATCATATTCTCGTCCCGTCATGACAAACCACATAACCAATATCACAACAAAACATATCACATACAGATAGCAATTAACATACCAAAATGCACTGGATACACATACATGCAAAGATATAATACATCAAACCAACTTACCATAACACAAAGAAGGGAGGCCACCAACTTGCTCAAAACGGTTCCTCATGACTCATTAATCGACGATCCAAAACAAACCGAGATATACCCAATGCTAAACGATAAAACTTCACGATTCAAACCGAAGTTCGAACGAATCAAAGAAAAGCAATACCGATCAAAATGACTTAACAAAACATCAACCGCCTAAAAAACGCATGACAACGAATCGGAGTAACACAAGTCGCGCCCAAAGCATACGAAGTAGATGAACCTTCTCACCACATGGTTGAATCTTGTCTTCGTGTTGCATCTTTAGTTGATCCGTCAGCCTTCCTCCAAAGAAGATCCTCGATGTCTCCAAAGAAGACGGGCAGTGTGGCTTCGCTTCACCTAACCTCTCTAGGGTGGACTATTGCAAAGAACGTTAGGAGTCGGCACTATCATCTTCGCTCTACGAGAAATCTCCATCTAACGATCGATTGCATCGGATGTGCTAAGACAAAATAAACAAAATCAAATGCTAAGAGAAGCACTCAAATTGGTGAAGACAAAAGAATATCGAAGTCAAATCGAACGACAACCAAAAAGGAATCGAAGATATCGTAATTGCACGGAAGCCTAGTGTCTACCCAAATCCTCACAGGTCTATCCTAAGGTAAAAAAGACGAAACCTGGGGCTCTGATACCATAATTGTAACACCCCAACCCGACAAGGGTAGAAGTGTCACATTCTGGTGTCATATCAGAACATACAATTAAAATCTTTACAAACGGAAGCCTTAAAATGAAGTATCAAATCATATAAACAATCGACTTATAAGGAAAATTATAAAATCCAAAATGTCTAAAATAAAATGGAATCTCAAAACAACAGCCTGACAAAAAGTCCAAATAATAAGGTAACTAGGGTTGGTCCACTCAGATAATCCAACTCTCAGCCCATCGATGCCCATCTTCAAACCTAAACCGCCAAGTAGAAAAGAAATGCGGCCTGAGCTTAAAAAGCCCAAGGAACATATATAACAAAACTAAAGCTAAACAAAATCAAATATAAAAATGAAATAAGGAAGCCGATAACAAGGTCGCAAAGAAAAGAGAACAATGAGTCAAAGAGGATCCCGCAGAACACAATTATACGATATCCAACAAGAACAGATAACCGTGGAGAACGAAGCAAAGCAAAGCATCGATGACATATATACAAGCACATACAAACCAAGCGCATAAGTAATCTTGAAACATAAGCAAGCATAGCAGACGTCACATCCACACAACATATATGTCATACAATCAATTCAGGAAATCAGAAGACATACAAGCCAAACAGATATCTACAAGAAAGCGGAAGCAATTAATTAATAAGTGAGCATGGCAATTCACACAGGTCAAAACCCTTATTTGAAAACATAATCGCATCATAATCAATGTAAGTACCAACAAGTAGTCAACACATGGCGTCACACGTAACAAGTAGGAATACAACATACGATATAATTGAATGAATCAAAGACATAGCAGACAACAATAAATGATAAGAATACAACGGATAGTCATAGTCCACGAGATTAACCCGAACAAAGCACACATAATAAACCCACCAAACTATCGACACACATTGGCATGGTCACCGCATTACCCGAGGTTCACATAATAGTGAGATCACATATCGCCGATGACAATAGGTAACTCAAATAACCGCATATTAATCACATCATAGCAGGATAATCATTAGTCACATAAAACATAAATAGCATAACAAATCAAATAAACACATAATAACCCGCACGTGAATGGAACGATAGTCCAAATAACGGAACGAGTGTGATGCATCAAAGAAACGGAATATATATATCTTGGTAGTAGAGTGAGTCATAAGGGTACCGAGTAATGAAAAATTAACGTAGCATATGGTGCGTTGGGGAAAACAAAAGTACAAAGATAGGTATATCAAAAGTGTAAGGGTTGTCGAAATCTACCACGAGCCCTGAAACATATCATATCATATCATATCATATCATAAGTAACCATTGTATTCTGAGGGGTGACCTCGGAATACCATACATAATAGGAGGGAGACCTCAAGAACAAATGGAGTAGCTAGCTCCCGAATGTGAAGACGCCAGATGACAGTAATACTCACATCATTCACCATATAAATCATATCATATCATATTAAATCCACTAATATCATATCCTATCTAGGATGCATCCATACTCGAAACATTGTGGCCAAATCATATACATATAGTGAGCTCATAATCATATCATAATGGGGACAGTGTGCAACATCACTGCGTGCACGGAGTCATGCCATTGGTGCATCAATGACACGGTCATGTTACCTTTATGACTAGGAAACATATTTGGCTCGGTATCAAACTGAAGGGTCAAAGCATAATCATATCATAAGGGTTCATATCAAAGGTTCAGAAGTCAAAGGTTCATATCAGGTTTCCATAACATAAGTTAATAATCAGAGGTTCGTAATCAGATGGTTCATAATCATAAGGTTCATAATCATAAGGTTCATAATCAGAGGGTCATAATCATAACAAACGAATATCATAGCGAACATAATCGAACCAAAAGATCATATCGGAATCATATCAAAAGGGTCATAGTATAAGGAATCATAGCAATGGAATATCATAAATGAAGCAAAGTCAAAGGGTCGAAAAGTCATGAGAAATCCCTACTGAGAAGGGATAGAATATCTGTACCTCATTCGAAGCAAGCAAAATAGGAAGTAAGGTCACACGATGAATCATTCTTGCCGCCCGAAACCTATGAATTAGATAACGCTTATTAAGGTCAGCTTACTCATTTAGACGGCTTTCCATTGTTAGCAGGTTCCCACTTTTAGTAACTTCCATAAATAGCAGGTTTCCATATTTAGTAAGTTTCCATTCTAAAACGTAATAAAGTTCATTAATGATCAAATAAATGTCTTAATTATAATTAAATGATACTTTAGTAAGGTCTAAAATCTAACATGACCAAAAATCAAGGTATAGGGTTAAAGGTGACAACTTATCATAGTTTAGGGTTTAATTGACATTCTAGCAAGGTTGAGGTTTATTATGAAAATTATTAAAGTTTTGGGCATTAATATTACATTCGGATTTTAAAACTCATGCATAGGACTCAAATCTGGTTTTATAATTCTTTTTAACGTGACACATTTTGGACCGCAAAACAAACGTACCTCTGCATGAGTTCAGTTCTCGAGTACCAGCTTCTTGACATCCACCATGATACCGACACACGCCTAGGTGATATAAAACAACCCAACGATACTAGATCGTTGGCGAGGCAAGACAAAATAAAAGGGTGGAACGAGGGTGGTCAAACGAGCAAACTACTAACCATACAACTCTAAAACATTTGTTAGTACACCATCATTGTCACATTTTAAGCCATCTAAGCGCACATGTATATAAGAGTTTATAACCATATGTAGACCCCATGATCTCTTATGCCTACTTAGTGCTAATGAATTTATATGTGATTACATACAAGGCTTAAGGTTTACGTAATGCATGCATGTCAACAGATTCAAGAGAAGTGTGTATGGGTTAAAACATGGTCCCAAAGATTCAATTTTTTACATGTTTCCCTTGTGATTTTATGTGATCATTTCATCATTTTATGTGAGGGATTAACGCATACGCTTTAATGGTTTCCATCATCACGATTCACAAACGTAAAACGAAAGTTAAAAAGAATGTGATAACGATAACCGGGTAATGCGGACGTGTGGAAGAGGCAAGAAAACGAGATGAGCTCGAATCAAATCAGCCTCCTTAGGCTTAGAAGACCCACGACAAAGACTCCAATGGTTCACGACCCAGCTATTAACCACGACCAAGCTTCCTTGGACACTCCTCTTTGCCTTGATTTCGAATAAAATGGAAGATGGTATTTTTGCCGTCATATTAGTTAGAGAGAATTAGGGTTTGTAGGTTTTATTCAAATGGTAAATATGGTGATATAAAGTGACGAGATTTTCTGGGTGTGGGGCGTTTCCATCAAGTCCGAACAAAGGGGAAGGGATTTATGACTCCT
This sequence comes from Chrysanthemum makinoi, assembly GCA_910596185.1. Classification (NCBI taxonomy): domain Eukaryota; kingdom Viridiplantae; phylum Streptophyta; class Magnoliopsida; order Asterales; family Asteraceae; genus Chrysanthemum; species Chrysanthemum makinoi. The sequence goes on along the minus strand of OU343218.1, from coordinate 183,367,884 downwards.
TCAATATTTTCCTAATTTACAAAATATTAGTTTTATTTTGAATTGGTAATGTAAGTTACAATGAGATCAAAAGGAGAAAATTCTGGGGCATTATGGCGTGAGTTAAGGCCTAACAAAAGGGGAGATTGATTCATTCCATATTTATCATTCTTATCTCAAATTAATGTATTTGGACCTCTTATGTTTTAAGTTAAATTGTACATGCCATAATATAATTTGAAACTTAGAAATCATTTAAATTTGTAACAATTTCTTGTAGTCATGGATAAAATATATTTATCATAGCTTGCATAATTTTTATGAGACCGGTGTTAAACGAGATTAACGTTTTTCCGAGTTTCCGAATTATTTAACTTGAGGGGCAAAATGGTCATTTCACACGTTTACAATTTTAGGGTTTTACAAAACCTATCACGAAAAACATGGGCGGGAAACTTTGGTCATTCGACGAAATAGTCATTCATTAGAGTTCGTAAAGCTTTTTCATGAAAATGGGTGACAGACTCCCGGGTTTCGGTAGTGCTTGAGCTTGCCGTGTCTTCAATGGAATGGTACACGGCTAAATAGGTTGATAGGGTACTACTGGATAACAATAGTTCGGAAGACTCGGCGGGAAAATCTAACTCTTCCTCGGATGAAGACATTTTGTTTAGACTATTGTAGTTGATTTGTTTGTGTGAAAATATGTTAAATAAAATGTGATATGGAAATGGTTTAAAGTGTTTATTTATAAAGAGATTTTTTTTTTGTAATGCCCAACGGCTATATGTGAATTGGATTCAACGACTATATTTTGAAAGCCCAACTCCCATGATTCAACGGCAATACATGCCGAGCTCCTCCTTGCCGTGTACATGCCGCTTTGGTGGCGGCGGTATTGCCGTTCGACATCACTCGAAACCGCACGATGCCGAAGACCATTGCCGGTACCCTTATCAACTTAGACATTCAAATTTATGGTTTTTTACTTTCTAGTCTTAAAATAAATGTTTAGTTTAAAAATGCAGAGTTATAGAAGATCTTACTACTACATTTTTCGTCAATCATGTATTCTTTCAACCAACTGAACTCTTTTCTCATGAGTTGAAATTCGAAATGAACACTTATGTTGACACATTCTAAAATAACAATAAAAAACTTATTATAAGAGAGAGTGACTACAATATATTAAGTTAATGAAAGGTGCACATATCTAAGGGTGCGTTTGGTACAAGGGTGATGCACTGTGGCTGTAGCTTCAAACCAAAAAACATATGTTTGGTACAAAAGAAGTGGGCTCAAGATTTTGGTTGATTGCTAAATAGTTGCTAAAAATGAAACCTCATAGCATCGACTGGTATCAATATTTCTTTCTCTTTCAATATGGGTCCACCTTCTTCTCTCTCTATCTCTCTCATCTCTTTTTGTAATATATTAATTTTTTTAATAATATAATAGTTTAAATGTTAATTTAAAACAATAAAAAACAATACTTCATATATAATTATTATCTTTTTTTTTGTCTCCACCATCTTTCTCTCTCCTTCTTTTCTTTCATTCTATACCGAATCTAAATCCTATTCTAAACCCGTGATCATACCAAACGCACCCTAAATGTGGCAGTGTTTGATAAAGAAAACTATGATCATTAAATAAATAATATTTTAGATAGAGATGATTAGATATTTTTAATGGAAATTGATACCCACACTATTTTTTTTATGCATGCATCACATTTTATGCATTACAGTTTGTACCGTATAATACTGTAATTCGCATAATATGATGCATGCATCAAAAAAAGTGGTGTGAGTATCATCTCCCATTTTTAATACATAAAATCCAAGACCCAAATATATTTCTCCCACTTTTGTGTCGGTTAATTAAAGTGGTATACAATAATGAAGTTTAAGCTAGATTTTTAACTGATAAATCTACAAGCACACAGAAAATGTCACTGTTAATATTATTAGGGTGGTAATATGGGTACATCTCTTAGTATTTTACTCTTTTTTTACTCACTGTATTGACAAAACAATACAGATTTTATTATTTTCTTTTTATTTTTTTTGTGCGTATTTTGACTTTTACTATTTTTTGAATTTTTAAGTTTTATAGTTTTTGATCGCATTTTTTTATGTATTAAAAAATAGACTCACAATCATTTAGTTTTTCTCATAGAATAAAATGTATCACTGAAACACAAGCCTTTTGATCCTAGCTAATAATATTAATTATTAACCATTAGTAATGATATGATTCAGTTTGTTACATTTTGAAGTTTATTATAAAAGCGATTATTAGATTAGAATATGTGTCAAATAATTCTAAGATGATCAATTTAAACAAAAGTGTCTAGATATTCTAATACTCATCTAACTTGTTCGAACGGGTTTGTATTTTTAGAAACTAGTGAATCCTTAGACGATCGCTTCAAGAGAGAAGTAAACATTAACTCGTGCAGGTGTTCGTAAAAACGAACTCTAACAAGTGACTAAGTTTATTGGGTTAGAACATGAATTTAAGAGTATTTCGGGTCTTGTTCATAGCCTTCCTAAGAGCACGACTTATTTTTGCAATGTGTTGAATCATTCTAAGCTCGCTATTTTAAATGTCCTTCCATTTGAAGAAGGTACGCTTCCTATTAAGTACATTGGAGTTCCTTTAGTTACTACTAGATTAGTTTATCGAGATTGCAAGGAGCTCGTGGAAAAGGTACAAAATCGGATTTGAGATTGGAAGAATAAGTTTCTTTCTTTTGCGGAAAGATTACAACTTGTTCAGTCGGTTTTATCCTCTGTGCATGTGTATTTGTATTCGATTTTCATTTTGCCATCACGTATTATTATGGACCTTGAGCAACCTATGAGTTATTTTATTTTATGTTATTTTATTGTTTTTTTTAATGGTGTCAAGGTGTTATACGTCGAGGGAAGGCTAAAGTTTCTTGGGAAGCTATTTGCCTCCCTAAAAATGAAGGTGGGTTGGGAATCCGTAGGCTTCAAGACTTTAATGTGGCTCTTTTAACTTCTCATATTTGGAGCATTCTAACTCTAAAGCAATCTCTTTGGTTTAAATGGATTCACGCACATAAATTAAGAGGTAGAAGCTTTTGGGATTTTTCGAGGTTCTATGAGTTGGAGTTGGCGTAAGATACTTCAAGTGCATCCTATGGTCAGGAGATTCTTTTGGCATAAAATAGGTGACGGGAAGACTACTTCCTTGTGGTTTGATAGGTGGTGTGCAAACTGTCCACTTATTGATGAAGTTTCTATATGTGACATTTATGGAGCGGCTCTTACTACATAGAGCAAAGTAGCAGATGCTATTAATAGTGGGACGTGGATGTGGCCAAGTGATTGGGCTGGTAAGTACCCGACAACATTTCATACTACTGTTCCTCATATTAATATGTCTTCGCATGATACATTGTGGTGGAGGGATAATGAAGGTGTTTTCAAAGCTTTTTCGGTTGGCGTTGTTTGGGAAGATATTCGTCCAAGAGGAATAGAAGCTATTTGGACAAATGTTGTATGGTATCCTCATTGCATTCCACGACACAAGATCTTTTGAAACGCGTTGTTTGGACAAACGCGTTTCATTTGTGGCTCGTTATGCAACGTAAACTCAAGACACAAGATCTTTTGAAACAATGGGATGTTGGTGATGATACCAACTTAAACCTGTTTCAGTGCCCATTATGTGAGTTGGAACCTGATTCACACGAACATTTATTTTTTGAGTGTTTATTTGCAAGGGAGGTATGGTTGTATATCTTATCTAGATGCGAACTATACATTCCCACGACATTGGAAGGTATTACTTATTGGCTCATCCTTATTGCTAGAAAGCATTCGGTTACAAGTATTCTTGGCAAGCTCGTTTTTGAAGCCTCTTCTTATTTTATTTGGCAAGAGCGAAATGCTAGACTTTTTAAGAAGGTAAAGAGATCTAAAGACCAAGTTGTTGATATCATCCTTTCTATTGTTCGTCTTAAGCTTATTACTTTTCATTTCAAGAAGACATGCCGGCTGGATAGGCTTATTGATTTATGAAACTTGCCTCTTCACAATGTTAAAAGCTAGAGTTGATTCAAAGCCACCTAGGCGTTTGTATTTTTTTTCACCTTTTGTGAGCCCATGTCACACAATTTTCTCTTTCTCTATTTTTATTTTATATATTTTTATTATAAAATTATATTTTAATTAAATTTTTCTCCGTCCTCATTTAATATAAATTCAAATTCAAATCCAAATCTCAATCCTAATCTTAATCCTAAACCCATTTAAGGTGCGTTTGGTATGCTGGCATGAATGATAATGGGTATGAGTTTGATAGTAGTGGTGGGTCCTTCACTTATGAAAGATTCATACATAGCTCTTTTGATGTATATGGAGTACGGATTATATCTATCATTTATTACTATAGTGGTGGGGCCCTTCATCTTAAACAAACACTTTTAATCACTTTCATAGTTATAGTCTCATTTCCATAATGAGATACCAAACGCACCCTTACAAACCAACGGGCCGTAAATGTTTGGCTTACAATCTAAAAGCTCTACTTTTTTACTTTCATGTAATTTTAAAAGCTTAAGCTCCTATAAACTTGCAACTAATCACACAGCTAAACACAACTATCTAAATTCTAAAGTGTTGTCTACTACAATACAACTATGCAATTGTAATTTGCAACAACTTGCAGTTAATAAAAAGCTATGCATGAGCATTCCCAGCTGCCATCCATAAATGAAACTCTCTAATTAATCTTTATCTTTAATACACTATCCACATGTGGCTGACTTCAATACCTGATTAACAACAAATTGTAACCAGGTATATGTCTTCTAGCTGCCCACCACCTAAAACATGTCTTTTAATGTCTTCTTCTTCTTCTTCACTTCCTCAACAATGTCATCTTAAACCTTTGTTACTTAACAACAATGATTCATTCAAATCTTTATACCTTAATAGTACTACTATGCTCCCTTTATTTCCCATTTGTAATATGCTCCCCAAACACTCAAAAAGATTCAATCTTGATTACTTGTGGCTCACATAAACCACTGAAGTTAGATGATGGTAGGGTTTTTGAACCTGATATGAGTAATACCCATGTCACCATTTCACCTATTTCACATTCTACTGTTTCCAGTTTTGAAAATGGTTTAGTACCCAAGATCCTGTCTTCTGCTAGGGTTTTTAGTACTAGTTCTATTTATACCTTTAGTACTAAAAGGATAGGTAGGCATTGGTTAAGATTGCATTTTTACCCTGTTGAGAATAGTAAATTTGACTTAAGTTCTGCTGTTTTTTCTGTTGAGGCTAATGGGATTACTTTGATTCATGAGTTTGGGTTTTTTAGGGGGAATAAAAGTTACCATCTTTATAAGGAGTATGTTGTGGATGTTAGTAGTGCTAATGTTGGCAAATTGGTTGTGGGTTTGTTGCCGTGGGATAATTCGATTGCTTTTGTTAATGGGATTGAAGTACTTTCGATTCCTGATAAGTTGTTTAGCGCGAAAGTGACTCCTATTCCGTTAGGGGATGGTTTTCAGCTTCCGGGTCGGGTTGGGTTTGAGACTGTTTATAGGGTTGATATGGGTGGTTCTGGTTTGTTACCGGAGGATGATCCTTTATGGAGGAAATGGGATTCGGATAAGGAGTTTTTAGTTAATCCGGCTGCGGCTAGGAATGTAAGTGTAAACCCTGATTTGATTCGGTATCATGATGGGGTTGCAAGTGATGTGGCTCCGAATTTGGTTTATGCCACTGCTGAAGAAATGGCGGATGCTAATGTTAATAACCAAAGGTTTAATATTTCGTGGTGGTTTGAAGTTGAACAAGGGTTTGGTTACTTTATAAGATTGCATTTTTGTGATATCGTTGGGTCGAAGTTACATGATTTGGTGTTTAATGTTTATATAAACAATCAATCTGCTATCGACTCTTTGGATATTTCACATACGGCAAAAGGGTTATCTACTGCCTATTTTGTTGATTTTTTTACCAACGTGTCTATGGGTTCAGATAATATTTTGGTTCAAGTTGGTCCGAATCATTTAACGGGCTATATACCAACTGCACTTTTGAATGGTTTGGAGATCATGAAAATGAGTAATCCTAGTGACAGTCTTGATGGGAAACTAGCTATGCCTCTTGATTCAAGTGATACCAAGAAAAGCAAGAAAATGCGAGGGATGATTTTGCTCTTTTCATGTTTAGCTGCCGGTTTTGTACTTGTTCTACTTCTACTATTATCCTTTATTCTTTTCTTGTGTTGCCGTCACAAAAAGAAACCAGAAAAGGATGTTTCTGTAGCACGGTCACCTATTCCAACATATGTAGGTAATTCAGGAACCAAATTTTCTTCGAACACACTTGGTGGAACGACCACGGATTCACATAGTTTAGGTCAGATGCTATCATTTTCCGAGGTTCGTGAAGCAACAAGAAACTTTGACAAAACCTTGATTTTGGGGGCAGGCGGGTTCGGTAAAGTGTACAAAGGTGTTCTTGAGAACGGGCTTGTGGTTGCTGTCAAAAGAGGAAATCCTCGATCACAACAAGGTTTTCTGGAATTCAAGACAGAAATCGAGATGCTATCAAAACTTCGTCACAGACACTTAGTCTCTTTGATAGGCTACTGCGAAGAACTAAACGAAATGATCCTTGTTTATGAGTTCATGGCTGGTGGCCCCCTCAGACGACATTTATACGGGTCAAACCTCCCCCCTTTGACTTGGAGACAACGGATTGAAATATTGGTTGGTGCTGCAAAAGGGCTGCATTATCTTCATACGGGCGTATCTGAAACCATCATACACCGAGATGTGAAAACAACCAACATCTTGTTAGATGAGAATCTTGATGCTAAAGTTGCTGACTTTGGACTGTCAAAATTTGGCCCGAGTATAAATCAAACCCATGTCAGCACTGCTGTGAAGGGCAGTTTTGGGTATCTGGATCCTGAATATTTTCGTAGGCAACAATTAACAGAAAAATCGGATGTTTATTCATTTGGGGTTGTGATGCTGGAGGTTTTATGTGCAAGACCAGCCATAAACCCTACATTACCAAGAGAACAAGTGAATATAGCAGAATGGGCGATGACGTGGCAAAAGAAAGGCGCTTTAGAAAAGATCATGGATCAAAAAATAATGGGTAGTGTGAATCTTGAATCCTTAAGAAAATTTGGTGAAACTGCTGAAAAATGTTTAAGCGATAATGGGAATGAAAGACCGTCAATGGGTGATGTTTTATGGAATTTGGAGTATGCTCTTCAGTTACAAGAGGCTTCTAATGGAAAAAGTATTGATGCTGATAGTATTACGGGTATTTCTGACATTCCCGACATGATTGCAGATGTTGAGAGTGTGGATATAGAGACCATTAGCGATCTGGAGTCAAATGGCACCAGACGGGATTGATAGTGTAAGTATAGGTTATATTGATTCTTATTTTTTTAAGCTTAATTTGTTGTATAACAGTTTTGTATGTTAAGCTGTTATTTATATAGTTATATAAGTGATTGTTTGTTCAAAAAAAATTGATTGTTATCTTTGTAATAGAATATAGATAAATTACTGGAGAACAATATATATACAAGTGTGAAACTTTTCATCTGCTGTACTTCTTAGTAAGGTATTTCCCTTGGTATATGTTACACCCCAAACGCGAAAATATTGTTTGACTAATATATTTTATAGTGTATGTTTGAAAGTATATGAGTAGAATGAAATGATTGGTTAGTCAATGAATCTAGCTTTGAAAGTCAAAGGTTACAAACGGGTCATTTGTGAACCCATGAGTCAAAGAAGCGTTTTAAGTTTACGTTAAATAAAAAAAATATATATCAGAAAAAAATCGGGGTGTTTTAAGTATAGACGCCAACTCTTACCAAGGGATGTAGGGGACCTCGTGTTACTCATGAATTCGTTTGGTGTATAACTTTTTGTCGAAAGTTATCGGTTTTTAGTAGTGCTAATAGTATAAATTCTTGTGACAGTGGTCCAAGTATATTGTCCCTCTTTTCATTGCTTCATCTGCAATGTCGAAAAGGTATATATGCTTAAGGCATAACTATTCTTAATCTTTACTGTGTTAGAGCACTTGGGTTGAAAGTATGAAACTGACAGCAAGCATCCACCACAAGGTAGGTATATATAAATGAAGCTGAGTGTCATTGATGGAGACACACATGTGTATCATGAATTTATGAGCATTGAAGGGCCACAACCAAAAAGCTAAAGCTTTCATATAAGGCACCAAACGCATTTTAACTTGTATTTCTAAAAAAGTCAAAACAAGGAGCTTTTTTGGAGGAAAGTTTATATATGGAATTATACATTTAAGATTGGTATGTATCATTAGTTGCTAAATTTATCTCAAATTCCTATAATTCCATGTAACTCTTCAATTTTAATACAGAGCTCCTATCAGCCTCATAATCCTATATTTAGGGTTTTACAAATAAAGATTCAACAACATTCATCATCAACTCATCTTTTTGAGATAAGATTTAAGTATGTTTGGAGTTTATTCTATGCTTAACTGTTTGTTTATAACTTCACTTTTAGCAACATGAACTTTTTATGTTTTTTCAATTTTCTTTTATTATTTTTTGCAATTTGTTTTGAATGAACAAAGTTGATCTTAGATTAGGCCAATCGTAGTGGCGACCTTTGCAAATGTCGGTCTAGTGCCAAAGAAACCAGTCCCCCTGCCCCCTACGGTGACCTTAAGACACGCGTCCCCCTACCCTTTTTTGTTTGGTTGGGTCACTCGGCCGATCGAATGGTTTGCATGTGTTTGTGTGTGTGTGTGTGTTTTTTTTAATTAGTTTTTGTGTGGTATGTTTTTTGTTGTGATCGGGATCGCTTTACTACATGCATTTGGTCATGTGTTTGATCTTAGAGATCGAGAAGCTGATAGTGTGAAACATGAGGTCAGAAAACATGAGGTCTTTATTAAATATCACTTTTGGTCAAGTTAAATGATTAATATAATGTTTTTTTTACAACATGATATGTTTACTTTAGACTAATGAGTTTTCATTGAATTAAAAAATAGATCTTTGTGTAAATATTACACATAATAAATTTTTTAGCATGCGCGTCTAATATTTCTTACATGGGTTTTATTTAATGGTTCTATGTGTCGATTTTTGAAGAGATAATATATCGGGAGGCTACTCAACTTTTAAAATTTTCTCATATAAGCACTCATTTTTCGAAAGTAATTTATAGACTACCAAATTATGCATTTATCTTCGTTTATATCAATTCCGGTCAAATTTAATCCTGATAATTATCAAACGCCAAAAATGAAACTAACACTAACATATTAAACTAATATGAATAAAAACCAGAAGCGAAATTTCAATAATATCCTTCTAAAGTACTTTTAACAATATAAATTTACACTTAAAATAAAGGTATAATAGGTATTTCACATCAAACTTTTCATTCGTCTTGTTTGGATAAGTTATAGGTTGGTTTCTTATTTATATTTTATAGCTTTTAAGCATAAATTTGGCTAGAATTGATGTAAACAAAAACAAATATATAATTGAGCGGCTTATAAGTTCATTTCAATAAATGGGTGACCTATATGTTAGAAGATGAAAACTTGAATGACCTTCATATATATTATCCCATTTTTTAATAGTTTACAGATTTAATAGTCTGTTTTTTATATGGGTTTTGTTAACAAAAACTCAATGAGTTGTGGATAAGAATCATCATCTATGTGAAATTAGCATTTAATGAACTAATTATTTCTTTATTATACATATTTAATGACGATAATCATAAAAATTGTTGATAAATATGGAATGTTTAGTACTCCCTCCGTCCTTAAATAAATGTCCACTTTTGACTTTTAAAGTCTTTCTTGTATAACTTTGACCTTAAATATTTTTATTTGTGTTATATAATACTTGATAAAAATTATACCAACTTAAAGTACATTTAAAACACAATTCATTCATATATTTTGTATCAAGTATTATATAAGATAAACACAAATATTTAAGGTCAAAGTTGAATAAGTAAGACTTTGAAAGTCAAACGTGGACATTTATTTAGGGACGGAGGTAGTATTAATTAGTTATTGATTTTTCAGTTATTGTAACCTTAATCACCACCTAATGGGTTGCGGTTAACAAAACCCTTTTTATATTTATCAAATACGGTATAAGATAAGATCTTAAAATTGATGGTTATTTGTAATTTTATTACTTTGACATAAGATAATATGAGAAGATATTTTAAAATAAGATTTAATGGTCTTATTATAACTTATTTTTAGTAATTATTTTTATAACTTATAGTCTTTAGTTAAAGGGTTTCAATTTTGTCATTCAAAATCGAATCCGAAATCAAAACCAAAACCACACCAACCATTCAGTTCAGTTTTGGTCCATACTTTTGACAAACTTGATCATCGGTCCGGTTTCTGTTCTAAACAGTTTGGTAACTTTTTCGGACCGTTTGCACACAACCCTATTATAGTATTAGTCCCATATGCTTCTCTGTTGTTGCTAGTGACAAATATTTAAACTGTTAGTCGATTAGTATAAGCCTTAGGCATGTTATGTGTTTAGACCCATATTGTATCATATATATATTTATCATGTACCACACATTATTCTTAGGCAATATACAATTATTCATAATCTTACATGGTATCACAGCCTACCCACCGATCCACATAAACTCTAATTTTTATTTTCGATTCTTTGTTTGTCGACCTAGAGTTGTCGACGGTTTCAGTATTTTTCGACCAGTGTGTTGTCGATGGTTTCATTGTTTGTCGATCGTTGGTTTTCCTATATAACCTGTCGACTTGGTTGTTTGGTTTTTTTTGTTTAACAATCCATCGTTGGTTTCTACATATACCGACTTCATTGTTTGGTTTATTTAATATTTGTTTACTGTCCGATTCACCTTTTTATTGGTGTTTAGATTGCATGCATACTGCCCTTTAAACCAATTATATTTACTCAATCCTACGTACCACTTCACATATCTCACTACAAACTCTAACCCTAGAACATCATCTTGTGTTGTTCGACAGTTTCCTTCACACACCATAACCGAACACTACAAACCCTAACACATCACCATGACTACCGATCCCCTTCCTCCCCCACCGGTTCTTACTTTATCTGATAAACTTATGGCCATGAATCACTTGACTACTTTTGATCCCATTAAACTAGATGTTGATGAGATGAATTACTCATCATGGGTATATTATTTTTCTCATCTTTGTCATGGATATGGCATCTTGGATCATCTCGTTGATCCACCCGCGTCCTCCTCTACTGAACCTCCCACACAACCTACAAAGGATGCGGAATGGCTCAAGGTTGACTTTATTATCAGTCTTGGATTTCTCCACACTTTCCTAAAATCTTCAAAAGAGGTTGGTTGTTCTCAATCCCACAACTGCCAAAGCTGCATAGGTCTATCTTGAAAGAATCTTTCAGGATAACAAACGCCCACGAGCTATGGCTTTGAAGGCGGAATTACGTAACTTGAAACTTGGGGACTTAACTATTGATGCTTACTTTCAGAAAATTGAATCCATTGCTTCGGTTTTGAATGGCCTTGGTTCTCCTCTTAGCAATGATGATATTGTTACGTTTGCACTTGAAGGTTACCCAACATGTATGATGTGATTTCTACCGTTATTGTTAGTCGGGAACCCTTTCCCTATCTCAAAACGGTACGTTCTTTGTTGACTACACAAGAGATGCGCATGAAGTCTAAAGTTCAAGACCCGCTTGTGGAGGCTACATCCGCGTCTCCTATGGTTCTATTGGCCAATGCTAATGCTAATACTTGGCGTTCATCCAATCCTTTGGACAAAGTGCACAAACCATGCTTTCTTTTTGCTAAAGTTTCTTGTCGTTTTGGTGAGGCATGTCGATATTTTCAAAATGGTGTTCATGGGAAGTCCACTTTACTTCCTCGTAGTTCTGGTTCGTCCCCTCAAGTGTCGGGTTTTACTTCTTCGGATATGGATGCATTGCAACACCTGTTGGCTAAGTTGGGGTTTAAGTCTTCTCCAACAAATTCACATGCTCCACTTGCTTCGTCCCCTGTTGCGTATCATACTGCCATTTGTCCGTCTCGGCCGACCCAATCGACCGTATCATCTTTCCCATATACGACCCACTCTTTAGGCCCAAACGTGGGGGTGTCCAATTTATTTGGCCTGGGTTACGGTGGCCTGCCACCAGTTGGCTCGTATCGTGGTCTGCCATCAGTTGGTTCGTACGGTGGCCTGGCACCAGGGTTCGCAGCTAGGGGTTCACCAGGGGGTTCACTACTTCCAGGTTCACATTTGCAGCATGGGGCTCATATTCCACCTGGTTCACAGCAGTTAGTGGGTTCACCTTTGCAGCCAGGTGTTCAGTTTTCGGTTGGTTCATAACCGCAACAGGGTGTTCAGTTTGTTGCAGGTCCACAGCAAGGTTCGGGTCAACCACAGCAGCCTGGGGTTTTTAACCCGGGTCAACTTCTTGCGTCGGGTCAACATGGTTCGGGTCAAGCGACTATCTTGCCACATGCTTTTGCTACTAATACTCTTCAGAACCCGTCTGCTGGAAATTGGAATATGGATACAGGTGCGAGCTCTCATCTTAATGATTCTGTGCTTTGTCTTAGTGAAATTCTTAATGAGTGCATTTATCCGTCTCTCGCGGTTGGTGATGGGCGTTTTATTCCCGTTACTAACTCCGGTCATAGTGTCTTGTCTACTCCATTTCGTCCTCTTCGTTTAAATAATGTTTTAGTTACCCCTCATATTGTCAAAAATCTTATTTTTGTGCGTCAATTTGTTCGTGATAATTATTGCACTGTTGAATTTGATCCTTTTGGTTTTTTTGTGAAGGACTTCCTAACTCGACGGGTACTCCCCCGTTGTGATAGCACGGGTGATCTTTACCCTGTTACGAAGCCTTCTCCGATTCCTCAAGCATATCTTACCAGTCAATATACGTGGCATCAACGACTTGGACATCCAGGAAGTGAAGTGTTGCGGCTTCTTCTGTATAGGGATTCTATTTCTTGTAATAAAGAGAAGCTTCCCATTCTTTGCCATGCTTGTCAGCTTGATAAACACGTGAAGCTTCTGTTTGTTAAGTCTAGTTCTGTTACTTCTTGTTTTGACATTGTTCACTTGGATTTGTGGACATCCCCAATTCCGAGTCTTTCTGGTTTCAAGTATTATGTTTTGTTTCTTGATCATTATTCTCAGTATGTTTGGGTTTATCTATTAATGAAAAATTTCAGTTGTTTCGTAGTTATGTTCGTGCTCAGTTTAAGTGTGAAATTAAATCGTTTCAGTGTGATCATGGTGGTGAGTTTGATAATACTGCCTTTCATAAATTATTTTCAACCCATGGCATCCAGTTTCGATTTTCTTGCCCTCGAACCTCTCAACAAAAAGGAAAATCTGAACGCATGATTCATACCATAAATAATCTTATTCGTACTTTATTGTTTCAAGCACATTTACCACCCAACTATTGGACTGAAGCTCTTAATATGGTTGTTTATTTATTGAATATTCTACCTTCCCGTGCCATTAACAATGAAATACCCTTTAATCGACTTTTTGGTGCTACACCTGACTATAGTGTCCTTCGTGTTTTTGGATGCCTTTGTTACCCACATATTGGTACCAATCATAAATTAGGACATCGTGCTACACCTGCCATATTTTTGGGACATGCTGCCAATCATTTTGGTTATCGTTGTCTTGATCTTAACACCAACAAAATTATTATCTCTCGTCATGTTACTTTTGATGAAACGATTTTTCCTTTTCAATCAAATACGTCTAAACCCGCCCTTTCATATTATTTTTTGGAAGATTCTTCCATTCTCATTTCCACAATTATCAAAACCACACCAATTGGTCCTACTTTAAACACCATTCCTATACCACCAGTCGCCATACCTACGCCTACCCCTGCGCCTACCCCTATGCCTACCTCACCTGCCCCACCTACGTCTACCACTCACGCACATGTTTCTGCATCACCTACGCCTTTGTTTAATGATCCTCTTCCTAACCCCCAATAACTAATTTATCACCGCCACCTGTTATATCTACTCATCCCATGGTCACACGTTTTCGTGTCGGGACTACTCGTCCTAATCCTAAGTATGCTGGTTATGTGTCCACTGTTTCTCCTTCACCTAGGTCATATAAGGATGCTCTTGATGATCTAAATTGGCGAAATGCTATGTATGATGAATATAATGCGCTTATTAAGAATAAAACTTGGACTTCTGTACCTCGTCCTGAGGGTGTCAATGTTGTTAGGTGTATGTGGTTATTTCGCCATAAGTATTTGGCTTATGACACTCTTAGTCGGTACAAGGCACGTCTTTTTGCCAACGGTAGCACACAGGTTGAGGGAGTTGATGTTGATGAGACATTTAGTCCGGTTGTTAAGCCGGGTACCATTCGATCTTCTTAGTTTAGCTATTTCTCGACATTGGCCTGTTCATCAGCTTGTTGTCAAGAATGCGTTTTGGCATGGTGATTTGGTTGAAACTGTTTATATGCATCAACCACCTGGTTTTTGGGATCCAGAGCATCCGGATTATGTTTGTTTATTACAGCGATCTCTTTATGGTCTTAAGCAGGGGCCTCGAGCATGGTTTCAGCGGTTTGCTGCTTATATTACTACTGTTGGGTTTATTTCGAGTCGGTGTGATTCTTCTTTATTTATTTATCGACAGGGTGATGATACTGCTTTTCTATTACTCTATGTGGATGATATTGTGCTTACTGCTTCCTCTGATAGTTTATTACAGCGGATTATTGCTTCTTTGCATAAGGAGTTCTCTATGACTGATTTGGGTGCTCTTAATTATTTTTTGGGTGTGTCGGTTACGCGTGACTCTTCTGGGATGTTTTTGTCACAGCGTAAGTATGCCATGGAGATTTTGGAGCGTGCACATATGGTTGGTTGTAACCCTTCTCGGACTCCTGTTGACGCAGAGTCTAAGTTGGGTGACGATGGTGATCCGGTTTCTGATCCTAAGTTATATCGGAGTCTTGCGGGTTCTCTTTAGTATCTCACTTTCACTAGACCCGATATTACTTATGCTGTGCAGCAGGTTTGTCTATATATGCATGATCCTCGCGAGCCTCATTTCACTGCTCTCAAGCAGATTTTACAGTATGTTCAGGGGACTTTGGCTTATGGTTTACAATTATTTTCTTCTACTACTGAGTCCTTGGTTGCTTATTCGGATGCTGATTGGGCTGGTTGTCCTACTACTCGTCGGTCTACATCAGGTTGTTGTGTTTTTCTTGGCAACAACTTACTTTCATGGTCCTCTAAACGTCAGCCAACGATTTCTCGTTCTAGTGCTGAGGCTGAGTATCGTGGTGTTGCCAATGCTGTATCTGAGACATGTTGGCTTCGGAATTTACTTCGTGAGCTTCATACGCCGTTGTCCTTTGATACTATTGTTTATTGTGATAATGTGAGTGTGGTGTACTTGTCCTCTAATCCTGTTCAGCATCAGCGCATAAAGCACATCGAGATTGATATTCATTTTGTTGGTGATTTGGTGCTACTGGTCAAGTTCGAGTTCTGCATGTTCTTTCTCGGTTTCAGTATGCTGATATTTTTACCAAGGGTTTACCTTCTATCTTGTTTGCTGAGTTTCGTGACAGCTTGAGTGTTTGGTCTCCTCCCGCTCAAACTGCGGGGGAGTGTTAGTCGATTAGTATAAGGCTTAGGCCTGTTATGTGTTTAGGCCCATATTGTATCCTATATATATTTATTATGTACCAAACATTATTCTTAGACAATATACAATTATTCATAATCACATAAACTTGTTGAAAAAATGAAAGAAAGAAGAATTTTACAATGTCGACTTCAAGAAAGAATGATGTAGCAAAAAAGAATAAAATAGAAAGCAAAGATAACATGTGGTATTTTAGTTGTTTTTAAGCAACACATAAAAAAAGAGATCACCACAAACACATGACAACTTTCACTATTAATATGTTATGTTCCCTTCCCTCACTCAGACCACCATCTATGAAAGCCATCAAACAAGACCTTATGCCTCCCCTCCTTAACTAGTTCAACTCAATATTTTATTAGCTAGCTCATAAAAAACATTTCATATTTAAGAAGATGATCAGTTTGTAACTGCTAGCTGTTTCAGCTTTTTTTCTTTTTTGGTCTCATAAAAGTCAACCTGCCTGTTTCATATTTCATAGCACTTTTTCTTTTTAGAATTTGGTTTCTGAGTAGTTGTTGAATGTTGAAAATGCATAAAACAATCAAGAAGATGAAGAAGAAAGGTATGAGGATTGATATGAGGGAGATAACTGAGTTTTTGAATGAATTGATGGTTGAAAAGCCAGTTTTACCACTTTTGATTCCTCTGTTATTGGTTTTGTGGAGTATTGAGAAATGGTTTTTTAATCTTTCTAATTGGGTTCCTCTTGCTGTGGCTGTCTGGGCTACTATTCAGGTTTGCATTTACATTACATCTTTGATTTTTGTGTTTGACATCTATACATATATTTTTACTATTACTAGTTTATTCTTTATCATATAGTGCCAAATACTGCAGTTCTAAATCTAATGTTTACTAGTACAATTTTGTCTGTTTCTTGTTTTTCTTAGAATATTCCAAAAATAGAAGACATAGATAGTAATCCAAGTATGCTACTCTGCATACTATCTCTACTTTTTAGTTTTAGAGGAAATGATGGACTATTTGTTTGCATAGAGAATAAGATCTTTTTGGTAGTTTGATGGAGTTGTTCTCTGGCACTTATAGATTTGGTAATGCCATATACTCCACTGTTAAGTGGTATGCATAAATTATCTTGAGTTATTGAATAAGAATTTGCAGGATTAATAATGTTTGTTTCCTATAGTTTTGTTGAGTGTTGTCTATGTATGATTCTTGGTATTGCCTATTGTACACCTGGCTAGCCAAATTTGTCTTGTTTCTTTTCACAAAGGTTTTTTAAGGCAATAATGTATAGATTCAAAACTTGCAATAATCGAGGTACCGAGGAGTGCAAGATTCTTTAGTCAATTACTATTGGTTGTGTGATTTAGAGCTTTATTAGTATATTGAGAAATCCCCATGTGCATCAAACAAGACTTCACATGGTTTAGTACTTTAATCTCATCTGGTAACATCCTTTTTGTTCCATTCATGAATCACAACGCTCACAAGTCAACATTAGTTACACATAAAAAAATTAATTAGTGTTTAATCAAGTACTTTAGATGAAGTAACATGGTGTTGATGTACTCATACCTACGGTTTTAGGTCTTTAATCTTTGATAGATGAAGTAGCATATAACTACTTTTGATTATACTGAATATAAAAAGATTGTGATCTTGTCATGTGGGGATTCCATGATAAATGACATAATTTTAGTATCGAAACTATTGATATAATGCATAAAATGGAGGTAAATTTTTTTACTTTTATTTTTTAACGGCAAATGGAGATAAAAAAATTAATGTTAAAATCTGCAGTATGGAAGTCACAGGCAGCGAATTGTTGTGCAAGACTTGAACAAGAAATGGAAGCAGCTCATTTTACAAACATCCGTATGCTTTTTTTTCTTCCTCTGACTTGTTGACAACCTTCAGTTTAACGAACCTTCGTGCATTTCTAATATTCTTTTTAACTTCACCAGCCTACGACACCGTTAGAGCATTGCGAGTGGCTCAACAAGCTCTTAATTGAAGTTTGGCCGAAATTCATTAGTCCAAAGCTTTCACTGAAATTCTCATCGATTGTTGAGGTTACTACCCTTTTCTTTTACCTTGATAAAGATAATGATTTTTTAGAATTATAGTACATTAGTATGTTGTTTTTCCCATATTAAATCAGTGTGATTGTACAATAGTGACTAACTACAATTGGTTTTCCTCATGCAGAGACGCATAAAGCATAGGAAGCCAAAACTCATTGTAAGTTGTCAATCATCTTGTACGCTTTTGCGTTTACAAAGTTTTGAAATTCAATAATAGACCGTTCCTCATTACAGGAAAAGATTGAGCTGCTAGAGTTCTCGTTAGGTTCATGCCCTCCTATATTTGGAATGCATGGTGCTCAATGGTCCACTGCAGGTGATCAGGTATATATGATCTCTATACCAATGAACCTTTTCTAATATAATTTAGACTGTTAATAAAATCCGTTATTGCTAGTAGTAAATCCCTTGGCTATTGATTTATATATTATTTTTTGTTGAGAAATTGTTACTGAAAACTTGTATTAATATCTTTGCAGAGATTCATCCGTATGGGGTTCGATTGGGACACTAGTGACATAAGTATCATGTTGCAAGCTAAGTTGGCAAAGCCTATGGGAACAGCTAAAATTGTTGTAAATAATGTACACGTTAAGGGTGATGTAAGTAAAACAATTGACCCGTTCCAGTTGACCTTTAAAATCTTGGTTATATATGTAAATATATGCATGAATAACTCTTTCCTGATTCTCTTTCTTGCAGCTTCTTTTATCACCGATTTTAGATGGGAGAGCAGTTCTGTACTCGTTTGTGTCAACCCCTGAGGTGAGAATTGGTGTTGCATTTGGAAGTGGTGGCAGCCAATCCTTACCTGCAACATTTTTCCCCGGTGTTTCTTCATGGCTGGTAATAAGCTTCTCAGTTTGACAAATTTCTAATTATGAATGGGATTCAAGTGATATATTTATCTTTAAAGGGTTAAGTAATTATCTTTTTAGCTTAAATGGGTCAAAAAGGCTGAAAGTTGCCAAATTGTGTGTATCTTAAACCCATATGACCTACCATCGATCATTTGACTCGAGGATAATTAGCTTATATTTTTAAATGATATAATTGGTGCAATTACTATTGTCCTGACTCTCAAGGACATAGCAGGAACCTTGAATCGATTATAATACCATTAGGTTGTGGTTTTGCCAAGTAACAATTTGTTTTGTGTTTTTCTTCATTTACAGGTTAAATTATGTACTGAATCGTTGAATAAGACAATGGTTGAACCTCGAAGGCGATGTCTTGCATTGCCACCAGTGGACCTAAGGAAAAAGGCTGTAGGGGGTGTACTCCATGTCACGGTTGTGTCAGCTGGTAAACTATCTAGGAGTAGTTTCAAAAGAAGATCAATAAGTGTTGAAGATGATAAGGCAGGTGATGCCGTAGTAGTAGTAGAATCTCGTGAATTGGGTAAAGATTTTCATACATTTGTTGAAGTCGAACTCGAAGATTTGACTAGGAGAACACTTGAGGTAGCTGGACCCAACCCATCATGGGATTCAACATTCAATATGCTTCTTCATGATGATGCTGGAATTGTTAAGTTTAATCTTTATGAATGTTCATCCGACAGAGTTAATTATGACTACCTTGCTACCTGTGAAATTAAGGTATGCATTTTTTCGTTTTTATCCAATTACCCTAAAATAATCAATACAAATGTCTTATTATAATTTTTAAAATACAATTTGAAGTAGCATACTCTATTTTGTCTTTTGAAAAGTGAATTAAAATCCTTGCAGCTGAGATATTGCACGGATGATTCGACCATCTTTTGGGCGGTTGGAGACGAATCGTCCGTGATAGCCAAACATGCTGCGTTTTGTGGAGAAGAAGTTGAAATGGTTGTCCCATTCGAGGGTACTAGCTCAGCAAAGGTATGGTCTTTTGCCACCATGACAGTTTTATGCCTGATTTTTTAGTTTAATCAGCATACCTCATCTGTCTAAAAATAGATTAACTTTATCTGTTCTTTTCTTTTCTTAGATGTTAAACTAAAACAAATCTCTAGTGGTTTTGTATACAAACTTTGTGTGTGTGTGTGTGTTTCATTGGACTATGAAAAATAATGTGTGACAGACACTCATTTGATTTGTAAAATGGTTGATTTGGTAAACTATTGTAAAGCTGAAGTGTAGAAGGATGTTTAAAAATCCTTATCCGGACATAGTACGTTAAGCGTCTTAGTCTCTTAGAAATGGTGAAACGAGCATAAACTTTTTAATTTTTGTATATTGATCTGCTGCGTTGTTTTGTGGGGTTGCAGCTGAAAGTGAAACTTACATTGAAGGAATGGCAATTTTCTGGTGGTTTACATAGCTTGAGTGGTACACATCTTAGCACACGAGCGTCATCCCTCTATGGGTCAACCTCTAATTTACAACCGAAAACTGGAAGGAAGATTTATGTAACTGTTGTTGAAGGCAAAGAACTCTTAGAGAAGGACAGAAGTGGAAAGTCATATGTTAAATTACAATATGGAAAGGTAGATTCATGCAAAAAATGATTTTCATAAATATTCATAAATTTGTTTTTCTGAAATCTTGAAATGAATTATGACAGACCATCCAAAGAACAAGAAGTGCCACAAACGCTTCACAACCTGCATGGAATCAAAAGTTTGAGTATGAAGAGATAAGTGATGGTGAGTATCTAAAGATAAAATGCTTTAATGAAGACATCTTTGGAGATGAGAATATTGGTAATGCAAGGGTGAATTTGGAAGGTTTAGTGGATGGGGTAGTGAGAGACGTGTGGATTCCACTTGAAAAAGTCAAGAAGGGTGAAGTGCGGCTTCAAATTGAAGCAGCAACTATTGATGAATATGATGGATCCAAGGTATATGTAGTAGTTGTGTTATATCACTATGAAATTTTTAGTCTAAAGCTTCTTTTTTTTCGTCAACATAACTAAAAAAGGATCCAAAATGTATGTATACCAGAATTCACAAGGAGGTTTGATTGAGCTGGTTATTATCGAGGGAAGAGATCTTGTTGCTGCAGATATCCGTGGAACAAGTGATCCTTATGTCAGGGTACATTATGGAAACGAGAGGAGAAGCACCAAGGTGATGATCATATGCATTTCTACTTTCTTTCGTTTTTTTGTTTATTCTAAGTTCTAACCATCAATACACTCAACTTGTCGATCTTTGAGAATATGCTCACCTCATTGGTCTTGTTGCTTTACACTTGAACAGATACATTATAAAACTTTGACTCCACAATGGCATCAAACTTTTGAATTCCCTGATGATGGAAGTCTCTTAGCTCTTCATGTAAAAGACCATAATGCCCTTTTGCCGACATCAAGTATTGGAGATTGCATTGTCGAATATCAAAGATTGCCTCCAAATGAGATGTCAGATAAGTGGATACCCCTTCAAGGGGTTAAAAAGGGTGAGATTCATGTTCAAGTTACTAGAAAAGTTCCACAAGCACAAAAGAAAGTTTCCGAATCTGAGTCACCCTCAAGTAGAGGACACAAAATTTCTACCCAGGTTAGAACTGAGTTTTATCTTTTTTTTGCTTGTCATTTTTGCAATAAGCTTCTTATATCAAAGGGTCTAACAGGTTAAAAGTTGGCCAAACTGTATTTTCCATGTATAAAACCTATTACACATACATCATTTGTCATTAACATAGATCATTACTGAAATAAGATGATTCTGTATACTCACATTTCGACACACTATTTATTCATAAAAATATAAAATCCGTAAACGCAATATGAAAAAGGTGTTTCGGGTCAACCCAATCTTCTTTGACCCGAGCTATAAATTTACCCGATTAGACATGCTACTCTGAAGTCTATATGCATATTTACTTTTCTATATATTTGGTTCATGAAAGTTCCGTAGATCTTTATTCTTTGTATATATTGTCTTTCCATTATAAACCAATGTTGCATGGGGTTTTCCAGATGAAGCAAAAGATGATGCAAATCCGGTCTCTGATTGAAGATGAAAATCTGGAGGAATTGGCGACATCTCTCAATGAGCTTGAAAGTCTGCATGAAGTTGAAGAAGAATGCATCATCCAGCTTGAAACAGAGCAGATGTTGTTACTTAACAAAATAAATGAGCTCGGTCAAGAAATCATCAACTCGTCACCTTCCCTCTCCAGAAGATCTTCAAGTAATTAATGCTTGTTCAGTAACACGTTACATATAGTATCTACACGTCACAATACCAATGAAAATGACACGTAAATCCGCCATTTGCCAATTTGACATGCTTTTCTCTCAAAGTTGGCTAGGGAAATGTGTTGTTAATAGACAAATGGTGGATTTGACATTGGTATTTTGGTACTTAACCTGATTACGGTACATAATATAATACTGTATGCAAAACTTGATATTGGTGATATGTGCTATAAGGACTTGAGTGTGGATTTTGTTCTGCTTGAAAAGAGAGATATGTGCTATACGCCAAACATGCACTTAAAAGAAGTGTATAGTAGTTAAAGAGCATGCAACTGTGAGCTTGTTGGTGAAGTATATATTTTAAGCTGTACGTTAAAAAAAGATGGCATTTGATGTTTTATCATTTTTGCTCTGTACAAACATTGCATGGTTTTTGCAGAGATGCTTACTATGCTTGTATGATAATGAAGATAATTACAGTTTGTTTGATGGCATATGCCTGTTGAAAAACTCACTAGTTAAAAGAAATGACAACATCCGAAAAGAATTTGAACAGAAAAATTCTTTTAAAATTGGGAACCTATGGCTTTTTAAGATTTTCAATACCCATGTTTCCTGAAGCGACACTGGATTAGAATGTTCTAAACAACAATGAGGTTAGTCATGGGGGCAAATTAACAACATGTTTTGCAAGCTGCATCGCAACTGATGTTTGTGTTTGATGCCAAGCTCTACTTTATAGGGTCATGGAGTGGCTGGCAAATGTGTTTTTCAAAATAGTTTTCGGGCATGGATGTTGCTGTATTGAGGGGTATTTTGATATGTTGCGAAACCATGTTATGCAGAATAGCCACCGTCTCCTGAACTACAATTTCTCCTCGAATTCCTACAAACAAGCTACAGTTTACTGTTGTACTTAAAAATGTTATTTGAGTCTAAAAATTCTCACGAAGCGTTGGGATGCTCGGTATAGTCTTAAGTTTCGCCACGTAATACTTTAATATTATATCGAGTACCTCAATGCTTCTTGCAAACTTTTAGATTCCTAACCTCTAAATTTTCTTAGTCGGGTCATCTCGAGCAACTTATCTTTGTTTAGAGCATCAACTGGTAAACCATAAATTCTAGGGTTCTTCATTTTATGGTTTACCAGCTGATGCTCTAAACACGGATAAGTTGCTCAAGAATAGCATCACTTTTTGTAACAGTTCAAGTGCGAATTTCATTTTTCTTTACTTTCCGATATTTTATATGTTGTGGTCATGTGTAAATATCGTCGCCTTCTAATCGTTTCTCAGAACTAAGACACGGGGCTTTATATATAAAATTTTAAGAGAATGCATCTGATTATGCATTTAGAACGTTTTGCCATAAATGATAAACAGGTAAGTTATCTTGACAATTTCAGTGCATGCTACTGTAGGCTTTTGATCTTGTAGTAATGCAAATAAGGTTAAGTTGCTCATCCGATACAATTGTACCAACTTAACATCTTAAAACTTCGACACAATGATGGCCGAATTTTTAGAACAAGCTTATACTAATGTACGGAAAAAAATTTAACATCAACATATTATTAGTTATTATTTAAAATACAAAATACTTGAACTGATATTATTACCGCCGGATTAACACACTACAAAGTGACTCCAACGCAACGCGCTAGATACCGAAATAATTCAAAATGAATATGAGACTTTAATTGGTTCTGCCGCAATGCGCGACAACCTAATTCCTTATTCATACTATTTTCTTTATAATAGAATACATAACATGAAAAGTAAAATCTTTATCTTTTTTTAAAATAAAAAGTAAAATAAACTATAAAAATAAAAATTATTCTTGTACAATGTCATTCACTCAAAAGTAGATATTTACTTTTGACTTAAAACAGTAGTTAACAAAATGACACAAATTAAAGACCTAAACCTATCAGAAAAACATTTTATTAATGTACCTTATCAAACAAACTCAATGAGTACAAACAAGTCATTCTCTTCTTTTAAATGTTTACAACAACCAAAAAAATACATTGTAAAAACTTATTGTAACATGTAAAATAATATTTTGTTTTTCGCCTGCTAATAAATGTCCCATTATATTATTACTAGGTAGTTTTTTAGGCCGTGCTAAGCACGGCCCATTAAAGTCAACATTTATTGTTAAATGATCATCTATATAGCTGTTGATTATTAGTTTTCAGTTCGCCATTGAGCAGCTCGTGAGTTAGATTGACAAGATGTGGTACGTAGTTAAACACAAGACACGAATCTTGAATGTTTGAAAATATGGACTTTTTTTTTGTTAATCATCATGATTTATCAAATAGTTGATAATAGCATATAATGTATCCGAAAATGGAGAAAGCTAAAAAAATTAGAAAAAAAATTCATTTTTATGTTACACACTTAGTCACTTACCCTAATCACCTATGTGTATGAGCATTTATATTATTTTGTTGAGGTTGCTTTTCGTCTTTAAAGCCTCATGTAAGTTGAATTTATTTTATTTTTTTTTTTTTTTATTTTTTTTTTTTTTAATTTAGATCATTGTCGTTTCTAAAAAAAATGATAGAATATAATGCTCGCCCGCATAAGCTTTCGCTGATACAAAGATAAGTTTGAATAAAAAGAGAAGAGATCCGTTCATACCTTTTTTTTTTAATAAAATGTTATTAATATTCAATCCCATGAGTTTAAACAAATTCATACAAAGAAAAACTTTATTTCTTTTTATTTAAATTTTAAAGAACATTGTAAAAAGGAGTCACATTTAGTGTTAAAACTTAAAAGCTTTAAACGGAATTTTGCAATGGTTGCTTTAGGGGTGTTTATTTTTTCTCTTATTACATAAATGTAAGCCAAAAACCTTTACAAATTTTTTAATTAAAAGACTTATTAAAATTATACTTTTTTCAATAAGTAGCTAATTAAAACTTTTATATATGGGAGGTAATTTGCACACTATTCAAATTGATTAAGACATTCAAATTTAAAATATCTTGACATTTATACCTTACAAAGTAAAATGATTAAAAATCATATAAGGGTATAAGTGTCAATACACTATAATTTAAAGTGTCACAATCAATCAAAAAAATGTGCAAATCACCCACCTTTATATATAATTACTTAGTTACAAATGTTGATCACACTACATAAAAAATCGAAACCCACGTGTGCATACATGGAAGACACTATACCCAAGACAACGCTATATGTGAAAAGTTACAACCCAGCAATCTCTCTGGTTGAGCTCCTATTTAATTTATAGAATATATTATAGCTTCCGGTAGCTATAGAATATACTTTCACAGTTAACTTTACATTTTCATCCAAGTAAGAGTATAAATATCCAAACACCATTAATTGAAGTGCCTCAATCATTTTATGGAATGTGCAAATTACTTCCTCTCTTATAATCAACTAAACAAATCGCGAAACACACAGTAAAACACCACAATGCACACAATACAACCTCCAATGCATGCTACTGTAGCAACCCCTACTTTGAAGGTCCCTATATCACGCCCCTTAATTTAATAGTGCTTCTTTTAACCCATTTTTTCATCAATACACAAGCAAACCCAACTTCTTGTTAAGATGTGCTAATATGTTCTTCACAACAATAGTATTAGGTAATAATACTAAAATATATTTTTTAACAATTTGATGTACATTTAAATTGTACCCGACTCTTACGTATCTTATGTAGTAATGTCTCTAGCAATATATTCATCGAATAATTTCACTCCGTAGATCAAGTTAGACCTTTTACGGAATTGATACTCACACCACATTTTTTTATGCATGCACCACACTCTATGCATACAATACTGTAATGCATAAAGTGTGGTATATACATAAAAAAATGTGATGTGAGTATCACCTCCCTTTTACTTGCCACTCTTTCCCTCCATACCTTCACCTGCCACCCGTTACCTACCAACTTGTCAGTTATGAATTATGGTTCACTCCATTCTTTTACTAACCCCGATATCATATACAGTGACTCCATCTTTTGTCACTTCATGAACAGCAACAACAAACATAACCTTGTGTTTTTAGTTTATTTATTTCATGTCCATTTATATATTACTCCTTATATCATAATTACCGTACAAATTTAAAACTTCAAAATATAGTTATCACTAAATTCCTAATAAATCATTGAATGAACAAACTCATAAAGACACTTTCTTAAAACTAACATAGTCCCAAATATACATAAAATGAAATTATTTTAGACGATGCAACATCTAGATATTTCTAAACCTTTCATAAACACAAAATATGATGAATTTTTATGCTATCATATATAGATTTACGAAAAGCACTTGCATAAAACATATGATCCCAGTTTATTACTTTAAACTTCAAATTTTGATGCAAATTGTACTTTATCAATCTCCCATATTACATTAACTTTATAGAAAAATCATGTTACTTCTAAGAGTAATGAGTCACATGATTACATAGCCATCAAAACAAAAGCACCAAGGTGAACATCTCAAGCGCTACAACATTACCAAATTCAGAAAAATAAGATCAAATACAATATTCAAACAAATATATTTGGTTCACATATAACATACCAAAAGCTACCCACTGAGATCCCAAACACCATAAAAAATATTACTAAATAAAAATAAAATAACGTTGGAAACCTTGATGCAAGTCATGCAATCACCATCTCTTATGTCTTTTTGCTCCTATCCAGACAACAAACGAAAAGCGTCGAGCTCCTCCAGCGCTTCATTTGCTAGTTTAGTCTTACCTAGTTGCCCACCATTTGAACAGTTCAACCTTGCGTGTATATACTCCGTACCATTTTATATCATGTTGCCCAACATTTGAAATATATATACTTTGTACCTTATATCTTGTTGAACAAACTTGCATGAAACTGGACAACCTAATAAAACAAACAACAAATGAAAATTTATTAGTAGTATTTTTAACTCGACAAAAAAAATTGTAATGAAGAAACTTTACCTCTTGTTGATCACTTTATGTTTTATAATCGGCCCGTCATGTGGTCAGATCTAAACCAAACACAAATCAAAATCTAATATTTAAAAAAAAATAAATAAATAAATAAAAACATAAACACAACAAAACCTCAAAGTAAAAAATGATCTAAGAGTAACTTACGAACTTACACGTATGATTTTGAGACACCATCGAATAAAAACAGAAATCGCTGACTAAAAGGGCTAGGTGAGGACTGAGGAAGTTAAGGTATTGAAGACGTGCATTTGGGTGTCATCCATTCGCCGGAAAAAGATTCACGGTCACCGGCTTTGTAGAGAGAAGAAATAACAAATGGGAGGATGTAATTATTTGGTTTGGCATGTGTGATAGAGTGTATAAAAAGAGAGATGATAACTTTGAAAACGGGTCAAACTATTTAGGCCCATGTGGCTTTATTTTAGAGCTCAACAATTATAAGAAGGCGCTAACGTGTCATTTTTTTGGGTTGCCACAGCCGCTGACGTGTCATCTTTTGAGGGTGCTACAGTCATAAGAGGCTCCTTTTTTATATAATAGGTAGATATCAAATAAGATTTACCAAAATCTCACATATGTAACTAAGGTTGTCAGACTATAGAAACACATTGTTTTTAGAACCTAGCTAGCTCAAACTTGTATAAATATCAAACGTTGTCAAAACAAGCCTATCATTGCATGCCTTTTTTCCATCGATTCTTGACCCTTCTTCGTCTTCACTGACATCTATCCTTTGACTATTCCTTAAAGAAACAAATCTTGTGTTCTTGACTTGATACTTTAATGGGTCCCAGTAGAAGGTCAACATTAAAAAGGAAGGCTGCTGCTCTTGCCACCACATCTGCTTTGCCGCTATCTCAACCTCAACTTTCAGATTGGTGGCTTCAGTTTGCCGAAAAGTGTCGTCATGGTATGTTTGTGTCTTTGTTTTCTCTAAGTATCTTGGTTGTGAAGCATATATAATCCTTCATTCAGTTTTGTATCTTGTGTAGAATGTGATTTGTTTTTTATGTTTTTAGTTTAATATCAATCAATGTTGCTGGTTTGCTGCATATAATAATACATGTGGCGGTAATGTTGTTAAATATTAATGTTTTGTTTCCTATGCTATTCATGTTTGTTTAGCATCATAAGTGTTTAATAGATCTTCAAAGTTCTAACCATGGAATTGTTTATAGGTTGCTTTAAGCTTTAGTCTAAGTATTCTTTCAATAGTTTCACTATATATATAGTCAAACTTTGACTCTTTAACATTGATCGATTTTGGTTGGAATTATAATGCTACATAGATTAGATGTATATACTTTCAGGGCCTTCGTAGGGCATAAAAATCGATCATGGTGCATGAATGCTAAATGCCTGGCAAGATTTTGGGTACTTTTTGCAATTGTGATGTCTCTTTGACTTGAACGATGACCTTATCGCAGGATTCAATGATTGGCCTAAAGTGAAAATAGCAAGCACAAATTTGTCCCAATCGTAGTAGTGGATACACAGGTTCAAGTCCCTTAAGAAATTAATTGAGTCAGTTAGTTGCTTGTTTTGAGAACAAAAAAATGTAAATTTCGTAGCTTACAAATGCTGATAGAACACGAACACTGTGCATGATTTGCACGAAAAGGGAACCATGGGTTTAAACATAACATTATCAGCGTTTAATCTTATGGTACATTCGCATAACTTAGGTTAGGGACAAGTCTTCGTTGATGTAAACCTAAAGAATTAATAAAAGCTTAGTTCAATGGTATATAGCATCCTAAATGACCATATGTTATTCATAAGTTCAACTATAGATTACAATGTAGCACTAGGTTTGACTCTTCAAAGTCAAAGCTTTACTATTTTCGACCACACACTCACAACTGTTCTATCATGTAGTCCCTATATGCAAATCTTTGTTATTAGACTACTCGTTATGATTATGTCAATACCAGTTTCTGTAACTGGTATAAAGTTCATATATTTCTTTGTTCTAAAGTCAAATCTTGATAGATCTTTTCATTTCCTGATGTCGTTAAGAATCTCCATGAACCCTAATCAGAATCTTGTATGTTTAATTTCTCAGGGAGTTTAACTGATTCACGAAGCTTTGAGTCCATGTTCAAGATGTCGATGAAGACTTTTGATTATATATGTTCACTTGTCAAAGAAGAAATGTTGGCCAATAGTTCAAAGTTCATTGACCTTGATGGCAACCGGCTGGGCCTATATGACATGGTTGCTATTGTTCTAACACGTTTAGGGTCCGGTGAGTCTCAAATTTCAGTCGGGAGCTCACTTAACCTAACCAAAACTGTAGTGGCTCAGCTAACTAAACGCTTTGTAGACTCCTTGAAGGAAAAAGGACTCCACCATATCTACTGGCCTTCAACTGAACACGAGATGGATGACTTAAAACATCAATTCGAAAAGATCGGGGGACTTCCAAATTGTTGTGGAGCAATTGACACCACTCACATTTTGATGTCTCTCATCACTGCTGACCAGTCAGCCAATGTGTGGCGCGACCGAGAGAAAAACCAAACCATGACATTACAAGCAATTGTGGGCCCAGATTTGAGGTTCCGTGACATCAACGCAGGATGGCCAGGTCGTTATAGTGATGATTATATTCTTAAAGAGTCGAAATTCTTTGAAATATGCAACAAATGTGAAAGATTAAATGGGAAACCAAAAAAAATATCTGAAGGAAATGAAATAAAGGAATATATCATTGGTAATGCAGGGCTGCCGTTGCTAACCTGGTTGCTAACTCCCTATCAGGGAAACGAACTTTGTGATTCTGAAGTGAAGTTTAATGAAAGGTTGTTGAAAACACAAAAAGTGGCGAAAGAAGCATTTGTGAAGCTGAAAGAGAATTGGAAGATAATTAAAGGAGTCTTGTGGAGGCCTAATAAAGACAGGCTACCTTTGATTATTCTTGCTTGCTGCATTTTGCATAACATACTCATCGATATGAAGGATGAAGTTCAAGAAAAGCTAGTGTTTTCTGACTGCCATGATTTGGATTATCGGCCAGTGGTTTGTGAGTTGGATCATGATCAGAATGGTTTGGTTTTGAGGGATAAGATTTCTGTGTATCTGTCTGGAAGATCGACGCCTTAACTGTTTTAGTTGTCATGAATTTTCTGTTTGTGATGTCTCTTTTTCTTAATACTGTAAACTACAAATGAGGCGCAACAGTGAATTTATCATAGAGTTTTCAGTTTTGATCAGAGTCGTTCTATTAACAGCTTGATTCAATTCTCGCTAAATTTTATATCTCATTCACTTGTTAAATGTTTTTATTTTAAATCATCATGATGCTTTGACGCATATAAATCAATAAGGTAACTTAAACGATATAATTCACATGATTTAAGCTGTGTTAAGCCATATTGTATCTGCTTATTTTGGCAAAAAAAACAAGCATCATTGATAATTTAACAATTAGTTGACGACTAATTTTTATATAAGGAGATCATGGTTAACGAAAACATCGGATTGTCAGTTTAAGTATAGGATTAGCAAATGGTATATATGGTGTTGGATTGTGGGAGTTTAAAACACACGTAAACGACTAAGAGTGTGTGAGCCGATGGGGGCACACACGATAAACACGAGTATACGTGTGGAACGTATTCATTACTTGAATTATATTACCCGTATTATGCATTCTACTTGACCCGATCCACTAGTTGATCCATGGGCTGTTTTGATAGCTGAATGGGTCGAATATGGAGCAAGCCTTGGGCTTTGGATTCCATCTGATCGGGTACAAGAACGGTGTGGGCTGTTTGCTAGTCGAACAAGCAAAAAAAACCCATGTAGGGAGTCGTGTGTTTTTGGCATAAAACCAAAAGCATTCTACACCTTTCTGTTATGTAACATACAAATATATTGTATTCCTTAAAGTTAGAAATCACATGCATTCACATGCATCCAATGATATGTGATTTATATATTCCTTAAAACTACCAAAACTGATCCAAAGTTCCATATATCTCATTCGATTTACTTATAAGTCGAACTAGGATTTTGGTTTCTTGTTGGACTTCTAAACTTGCATCACAATTTGATCCAAGAGTACTAGAGATTCACTGATTGGTTATTGCTGGTTCCTTGCTCTCGAATAGCAGCAAAAGGGTGGAGTTTGGTTTCTGGTCGCGATACAAATCTCGGACAGAAAAGGGAGGATCTCGGATGTGTTCATCCAATATAGGGTAAAGTACAAATAACAGCTTCTTGCTGTTTTGGATCTCGGACAGGAAGGCAAGCATGTCTTGGGTGTTATCTTGTACGATATATTCAAGGGGTCACTTGTTGATTGGTTTTATTAATATTACGTTCTCGACTAGCGACAATCGAACGTATACGTTAATCGGGTTTGTGTGTGATACTCTTCGAGGTATCTATTTTAGATACTTAAGGTTTCGTAAGGTTTTTTTTTCCGTAACTAGAGATCAATTGCCAAGCAAGGTTAGCTTTTCTTAATCCCTTTTAATTAATTAATATTGTATTAATTACGTGTTTATTAATTACGTGTTAACATAATTGTATTAACTAGATCCATTATCCGCTGCGTACTCGTAGAGGTTACTGGTTAACTAGATCTAAAATCCCAACAGTGGCATCACGAGTCAACTCGTTTTTGCGATTATGGGTTACACGTTTCTGATATTAATAAACATGTTTTTAAAGGGCTGCATGAAACCTAGTTTAGTTATTTTGTTTTATTTTAATTTTGACAATTACATGCAATACTTGTCAATTTTAATAAATAATAACTAGTCACACACAAATTAAAATTATATTGATAATTAGAATTAATTTGTTAATTAGAATTTAATTTACATGTGAATTATAATTACCTTGATAATTAAAATTAAATTGTTAATTAAGAATTACATGTTAAATTATAATTACTTGCTAATTAGAATTAAAAGTTAATTTGTATTTATTAATTGTTAATTAGAATTATTGTGATAATTTGAATTACATATTGGTTTATAAATACATAAATTGCGTAATTACTTGGTAATTGAGATTGCCATGCTATTTTATGTGTTTTCCGGCCACAAGACCCACTCAATTGCTTTTGCGATGTATGGGGCGATCTAGGTATTGTATCCTAGTGACGGTTTTATGGTTCTCCGTTTGGGGAAGACTCGCAAGAGAACTCGGAACAATATGTGTTTTATATTAATGTTTATGCTTATATGTTTGTGATTCCTATATGTGCATTATTACTTGCTTTGACACCTAATTGTATGCAATATGGAATAATACATATCGTAACCATAACATTAATATTGGTCTTTATTTACACGCCAAAATACCATGCTCATTGTGACCTGCTATTTGATTCGTGGAAAATTGTTTTTGTAAAATAAAGTGACCTAATATATGAAACACGTTTTCAAGAATTTAAAAACTAGACGCTATGGACACTTGGGATGTACGGCTCACCCACTAGAACAAACTCAAAAGGGGTTTAAAGAAGTGAGCACAGTCTCACTGAAAGGATGTCTAAGGTTATGCTTCGGCTTACGGTCCTCTGCCTCCCTGTGCGTTCGATTGGAGCTACCGTGAACCATGATGATCACTACAGTGTCATTACCAAAAGTTTTTAAAACTAGTGTTACAAATTTGTTTTGCATGCTTCTTTGTACACGACTTTTACCACATTTATATGTGCATACCTATTTGTTAATATTAAGTCTATGCCACCCAACTATGGACACGTGCACTTGGATTGACTTCTCTGGTCAGACCTAAGGGCCTTTCCAACCCATGGTAATTATTTCTCACTGGTCAGACCTCTGGTTATTTTTACACGTTCATACTTGGTCGACTTATATCGAGTTAACCTGGTCAGACCTCGGACCCGAGGCATAAGATGAGAACTAAACATGCTTTTGACATTATTACTTGACATTTTGCAATTAACGCTCGTCGCTTACCTCTTGTCCTATTTTTTACACACTGGTCAGACCTATGGTAATTAAGTGGGGTTGCAAGATGGATCTTAGTCTTAATTAGTAATTAATTGGGTAGTTAATTCTTTTAAGAATGTAATTATCGAAAATACTAGATTTGAACTTTTATGTTCTGATTAATTGTGTTATTGCAACATAATTCGTAAACAAAATTTGTTTTTCTTTGAAAGACAAACTTAGTCTCTTTTCCTAGTAAGAAGAGTGAGACTTATACCTATCTTTTCTCCTTAGTTGACAAACTAAGATAGGATTCCAAAATTGATAAACTCTTATATGATCTTTCATTACCCTTTTCGTGGTCTAGAGTTAATTGAAAGATAGAATATTTTGTGTAACTGGAAACATTGTGTTTAGAGCTACTAAAATAAATAACATCTTGCACTTGTCACGATGTATGAGTTTAAACCGCAAAGAGTAAAGAAATTACTAGGATATTCGCTAGGTAATTTTCTTGGACTCTTGTTTATTCCTAAAGTGCTAATTACCCTTGGGGATATGTAGACGATAAAGGAGGAATTGCATGCTAAAGATTCAAGTTAATTGAATGAAAGAATGGCTAGTCCATTGTCTACATAAGTAGAGCTTCATATACTCTGCTCAATACCTAAGTACATGCTACTCGTAGGCAATTGAAGAGAATAGGAAAGTATATAAAACTGCTATATGCTTTCTACTGGAAATATAACACTTACAATGTTGACAAATCCAGTGGGAGGTTGCATTTTATGACTGAAATATCATTCATGTAATGTTGTCAATTTCAGTGGGAGCTACGGGATTTATTCCTTGATAGTCACCTATATCATTTCAAACTAGCTTTGAAATAATCCATTACTTTCCGAATATGAACAACCATTGCTTAAAGGAAAATTGCATTTTATTTTATAAGATAACACGTTGCCTTCCTGTTGTCGCTTCCTGAACTGTTATCTATAGAATAATAATCCACAATTCCTTATTACAGGTTATGGTTCTAAACTACTTATGGTATATCTATGACATTATCATATCGTTTGAACAATCAATCACGTGTTGTTTGTTTTTATAATATGATGTTGTACCTTACACAAGTGGGAGAAATCTCAAAATGTGTGCAATGAACAACAAGATTATTGGTATCTCTTGACCGCAAGGTAAGAAAACTAATAAATCTACTAGGACTTAAACATGTTAGATGTTTAATGCCCTACTACATGTAAATAAGAATTCTACTAGGACTTAAACACATGAGATGTTTATTGCCCTACTACATTCTAATAATGATTCTACTAGGACTTGAACACGCTAGATGTTTGTTGCCCTACTACATTCAAATGTCATAATATTGTGTATAGATACTTCAACATTAGACTACATGTTTTAGTCAACATAATTATGGTTGTATGATAATGATCATAATTCTGAAGTATATAATTAACTTGAAATTACTATAGAACTCAATAGTTTGCGTTCATGATTACTTTTGTTAGTATAATTATGCTTACATGTTAAAACATAATTATAAAATCCTTGAATTAATCAATGACTTATAACATAAAGTATATATAGTAAAATTGTTATGTCTTCTAGTTAACACATAAACATAAGGCCTTTGAATTATTCAAAGACTTAATAATGTATTATTGACATGTTCTGTTTTCATGTAAACACATGAACATATAATACTTGAACAGTTCTGTCTTCTTGTGAACACGTGAACATAAGGTTCTTGTATTGTTCAATGAATATACATTATTGCATGCACTTGGTTCGTAAATACTTTATATGCAATTTGGCTTGACCCAATTGACAAGTATTTGGTCCAAAGAGAATTAAGTTATCTACAGAATTCTGATATAGTTTCACAATTCTAATAACTCATAGGATACCACTTCATTGTGGTATGTCTAATGTGTTGAATCAAACCTTATTCACATTGTTTGGTTCATGATAGCTTTAATTGCTTTACCTCCAAAACATATCAGGGTTAGAAATTGCGTGTGTCATGGATACACTCAATATAGTTCAAACCTAGAAGGTATTCAAGACAACACATGACTGAAAACCCTAATTCAATAGGGATTTGAGGTTTTGCCACTCAAACTAGTTGAATCATAAACCCTTTTGGAGTTTTGATGTTCTTCCTAGCTTGACGAAACATAAAACTATTGCTAGAATTTTTGGTTATAGAGTGATGCTAAATTAGAGTTTTTCTATAAACCCTAATTTGAGTTGTTGGAATGAATTCCATTATGTCTTGATTTAAGTTCTGAATTTGTTAAAATCTTATGAAGCATTTTATTAACAAAATCTTGAGATGAGAACTTAAAATGTATTTTGTGATTCTCCATAAAGGATAATTTATTGTTGCTTAAATACTTAGTATTTAGAGAATTGTCTCTACTTACAAAAGTAAGTGGGAGTATACACATATCTCAAAGTTTTTGAGAACAAAATACTTAACCACCTTCTAAAATGCACTTATTAATGTCATACTAAGGTTAAACATGAAAATGTTGACCGAAGTATAATGATTACTCTCATTCATAAATCCGAAAGGATGCCTCATCACTTGAGTGATATTTTATATCAATGCTGAGGGATATTAGTTAGGAGATTATTGTAAATCAGCTAACTGCTAAAATATATTATCACATCTTGAATCTGATAAATATTTTAGAACTATGAATGACGAGATGCATTCCTTAAAAGGCAAATCGAGTTTTGAGCTTGATTATTATTTCGCCTAACTGTTAACCTATGAGGTTGGAATGAGTTTCTTTTGAAGAAAGACTCACAAGGACAAAATTGTATACATATTAATGCATGGCATTTCATAAGAAGTTTTCTTACATATACACGCATTAATTATATAAAGATATTTAATTGTCATACATGTGATTTGTATGTTGAATATGACAATTAGATTTTATAACTCTTTTTTTATGATTACCTTTTGCGAGGACGGTGTGTAATCAAAAGGGTTATGAATCTTTATTATCTTTATGTAGTATACAAAATTTGAGCAATCCATATTTTGGATTGGATCATGCATCTAAGAGCTGAGATCTTGAATTTAATTACAATATGATTTTGATTAAATTAAGACATCTCTTGAGTACATCTGACATTGAGTGGGAGAATTGTGTTTTTCCTTAAAATTTACATGTTGAAGATATCATTCTATTTAAGCTAGATATTGATCCTTAAGCTTGGAATGAAACTTCACTTGAAATTTAGGGAATAAAACAAACAACCTTGGAATAGATGTTTATATGGAATAAACAAATACGGAAAATAAAGTCTAACACAAATGCAATATATTATTCAAGCAAGTCTTCAATGATATATTTCACTTGGAATAATTTACATGGATGGAAACCTTGTGTTTTTAAACTAAGGGTTTATCATGTATATATTATATTGTGTATAAGACTAGTTGTTGCTTTTGTACAAGAACAAAATGAGCTGACAACAACAATATCTAATTGAGAGTGTTTAGATTTTTGTTTTTATAAATGTTTTCGAATTATAAAGCATAGTGTTGTATAAGTACAAATGATGCTAGAGGATTATTTATACTAGTTGAAGTAGGATTTTATCATTTATGAAAAAATATGCTAACTAGTTGTGCTCAACACAGAGCATTGTTACATTACACATTAATGAATGAGAATACTTTACACTTTTAGAAACTGTAAAAATGACTGTCAGTATGTTGTTGACATTTACTACCTCATGCAAGGTAAGACAACATCTCCATACTATAATTCTTGCAATAGTATGAGCATATGAGATAAGACACTCATCTTATATTTCAGATCACTCACTATATGTGATATTTGAAATAAGTATTCGGAAAGTTTACTCAGATAACTATTTAGTTTTTCTTGTAAAAGAAAGGTTGAGAATGTTGGAAACATTAGGGTTCAACTTACTTAATGAGTTTCATGCATATCTGTTTTAGTATTTGGATAATTGGGATTGATAGACAATTTTTACTTTATGATGAATAAAGATACTTGGTATTTGTTATTCATTCATATAATAATTGTTATCCTATATTTGCATGTTTAATCCTTGAATAATTTTATTATTCTAGATATGTCCATTGTCGGTTAACAATATGGGAATATTGTTATGTAAGGCAAATGTGAGTGTTGGTTATAATTCTAACGAGAATTCGGATTGTTCCCACCAAACTCATATGTATTCACTAGAGATGCATATTGGATTCCCCAACTTTCAAACATTTACTTTTGGATCCTTGTCATAAGTAAAATATTGAAAATGGTTTGTTATCTTCATCCTTAGACTTGAGATACAAGCAAGTTCTGTTATGTGTGGATATCATTTTTTGTAAGTATACGCAAAACGCTATCTGAACAAGGTAGTTATAAAAGCTATATTTCGGAGTGATGTGAAGCAGCATCCACAACACTTGTAGTCAATAAAGGATTTGTTACTCCACTTGATATGTGCAGAAAGATACCATGGCGCCTCTCCAGATTTAATCAGATAACTGTCTGGCCGGACCCAAAGGGTAATGCAAGATGATTCTTGATTACATTTGGTATATCTGAATTAAAATCTATAACGAGATTCTAAATGGTTAAACTATATGGAATGATTTGAGATCCATAATCCATGGTTTAACGGTATCTATAACAAAGGATGATTAGAGCAAGACATTGAATGACCATGCTGCTGAGAAACTTTTACGAAACTATTCTCTCAGACACTTTTAGTTAAAAAGCGAGTGAGAGCGTTTGCTAGGCGTTTCCGTCGTTAGTTTTGTGTGCCATTCGACACTCCAACTCCCAAGTGGGAGCTGTTGGATTGTGGGAGTTTAAAACACACGTAAACGACTAGAAGTGTGTGAGCCGATGGGGGCACACACGATAAACACGAGTATACGTGTCGAACGTATTTATTACTTGAATTATATTACCCGTATTATGCATGCTACTTGACCCGATCCACTAGTTGATCCATGGGCTGTTTTGATAGCTGAATGGGTCGAATATGGAGCAAGCCTTGGGCTTTGGATTCCATCTGATCGGGTACAAGAACGGTGGTGGGCTTTGCTTGTCGAACAAGAAAAAAACCCATGTAGGGAGTCGTGTGTTTTTTGGTATAAAACCAAAAGCATTCTACACCTTTCTGTGATGTAACATACGAATATATTGTATTCCTTAAAGTTAGAAATCACATGCATTCACATGCATCCAATGATATGTGATTTATATATTCCTTAAAACTACCAAAACTGATCCAAAGTTCCATATATCTCATTCGATTTACTTATAAGTCGAACTAGGATTTTGGTTTCTTGTTGGACTTCTAAACTTGCATCACAATTTGATCCAAGAGTACTAGAGATTCAGCGATTGGTTATTGCTGGTTCCTTGCTCTCGAATAGCAGCAAAAGGGTGGAATTTGGTTTCTGGTCGTGATACAAATCTCGGACGAAAGGGAGGATCTCGGATGTGTTCATCCAATATAGGGTAAAGTACAAATAACAGCTTCTTGCTGTTTTGGATCTCGGACAGGAAGGCAAGCATGTCTTGGGTGTTATCTTGTACGATATATTCAAGGGGTCACTTGTTGATTGGTTTTATTAATATTACGTTCTCGACTAGCGACAATCGAACGTATACGTTAATCGGGTTTGTGTGTGATACTCTTCGAGGTATCTATTTTAGATACTTAAGGTTTCGTAAGGTTTTTTTGTTCCGTAACTAGAGATCAATTGCCAAGCAAGGTTAGCTTTTCTTAATCCCTTTTAATTAATTAATATTGTATTAATTACGTGTTTATTAATTACGTGTTAACATAATTGTATTAACTAGATCCATTATCCGCTGCGTACTCGTAGAGGTTACTGGTTAACTAGATCTAAAATCCCAACATATGGAAGTGTGCATACCCTTGAAGCATCATCTGTAGTGTAATTTATTTATTTTTATAATTTTCTCAAGAGTTTAAAGCCGAGTAGGGATACCCTTGGTGGAGCTTGAACCTTTTAAATGGGACTTGGGAGGGCCAAACTAATTTTTATAAATTTTCTTGAGAGTTTTTGCCCCATATATGCGACACCCAAAAAGAAATGTGGTCGTTGATGCCTCGAGACACTGTCATTTTATATGTTGAGTCCGTTCCCGAAAGAGATACCATATAGACAATACTAGTGTCACTTGAACCATGCACTAAACTACTAAAGTTGGATTGGCTCTTAACTCACATACTGACTTGAACTTTTGAGTCAACCAGCAAGTCACATCTGTTATGGGTTGCTACTTAAGGCAATAAGGCCTTGAAGAAACAGCCCAAGTTAGAATATCACTGTTATGGCCCATGGAATTTATTTATTTATTTATTTATTTTTGAACAACCATAGATATTTGTTTACTTTCATTTTTCTATAACATTTTCAAATCGTGAATTAGTAACATGTCATATTATTTTTTATTTTATTTATTTTTTATTTTTATTTTTATTTTTATTTTTATTTTTTATTCTTTTACTTTTCTTTTTAGATGCCAATATTTTAGTGTTGTTATAATCTTTTATATAATAAAACAAAAATTTTAGTGGGAATTTTTCATTTAAAAATAAATAAATTCATACCTTATTGGGTAATATTTTATTTATTATTATTATTTTTAGTTTAGAATATGTACTAAAAAACTCAAATATTCCGGATTTGACAATAGTTAAAAAAAAATGTTTTTATATATAGTCAAGAAAAAAAATAAACATAAAAGTTTAAGTGTCAAAAATATAAAGAAAAAAACTTGGTAAAAAACAGGAGTGATTTTAAAAATATTTGTGTCTAATGTAAAGAAATAAATTAGTAATCGATTCTAAACACAATATATAAAAAAACTTGTGTGTACACGTGTATTATAACTAATAACAAATAATCAATATTACTATATTATTTCTTTGTCTCAAACCATTGTCTATTAGACGAAGACATATAATGTAGAAAAGTTTAATTATAAGAATTTAATTTTTCGATAACATAATAGCTAAACTTTTGCTTAATAACTCATTTTTCTACGATTACGTAATTTTAATCTTTATTGGAGTCAGATATGAAAACCTTGATATCTATCATTTTAAATACTCTGTATAAACATTTGTCAATGCTTACGGTTTACCAAATAGTAAACATCATGCAAAAATGACTCACGTGGTTTATTTAGGATTACAAACATGGTATTTGAAAATTTGTGAAAATGATCCCTGCATATGTTAAATCTAAGGACTGCTTGTGTCACTAACACTTGTGATTATAGATACAATCCTTAAGTTAAATCTGTAGACCATTCGTCTAACGAAAAATTACGTGAAAACAAAAAATAAATAGTTTGAGATCACCTAAAAAGATAAAATAGTAAACATGGATGATTATTCCGAACAAAGGTCGAAAAATAGTATCGATATTTTGAATAATGACAAACTTTATATGATTTTTATTTGGGCCAATTGCATATATACCCACTAAAACTTGCATATTTGCATATATACCCAAAACATGCTTAAAATGCATTGTACATCATGCAATAAAAACTTGTATTATGGGAAAATATGCAAGTTTTTAAGTTTTAATGGGTATATATGCAAATTGCGTGTACGGATAATATCTATACTACTTTATAAAGGATTTGGGACTTTCTAAATAAAGAAGTCTTAAAAATTTTAAGACCAAAAATATTTCTTTAATAAGAAATTGAAATTAACAACCCAAAATTCAAATGTAAATTAAATGTCTTTAATTGTGACAACTTTAATAT
This sequence comes from Chrysanthemum makinoi, assembly GCA_910596185.1. Taxonomy (NCBI): domain Eukaryota; kingdom Viridiplantae; phylum Streptophyta; class Magnoliopsida; order Asterales; family Asteraceae; genus Chrysanthemum; species Chrysanthemum makinoi. The sequence continues at coordinate 183,327,165 of OU343218.1, read as the reverse complement.
TCATAAAACGCATTGACTTGTGAGTTGTAACAGCCCATTTAATCCATCATCAATCATCATCATGTACAATGTTTTGATGGATTAGTAATTGGACTATCCAAAAACCTGAACCACTAATGGGCTTATCCAAATATACCTGGAGTTTTATCCCTAAAAGTTATGGTGAATGTGTTGATGGATTAGTAATTTAGTCATTTTATTTGAAGTTTTATTTGTAATGTTCTTAAATGTATTTGAATTATTATGTAATGGTTGAAAAAACAGTTGAAAAAAAAATGCCGGTCGCCTTGTTGCGCTTAAAAGGTCACATGAAATACATTTGTTCGTAAAAAAAATGGTCACTGGATACCCGCCGCCGCATTGCGCGGGTACCCTTATAGTAATTTTAAAAGTGTAGATGCAACTCATGTGAAGAACTTTGATGTGAAATTATCATGTTTGACATTTGAACTCGAAAATGCAAGTGCAACCCTGTTGGGGACGATGCCAAAGTTTCTTACGCGAACTATGCTCGTTTGTCTGTAATTTAGCAAAACGTGAAAAACGGTTTTTACCGTTCACTTAAGCTAAAATTGTCCTTTTTTACAGTTAAACTGAGTCAATTTCATATTACTGCCATTTTGATCATTATCATTCCTAATCTAGTACATTATTATTGTAAATATATATTATGATTTCTCGTCTCAATTTAAGTGTAGAATTTTTTTTTTCTGTTAGTCGTAATTTTGAGTGTCAACTTTCAAATTTCGACTAATCAAAAGGAATAGCCATGTGAAAGCGATATTTAACTGATGAACAACGTAATGATTGAAATTTTTTACAATCACGTGCATTTTCAAAATCAAGGTTTATTTTAAGATAAATGGAGTAAAATACTACTCTAAAATTTTTCTCAGTTTGTTATTGTTTCATTAGTGCCCATGTAGATTATAATCTCTTCTGCAAGGATGTATTCTTCACCTTGAACCGCTGCGGAAGAAAAGTCCAATTAAAAATGAAGCTTTCTTAGAAAATATATGTTACGAGATTTGGTGTAACACGTGGACAAAAATACATATATAGTGAAATAGTTAAAGAGAAAATGGGTGGAGTCGAGTGACTTGACAAAATTTGCTAGAGGTGGTTGAGTCGACTTGAATTTCCTATCTTTAGCTATTTTCATGCTTCCCTTCGTAAAGTGATCAAAACTTTAAGTTTTTATAAAATGCTCATTAAAAAGTTGGTCACAATCTTTGGTCTCACACATTATATAAAGCATATGTGTTAATATCACCTCTTAAATGCACCTAGAAAATAATAGGGTTTTGGTCGTAAAACAACAATGGATTTTTTTAAATGTACCGATTTGTATTTTGAAAAAGTTGTGTAAATGTAATGAACTTTCATAACTGTTCTAATTTGCACATTTTGATGACATGTCATACTTGAAATTCTTACATGTGGCACAATTTATAACGTGACACGTCATCAAAATATGCAGATTGAAACATTTTAAGAAATTACACAACTTTTTCAGAGTATACATACCAAATCAGTATATTTGGAAAAGTTTGTTGTTGTTCTGCAACCAAAACCTAAAACAATAATATTCGATATCTCAATTTTTTTAACATCAACTAACTATTTCACAATATATACATCATAATTATCTCACATGTATTAAGCAAGACGATCAGCTTCTCACATTACAAGACCTTTGGTTATCCAAAAATCTAATGATAATAACTTTTTTCATCCAACAAAGGTTCCATTTTATAAAAAAAACGCTTGACCAAAAATGTCACATATATGTATTTTATAGAATAAACCTCAAGTATTATTTATAAAAATCGAATGTTGTTGTTATTAATTTTGAAGGTTTGAAAAGAAAGCAAACACCATCATCATTGCATGCTTGTTCCATCTATCCTCGATTCTTAATAGTAACAGACAGACAACCTTTGACTTGTGTTTTTTCCTATAAATTTCAACTTGGGTTTTTGCTCTCTGATACTCTAATGGGTCCCATCAGAGGTTCCAAATCATTCAAGAAATCTGCGCCGCTTTCTGAACCTCAACCCTCAGATTGGTGGCCTGTCTTTGCTCAAAGGTTTCAAGGTAGTATGTTCTTTATCCTCGTACGTATGTTGTCTTTTTTTCACATGTTGTTTTTTGGTTGTAAAGGTGTTTAATCTGCATATGATCCTTTTGTTTCTTATGGGTATGCTTAAAGTTTCTTGCTTTACTGTTTCTTTTCTAGAATGTGATTGTTTTAATGGGATTTTGTGTGTTTCTTGTGATGCTTTTTGCCAAAATTTGTTTTAAAGTTTTGATCTTTGGTGTTGCTGCATATATAGAAGAAGAAAAACTAACCCACCCTCTCGATCGCCTCTCGAGGTTGTCAACAGGGCTTTGTCCCGTAACAACACCAATCGCGTTAACCGCAGACAAGAGACATGGGGCCAGGGTTTGAACCTTTTTGTGTTTTGTTGTTAGGGGGTTTATCCGGTTATGCCTGTATACCAGTGTTTGGTTGAAATTGGTCTTATGAGAAGTTTTTTCGAAAGTAGCTTTAAACTGATTCTTCCAAAATGTATAATCACTTTAAACGTGATTCCAAACACCCCGTGGTTCCTATGGTAATATGTTATTCATGTTTGTTAAGTTAAACATAAAAGTGTCGGTGTTTGGTTAAGTTGCAGAGTTCTAACCTTGTAGCTTTTAGACTTAAACCCAAAACTATTGTTTTTTAATTGGTAAATGGTTTTATAATTTACTAATTTATCGATACTTTTAATGTTACAATGACGGATTTCATCTTTGAGTTCAGACAGCAACTCATTTGACACTAAAAGGTCAAACTTTGACTCCATAACTAAGATTATGGTATTTTTGATGCTATATAGACTATGTATGTGTTATTTCTGGGGCTTGGTAGGGACATAAAAGAACGATCCTGGTGCACAAAGGCTCGACGCTTGGCTAGGATCTGGGTACCATTTCTGCAAATAGACTGTCTGTTTGACTTGAACCCGTGACCTATCTGATCTGACAGTAGGCCTACGGTTAATGTTTCTTACGTTTTTTTTGGGTTATTGTGTTATAATCTTTCTTCATGTCAAACTAGCAAGAATGGTTTTTGAATCTAGTACAACACATGCTCATGTTTTTTGCTTTTAGAACTAAGTTGGTCTACTTGTATCTGTAGATCTCCAAGCTCAAGTGTCTTAAGAAACATCAGTACGTCAGTTTCTTGATTAAGTAAAAAAACGATTAGTAACTTTCTCACATGCGAAAGAAAAACTAGTTGTGATCATATTTATGCCATTTTCTGTAACCAGTATATGTTTTATGTATTATTAGAAAGTTCATATATTTCTTTGTTAGTCAAAGTCAAAACCTAATCAGAGACTTTATATGTTTGATTTGTGTTGTATCTCAGGGAGTCTAAAAGATTCAACAGATTCACAATGTTTTGAATCCATGTTCAAAATGTCAACAAAAACGTTTGGCTATATCTGTTCGCTCGTTAAAGAAGAAATGATGGTCAAGTGTGCAAACTTCACTGATCTCAATGGCAATTCGTTTAGCCCATATGATATGGTTGCTATTGCTCTAAGAAGGTTAGGGTCTGGTGAATCTCAACAAAGTATTGGAAATTCGCTCAACGTAAAGAAAATGACAGTAGCTCGGCTAACCAGACGCTTTGTAGACGCCTTGAACGTACATGGACTCCACCATCTGTCCTGGCCTTCAACTGAAGCCGAGATGGAGGACTTAAAATGTCAATTTGAAAAGATAGGGGGCATTCCAAATTGTTGTGGAGTAATTGATACCACCCACATTTTGATGACTGTCGTCTCTACTGACCCGTCAAAAAAGATGTGGTTTGACCGAGAGAAAAACCAAACCATGACTTTACAAGCGATTGTAGGTCCTGATTTGAGGTTCCATAACATCACAGCTGGGTCGCCTGGATGTTTGACCGACGAGCGTATTCTTAAAAGTTCAGCCTTTTTCGAGTTATGCAACAAGGGGGAGAGATTAAATGGAAAACAAAGGGTGTTGTCAGAAGGAAATAAAATAGAGGAGTATATCGTCGGTAATTCAAGCTTCCCGTTGCTAAAATGGTTGCTAACTCCATATCGGGGCCGTAGACTTTGTGGTTCTGAAGTGAAGTTTAATGAAATGTTGTTGAGAACACACAAGGTGGCAAATGAAGCGTTCGTGAAGCTGAAAGAGAATTGGAAGATAATTAAAGGAGTCTTGTGGAGGCCCAATAAAGACAGACTACCAATGATTATTCTTGCATGCTGCATTCTGCATAATATACTGATTGATAAGGAGGATGAAGTTCAAGATCAGCTTGTGTTTTCAAACTGTCGTGATTTGGCTTATCGCCCACTGTTTTGTGATTCTGATGATGATAAGAGTGGCCTTCTTTTGAGAGACAAGGTTGCTGTTCATTTGTCGACACCATAACTATTTCAGCTGAGATGAATTTTCTAGTTTTTATAATTTTCTTTTTTCCTATATAAATTACAAATGAGGTGCAACTGTGACTACGGTTGAGTTTCAGTTTTAGTTTTAATCATCGTGGTTCTATTTACAGTATAATTCTTGCTTAACTATATTTTTTTTTTCAACAATCGTATTTGGTTGCATACCAACTGTTAGACTACTAAAATATAGAAATTTATACTTTGCAGCTTCATGCTTTTGACCAAAAACTAGCAGAATACAATGATTGTTTTGCAACAGAGTAACAGGTTCAACACTTTGCTCCTTTTCTTTATTTGCATTATCGCAAATAAAAATTGTTTCACAATGATGCAACAAGTATAATTGCTCAAAATTCGGCTAACTCTTACAAATAAAAGATTATTAAAGATCGGCAATGCATCATTCTTTGCGGCTCCTATAAGATCGTTAAAGAGGGTCTAGACTCAAGCTTCTGTACGGGTAATAATAAAGATCTTAAATGGCTGTCTTTTTTGATTGGTTTGTTTAACAAAACTCCAAAAACAATCGTTGCATCAGCACAACTTGACATGTACAAATGGACTAAGTAACATAGAATGGGTAAAATAATTTGATAGGCTTACTAAAATTGATCACTAAATGCTTTTTAAGCAGACTCGTGAGGCTAAAGAAGATCAAACCGTGGCTGTCTTTATGCCACAGAAGTTGCATATGTTGTCGATTTATACCTTCAATTGTATGTTACCGGTTTCTTAATCTTAATAGTCGCAACTAGCCATTGATCCAGTGTTAAAAATCATACCCGTTTTCATCGGTGACGGGGAAACAATGGGAGCAGCTGTGAGCATCTGCATTTTGTCCCTAGCAAAAAACGTTGTAATTTGCCTCCAAACAAAAGTGCAAGTTTTATGAACACTAAAATTTACCCCTTCTTAATTAATAATTTTCTAGCTCCACATAGGGGCACAAAACAAGTCGAGCTGGAGCTGAGCTCGGCTTGTTTATATTAATAAGGCTCGAGCCCGGGCTCATGTCAAGCCTTATGCTTTTTGCATGAGCTTGGCTCTATCACATATTTTTCAGGCTCGAGTTTAGCTCTATGATCGACCTAGCAAAATATAGCTTAACTCAAGCTTGTCTTGTTATAATCAATTTGAAGCTCAATTTAAATTTACAATTATAAGTATACAAAGTCTATTTTACATATATAAAATCAAACATTTCTTTCGGCTCGTGAGCCAAATCGAGCCTCTACTATAAACCTTAGGCTCTTTTCAAGTGTCAATCCCGAATACACAAGCTAGATGAACTTGGAGGTTAGAAACAAAAAAATGATGAAAATTGAGGGACTAATTTGCAACTTACCCTAACATGAACTTGAAACATCAGACACAAAACTGTTCCTTAAAAAACAAAGTTAGGGTTTAAGGTTTTCAATTGGGGAAAAAAATGGGAACAAGTCGTAATTTTGATGTAAAGAAATTAATATACGACAAGAAATTTTGGTTTGCTTCATTCTTAATCGGATGGGCTGCTGCTTTACAGGTATTCATTTCAAACTTTGACTTTTAACTCAAATGTTTTATTTTTTTATATAAAATGATGTAGAATTGTGGATTAATATATATGTTATAGGGGCATATGATGTGGTTACAAAGACAAGATAAGTTTAAGGAGAAGTTTGGAGCTGTAGATGATCTTAAGGTTGATGATCGACATATTTCAACTCAGGAGGATTAGTAGCGGAATAGGTCGAGATTATGCGTGAGGTCGGTTTGACTACTTTCGGTATATTTTGCTTTCTTGTCTTGATTTTGTAGTGGTGTTACATGAATTTGTTAGCTACTTACTGATTTTAATTTAGTTGTTTCAATTTATTTAGATGAATTGAATTAAAAGTGGTTTTTACTCGGTAGGCAAATCATTTTTGTGTAGTAAATTGAGCTCTATAGGCTCGTAATATGGATTTGAGCTTATAGACAACGGTGATGATGGGTTATATAGACTAGAAGGATCATAGTAGACATGAAACTTTTTGTTCTAACTGGGTGAGAATGTCGGGACATAAATAGTGGTCATCTAGTCTATACGCACAAATGTATGAAATTCCTCCTTATTCAAGTGGGTGGGAAAGGGGCACTTGAGTCCAAAAAGACGTATGCTAAGGAAATCACATGATTTTGGTAATCTAAGGCAACCTTGGAACCCTTCAAATAAACTATCTCTTAAAGTAATAGGTTCTGACGAAATGTTGATCGTTTGGAACATAAGTTGAATCTACCCTTAGAAATTCTCATTTTGAATTTATGGAGTTGAATATCAAATATCTTGAGATGTCGGGTGTGATTAATCTACACACAGACTATCATGAACGTTAAATGTGCAGTTTAGGTATGAAGTTAACATGATGATTAGTGTGAATGCGGAGATTATTTGATAAAGCAATTGGAGTTAGAATGACTGAAGTGGTTTTCAACCATATTCCACTGAATCTATCGTGAATAAAAAGATGCTCCTTAAAACACTGATGGATTCTTCATCACCATATGTTACGTCAATCCCCAAAATTAGATGCAATGGTATCACAATTTTCCTACCATCTTGAGCTTGTGCCCCTTGAATAACTCCAATTTGGGGGTTACGATGTTGATTTTAATCATGTGAAATAAACCGAAAGTTAATCGAGTCTCTCGTGTTCTACACAAATGCAAAGATTACACTTGAAGTGCATTTCTCAACTCGGTGGTTGATAACCCTCATTTGGGTTAGTTTAGGCACATCGAAAGTTGAGAATAAGCATTTTCCATAAATGTAGGTGTCCATCTTTTGATATATCCATCATTTCAAAATACCTACACATTAACTCACAAAAGACAATATGTATGAATAAAACGGACGACTACATTTCTACAATAATGTTATTTCTCGATTGCATATACATAAGGTTATTAACCACCGAGTTCATAACATCATTTCAAGGAAAATCTTTGCATCCGTGTATGACACGAGTAACACGTGTACCCTTGTGTCTTTATCCTAAAATTTTGGATCTTTATCATCACCCTAAATTAGCGTTCTTTGGGGAGGGGCTCGAAACGGGAGGAATATAATGATATTGCCGCATCCAATGACTGAGAATGGCATAAACAATGGTGACATCGTAATTCTTCTGTATGAACTAGGTAGCCTCCTTTTGTTTAGGCTAGATTTAGTAGAACAAACAATGTTTCTTTAGTGGTTGTAAACCTTTTTGGTTGCAAGATAAACCCAATTTCTTTACTAAATTACCTCCACTTTGAGTGACTAGGCATCAAGTTAACTACATACTCAACCCACAATCAAATTTGGATAATTGCAAATCTGCAATCAAATAACACCCACGTCACAAGATGTTCGATGGGAATTTATAGGAATTAAAGCAACTTATGTTCCAAATGACCAACATACTGACTTAACCCACTCGCTTTCAATGATCTTGTCTTTCGGGGATTTTATCTACCGATTATCGTTTAATGGGGAACCGGAACTCCTCCTTTACCAAAATCACCTGATAAGTGATTTTCTATGTCTGCCTCTTTTTTGGTCATCCAAGTGCCACTTTCACCCCCAACTCGGATAGGAGAAATCCCGTACATTTCAGTGTAGGGGATTACGTCTGCGTATGACCGTTCTAAACATATAATTCTAGTAACCTCAGTTCAAACATTTTGTGTACAATTCAAGTAACTTTAGCTTAAGGCACGAGTGTCGCTGAAGGAAAAGCATGCTATCTTTTTTGCATTTTCATAATTTGTCTAAAATTACTCATTCTTGCAAAACCATGTGTTGATTATTCTTCTTTATATTTATCGTTGCTAGGATGATGGTTAATATGCAGTGAAACGCTGAATTTGCCGATCAGAAAAGTCAGTAACCCCTAAAGGAATTTGTGGAAGTATGGATGCTGAAAATGGTTCAATAATGACTGCCCACTAGCGAAGTTGGTTTTGAGATGTTATAGACAAGTTGTTATATAATCTTGTGTTCATGGAACTATAGCTCAATTTTTTAGGACATTTTTGTACTGATGGTTTATTTAGCTAATATTTTAATTTAGTAAATCCTGTGGTATTATTTAAGAATTGCCCTCAGATACTTTTCACAAAACAAGTTAAACAACTAAGGCAAGGGGTCAACTTTTTGTTTGCGGTAGTTCCCTTTTTGCCATCACATATATGATTTTATGGACATGATGGTGGAGGGAAGCTTAGGGTTAAGAGTCTAATATCTTGTGAATATTACAATTTACATCTATCTTCTTGTAATGGTATACTGCTTCGCAATAAGACCAAATCTTCTTGGTATATTTATGTCCTAAATTTGCCCTATGCATAGTGTGCTTTTCATGGCCTTAACTACAAGAAATTACCTTTATTTGTGCTCCTCTTTTAGAATTCTTACTTCTATTTCTTATCCCTAACCCATAAATATTAAGAATCCCGATTACGGGATTTCCTTGTCACCACCTCTTCTGATCTTGAAGTGAACTAGTTGTGACAAGGAAATCCCGTAATCGGGATTCTTAATATATATGGATTAGGGATAAGAAATAGAAGTAAGTTAAGTAACTACACTGTTTCACTTGCAAGTCTTTGGGGAAAACGATTAAACTTATTCAAGTATTTCGGAATACGATTAAAGTTATTCTCTTGCAGTTACATGGTTCGAGATGTAAAGTTGTGTACCATCTATCTGATGTACCACATTTATGTTAATGGGTTGTGTCATCCTAAAAGATGCATGTTCTATAATCTATAAGACCTGTCTTTTTTTTAATCTGAATTCACCTATTTGCCGATCTCAAGAATTACATGAGATTTATTATTAGTCGACCACTTTCAAACAATGCCTTATGGTGTAGCAATCCTTGAAATGAGTTAGCGATAATTGACAGCAACGCCTATATATTTTGAGCGATGGCATCAATGCTAGCGCATTGGGAAATTAGTCTCTGATACAGTTTTTGTCCTAATTTCAGGATTAGATTAACAGAGAAGCTGGAAGCCGGCAAAAGTCATTCGCAAATTCCATTCTGTTTTAGACTTTCAGTGCACATATATTCCCTTGAGAGCAAGATTTAAAAACAACACGTTCATGCAAAATCAGATAATGGAAAAGATGCACAACTGTCCTTGTATTTTCCCGTTCTTTTTTTTTTGTTTAGTTTTTCTACTCTATTGTAATTTGAACGTCTTTTTTTTCAAGTTAATGTTCGGATCTTAGGCAGTCTTCTTTTCTTGTCATAACCTGATGCACACCCATCCATTAGCTGTAGTGGTTGTTATGAACCTATAATCTGAGCCATTTTGCCCCTCTCCCATTAATATTAAGAGTAAATTACACGGATGGTCCCTAAGGTTTGTCCAAAGTTTCACTCACAGTCCCTGAAAGTTTAAAGTTGCATGGATAGTCCCTATCTCTGAAAAGAATAACACCTGTGGTCCCTTATTTAACTGGCGTTAAGTAAGCTCCGTTATAATTTACATTTTTAGCCCTTTTGGTTGAAGGTCGTTACCTTGTCAGTCCATTATCATAACAGTCGTTTATAAGTTAACGTTTTTCGACATTAGGTACGTTTTTATACATTTTCTTACGTTTTTACGTTTTGTCTGTTTTTAACGTTTTCGACGTTTTTATCGTTTTCATCCGTTTTTTATATCGTTTTGGTTTGCTTACATTTTTTTACATTTTGGTCCGTTTTTATACGTTTTCGTCCGTTTTCTACGTTTTCTTCTGTTTTTTAACGTTTTCGTCATAAAAAAATTTTGACATAAAATTTCAAAAAAAAAACTTTGAAAAATTTTTCGACATAAAAATTTTGAAAAATTTTTACTCCAATTTTTTTCCGAAATTCTTTTTCAAAATTTTTTTTTCCAATTTCTTTTTAGGATTTTTTTTCCAATTTTTTTTTTCGAAATTCTTTTTCAAATTTTTTTTTTCCACTTTTTTTTCGAAATTCTTTTTCATCCGTTTTTTTCAAATTTTGAAAAGAATTTGGAAAATAAAATTTTGAAAAGACTTTCGAAAAAATAACTGAAAAAAATTTTCAAAAAAATTGAAAAAAATTCGAAAAGGAATTTGAAAAAAATTGGAAAAAATTTTGAAAAGAATTTCAAAAAATTTGGGAAAAAATTATGAACAAGAATTTTGAAAAGAATTTCGAAAAAAATTGGAAAAAAATAGAAAAAAAAATGGAAAAAAATTTATGTCGAAATTTTTTTTTCCAAAATTTATTATTTTTGAAATTTTATGTCAAAAATTTTTTATGACGAAACGTTAGAGAGAAGAAAACATATAAAACGGGCCAAAATGTAAAAATGTAAGCAAAACGGCGTAAAACGTATAAAAATGGGATGAAAACATAAAAAGCCAATGAAAACGTAAAAAGCGGACGAAAACGTATAAAAACGGACCAAAATGTAAAAAAATGTAAGCAAACGTATAAAAAATAGATGAAAACGTAAAAAATGGACGAAAACGTATAAAAAACGGACGAAATTTTTCGAAAAAAATTGGAGTAAAAATTTTTCAAATTTATGTCAAAAAAAATTTTCGGAAAAAAATTGAAAAAGAATTTCGGAAAAAAATTGGAGTAAAAATTTTGAAAAATTTTTATGTCGAAAAATTTTTCAAATTTTTTTTTTTTGAAATTTTATGTCAAAAAAATTTTATGACGAAAACGTTAAAAACAGAAGAAAACGTAGAAAACGTATAAAAACGGACCAAAATGTAAAAAAATGTAAGCAAACGGGCGAAAACGTATAAAAAACGGACGAAAACGTTAAAAAACAGACGAAAACGTAAAAAAACGTAAGAAAATGTATAAAAACGTACCTAATGTCGAAATACTTTAACTTATAAACGACCGTTATGATAATGGACTGACAAGGTAACGACCTTCAACCAAAAGGGCTAAAAATGTAAATTATAACGGAGCTTACTTAACGCCAGTTAAATAAGGGACCACAGGTGTTATTCTTTTCAGAGATAGGGACTATCCATGCAACTTTAAACTTTCAGGGACTGTGAGTGAAACTTTGGACAAACCTTAGGGACCATCCGTGTAATTTACTCTAATATTAATTTATTAGAACTTGTTAATGAGGAATTGTTTGAACTTTGAGTTAGGAAATTGAGATGAGGGTGGAGCATGTGCAGTCCAAAGCTCCCACCATGATAGTGCTTGATTCAAGAAACTTGAACACGTGTTCTACTATCTCCACCATAAAATTTTGACCCTTTTACTACTAATTTTAGGTCCAGATAAAATTAGAATATGTTTTTAGAAATTTTAGGTGCAGATAAAGTTTGACCCTTTGACCTTCTACTCTTTCCACCCAAATGTGTCTAGGCTGAAAGACTGTGACACCAGCACTGGCCGGGATATACTTGGATGATTAAATTTGATAGTATATAGCACTTTTCGTTTGAAGTCTGGTCAAGTTGGGTTTGGATCGAACCAGTGGCATGTTACTTTACCACCTTCAAATAATTGTGCTCTATTGTTTGCCCTTTTTTTTAGTTCCATGACAACTTCTTCCCCATTTGAATGGGAGTTTAGATTATATTTTAATCATCTTAGGATATTTGTTACAGAGTAAATCATTATTTGATTATGAAAGATCTTATATCATAGTATGTTAAAATGAGATCAACCAAATTACTTTCAGAAAATTCATCCACAGTTCCACTCGTCTCACAAGACTCGACATATGGAACACAAATGATACTTGGCCCAAGAATAATAGTGGCTTTCTTCAAACCTCGGGTCGTTAGTTCAGCTCTTGAATGAGACATAGTATAGTACTTATTTTGCAATCTCTTATATTTGTTATCAGCTTTAATTTTAAGAGTAAACTGCAAAAAACCATTCTTGCGGTTTGTCAAACTAGACGCTAATCATCCCGGCAATTATCATCATTTAAAGGTCAAATGTCTGACACTTTACATCTCTAGAGGGACGATTCTTGCAAAACCTTTTGCAAAAGTCATCCCCAATAAGGGTTATTTTTTCCGGACATTTGACCTCTCAGAGATAATACTTGCCAATAATTTCTGACAGGAGTGGTTAGTGCCAAATTCGACAAACCACAAGGATGGCTTTTGCAGTTTACTCTAACTAGTACAATACCCGTGCGTTGCCCGGGTATTACGATTCAATAATTTATAAAAAAATATTTAAAAACTTGTTTTGAGTATATTTTATAAAAAATTACTTTAAAAACACGTAAATCAACACAACTTAAAACGACGTATGTGAAAGTGCAAAGTCATTCTTATTTAATGATAAAGTATTAAATTTAAACATACCAAAGTACTAAAAACAAAAGTTTAAAACAATGACACCAATCATGATCAAATTGAAATGCAGACATTTCATGAAAAAAAAAACAACTAATGATGAATTTGTAAGACTAATGAACGATTAGAAAAATCTTCATATTTTAGCTTCTTTCATATCATCTTTCTTCACACAAGCTTCTTTTAGATCTTCTTCATTCATACCAACATCTTTCATAGCAACTTCTCTCATATCACCTTCTTTTATATCAACTTTCAACATAACAACTTTTTTTTAGCAAATTCTTTCATATCAACGTCTTTTAAATCTTCATTACGTACATATGAATCTTCAAATTATAAAACAATAACAAAGAAATTTTTCAATGTAACTTTATCCGAAACATATGAGTTTTCAAATTTAAGTTAGACATTTCAGTGATAATCAGTTAATCACTAATGTTGACCACTTCAAATTGCATTATCTTTTTATACATATTGGTTTAAAATGCATTAGAAATTGCACATGACAAAATTATACTCATATTAATGGTTATTTGACTTTAAATCAAAACTCATAACACAATTGCTAAAAGTTATGATTATACCATATTTGTATTGTAGTTAGATAAACTAACGAAAATGAGATACTACCTCCGTCCCAAAATAATTGTCATTTTTTGACTTTTTGAAGTATCTTTTTTTCAACTTTGATCTTAAAAAATTTTGTTTGTGTTATATAATAATTGATGCAAAATATATGAATGAATTGTTTTTTAAATGTTTTTTCATTGATATAATTTTCATCAAGTATTATATAATACATACAAAAATATTAAAGATCAAAGTTGAGAAATTAAGACTTTAAAAAGTCAAATGAGGACAATTATTTTGGGACGGAGGGAGTACATGTTTTGATATCAATCATTTACATAGTTCCTCTTAAAACCTAGATTCCAATTATAGCCATTCTATATATATTACGGATCGTATAAATTAAACATGTATTAATGTGTATTTCAAGTGTTCATTATCCTTTAAAGTGATATAATATCCGTCAAACTGATAAGCTATAAAATCCATCAAATTAACTAATATAGCGTGTTGGAAAATTTAGTGCACTTGTGGGATTAGTTCACACCTTGTAATGGGTTAGGAGGTACGGAGTGTACACCCATAAGGTCCATGAACACCCTGACTCTAATAGTGGTTTGTATTGGTAGTTCTAGTAGAAAGTACTGCTGGTGAAAGTATTGTTGTGGTTTCCACTAAAGCAGTGGTGTTTCCACTGAAGCAGTGGTGTTTCCACTGAAGTAGTGTTTTCACTGAAGCAGTGTTTCCACTGAAGGTGCTATGAAAGTACTGCTAGTGTTAAGGTACTGCTTGTAACGGCTTTGACCTATTCAAGTGGCAGTTATAACTGCATAATGACCACGTTTAATTAGTCATGTAACCTCTAACGGCTATAATGGGGATAATTATGAGGCTATTAATGGGCCGATTAATACTCATAATTCCATTGGAATAGCTAAGAGTAATTTCCTATAAATAGGAGATCTGATTATGCATGATACACATACAGAAAACGATTAACACTTATAAGCGCAAGGGTTATTGAATTGTGCCTAATTCTATAACTGCATTTGGTCTTATCCCAAGTAGATATTCGTGTAACCCAGGCATTAGGGTCGAATAGTTTACTTTGGAAAGTGATCACACGATTCCAAGTGATATCCGGGAACCACCTAGTGGTATTTGTTTCTGCTGATTTGATATCTGTTTCTGCTGACCTTGATTATCTAACCCTGTTCTGGGAGTTACACACCAACAATCAAAGTAAACTATTTTGTGATAATCAATGGCAAATGCTGCAATGAAACACATGGCTTCAAACTTTGCCAAGCTTGATAAGTTTGAAGGGGTGGACTTTAGGAGATGGCAGAAGAAGATGGACTTCTTGTTGTCAAGCATGAGTGTAGTTTATGTGCTAACCACTCCTATTCCTTATGATGGGGATGATGCTACTGTGGAGCAGATTAGGAGAAGGAGCAAATGGGAGAATGATGACTACATTTGCAGAGGTTTAATTCTCAATGGTATGTCTGATTCTTTGTTTGATATTTATCAGAACTTTGAATCTTCCAAAGAACTGTGGGACTCCTAGGATGCCAAATATATGGCTGAGGATGCATCAAGTAAGAAGTTCCTTGTTAGTAATTTCACAAATTACAAAATGACTGATTCAAGACCAGTTATGGAACAATACAATAAACTTCTTGGAATACTTGGAAGGTTTACACAACACAATATGAACATGGATGAGGCTATTAAAGTCTCTTGTGTCATTGACAAACTCCCTCATTGTTGGAAAGATTTCAAGCATACCTTGAAACATAAGAAAGAGGAGTTAACTCTGGTTGAATTGGGCAGTCATCTGCGCATTGAGGAATCTATCAAGATGCAGGATAATGACAAGCCAAAGAGTAGCAATGCTGCTAGTGCATCTGTTGTCAATATGGTGGAGCATAACAACTCCACCAGGTACAATGACAACAAAGGCAAACGCAAATATCATGACAACACAAGGGCAGATCCTAACAAGAAGGCAACACCTACTTGTTGGAAATGTGGCAAAACTGGTCACATTAAAAGGGATTGCAAAGGTGTTAAAGTTGGTGGTAAAGCCAATGGATCAGGCACTAATGGTTCAGGGAGTGGTGGTTCTTCCAACTCACTGAAAGGTCAGAATATGTTTAATAAGTCTTTTCAGATTTATTATGTTACATATGTATCTGAATCTTATTATGTGCAGGATGATGATGTTGCGTGGTGGGTTGACTCTGGTGCAACAGTTCATGTGTGCAAAGATAGAAGATGGTTCAAGACTTATGAGTCACTGAATGATGGTTCTATTCTTCACATGGGAAATGAGTCAACAGCCTTAGTGCATGGTCGTGGTTGTGTAGATCTTAATTTTAGTTCTGGAAAGATTGTAACTTTGTTTAATGTTATTCATGTTCCTGATATAAGGAAGAACTTGGTTTCAAGTAGTGTATTGAATAATCATGGATATAAACAAGTTATTGAGTCTGATAAATTTGTGCTTTCTAAACATGATGTTTTTATTGGTTTTGGTTATTTATGTAATCAAATGTTCAGGCTTAATGTTTCCACTGATAGTGTTATTTCAAAATTTGTGACCACCTATGAGTAGACTAATTCTACCCTATGGCATGCAAGACTTGGCCATGTACACTATAATAGAATGCAAGATATGTCTAAGGATGGGTTGATCCCAACTTTTGACATGAACACTGAAAAGTGTAAAACTTGCATGTTGACCAAGATAACCAAGAAACCTTTTCAGGGTGTTAGTCGTGAGACTAAGGTCTTGGAGCTAATTCACAGTGATATGTGTGATTTGCATGCCACTACTTCTTTGGGGAATAAGAAGTACTTTGTGAGATTTATTGATGATGCTTCTAGATTTTGTTATGTCTATCTGTTACATACCAAGGATGAAGCATTAGATAAATTCAAAGTGTTTAAAACTGAAGTTGAATTGCAACTTGGGTCTTTGATCAAAAGATTGAGGACTGATAGGGGAGGTGAGTACATGGATACTCTGTATTTTCAGTCTGTTGGTATAATCCATAAAACGACTGCCCCTTATAATCCTCAGCAAAATGGTATTTCTGAAAGGAAAAACAGGTTGCTGAAGGAGATGGTTAATTCCATGTTGTCCTATTCAGGACTGAGTCAAGGGTTCTGGGGTGAAGCTATATTGACAGCTTGCTATTTATTAAATAGGGTTCCCAACAAAATGAACAAGGTTACCCCTTATGAACTATGGACTAAAAGGAAACCCAACCTGAACTATCTCAAGGTTTGGGGTTGTAGGGCTGTTGTAAGACTCCCTGATCCAAAGCTGAAAACTTTGGGTGAAAGAGGCATTGATTGCATCTTTGTTGGATATGCTGAGCATTCCAAGGCTTTTAGGTTCTATGTCATTGAACCTAATGAATATGTTTCAATTAACTCCATAATTGAATCAAGGGATGCAAACTTTGATGAGAATAGATTCTCATCAGTCCCTAGACCAAGTCAGAGGATTCCCAATGGAACTCATGACACTGGTGTATCGAGGTCCTCGATGATGAACCATCGTGGTCCCTGATGAGGTTGTGGTTCAACAACCTGAACCTATGCTCAAGAAGAGCAAAAGGGTCAGGACTCCAAAGTCATTTGGACCTGAGTTTTAACTATACTTAGTTGAAGGAACAAGGGATGAGGTCTCAGACCAATACTCCTATTGCCTCATTGTTGAGGATGATCCCAAGACATTTGAAGAAGCAATGAAGTCCCAGGATATTGCTTTCTAGAAAGAAGCAATCAATGATGAGATGGATTCCATCATGGGGAACAACACTTGGGTGTTGGTTGATCTACCACCAGGTTGCAAACCTTTGGGTTGCAAATGGATTTTCAAGAAGAAAATGAAGGTAGATGGAACTATTGAAAAGTTCAAGGCTAGACTAGTCATTCAGGCTTTAAACAAAAGTCAGGGATAGACTACTTTGATACTTATGCCCCTGTGGCTCGTGTTAGTACCATAAGACTGCGATTGCTATGGCATCTATTCACAATCGATTATTCATCAGATGGATGTGAAGACAGCTTTCTTGAATGGTGAATTGGAAGATGAGGTTTATATGAACCAACCTCAGGGCTTCATCATGCCTGGCAATGAAAACAAGGTGTGTAAACTGATTAAGTCCCTTTATGGACTAAAGCAGGCACCTAAGCAATGACATCAAAATTTTGATGAAGTGGTTATGTTCTTAACCAGGCTGAAAAATGTGTATATAGCAAATTTGATGATTCGGGTAAAGGAGTCATCATTTGTCTATATGTTGATGACATGTTGATCTTTGGCACTGACCAAAACCAGGTTGACTTGACAAAGGAATTTTTGTCATCAAGGTTCTCCATGAAAGACATGGGGGAGGCTGATGTTATCCTTGGTATAAGGATTAAACATGAAAGTAAAAGAATTTCTATCTCTCAGTCTCATTATATTGAAAAGGTGCTGAGGAAATTCAATTACTTTGATTGTACTCAGTGAGTACACCTATGGATACTTGTGAGAAGCGATGCCTAATTATGGCAAAGCGTATCTCAACTTAAGTATTTTAGGGTAATTGGCGCTGATGTATGTCATGACTTGTACAAGACCCGATATTGGTTTTGCAGTGGGAAAATTGAGCAGGTATACTAGTAATCCTAGTGCTCATCACCGGCAAGCAGTTCAAAGGGTACTGAAGTATTTGAAGAGAACTATGGATTATAGTCTCTCATATACTGGTTACCCATCGGTGTTGGAAGGATACACTGATGCAAGTTGGATCAGTAACACCGAAGACAATTCGTCTACCAGTGGGTGGGTATTCCTACTTGGTGGAGGTGCAATTTCTTGGGCATCCAAGAAGCAAACTTGCATCACCAGTTCAACAATGGAATATGTATTTGTGGCTTTAGCAATGGCGGTAAAGAAGCGAATGGTTGAAAAACTTGCTTCTTGAGATTCCATTATGGCCTAAACCTATAGCACCTATTTCTATCCGATGTGATAGTGCAGCTACATTGGCTAAGGCTTATAGCCAAATGTACAATGGTAAGTCTAGACACTTAGGTGTCAGACATAACATGATTCGTGAGCTTATCATGAATGGGGTGGTATCTATGGAGTTTGTTAGATCTCAAAGAATTTAGTGATCACTTGACGAAGGGTTTGGCTAGAGACTTGGTTATAAAGTCTGCTAAAGGGATGGGTTTAAGTCCAACTTAGTCACTGAATGCTAGAATGCTCAACTCCTCCGAGGAAACTTGGGAGCTGAGTTCAATGTGGAAAGTGAACATTCAGTGGACCGAGCACATGTTTTATTTACATCCCAAGGTTGTGCTCCTGAAAGGAGGATGAAGTCTTTACTTCTTAATGGTTAATTTTCTTTGAAAAATTGCTTGGCGGAGCATGAATAAAGAGGAACCACCTATGTAAATGTTGAAGTTTTGCCGCTTTAGGAAGCTTTGGACTTTTAGCTTTTACAACATTTATGAATTTGGATATGGACACATGGTTTGTATAGTGTCGGAGTGATAAGTGTTTGAAAACTTGTGTGTATTTTATCTTCAGGTATTCATATGGGTTGAAGGGTTCAATTCTTAGAACACCCTGATTCTCGAATATTTGAAACGTGTAATTTACTAAGATGAAAATTCAATCCTCAGGACATTTTCGTTTATGCACATGTTTTGCTTAATGTTTGTTTTTCATGCAAAGGAAGTGAACTAAATTTGGGGAGGATTGTTGGAAAATTTAGTGCACTTGTGGGATTAGTTCACACCTTGTAATGGGTTAGGAGGTACGGAGTGTACACCCATAAGGTCCATGAACACCCTGACTCTAATAGTGGTTTGTATTGGTAGTGCTAGTAGAAAGTATTGCTGGTGAAAGTACTGTTGTGGTTTCCACTGAAGCAGTGGTGTTTCCACTGAAGTAGTGTTTCCACTGAAGCAGTGTTTACACTGAAGCAGTGTTTCCACTGAAGGTGCTATGAAAGTACTGCTAGTTGTATGAAAGTACTGCTAGTGTTGAGGTACTACTTGTAACGGCTTTGACCTATTCAAGTGGCAGTTATAACTGCATAATGACCACGTTTAATTGGTCATGTAACCACTAACGGCTATAATGGGGATAATTATGAGGCTATTAATGGGCCGATTAATACTCATAATTCCATTGGAATAGCTAAGAGTAATTTCCTATAAATAGGAGATCTGATTATGCATGATACACATACAGAAAACGATTAACACTTATAAGCGCAAGGGTTATTGAATTGTGCCTAATTCTATAACTGCATTTGGTCTTATCCCAAGTAGATATTCGTGTAACCCACGCATTAGGGTCGAATAGTTTACTTTGGAAAGTGATCACACGATTCCAAGTGATATCCGGTAACCACCTAGTGGTATTTGTTTCTGCTGATTTGATATCTGTTTCTGCTGACCTTGATTATCTAACCCTGTTCTGGGAGTTACACACTGGTATATGTAAAAACATATACCTTTTTCTTTATCAAAACCGACCAAAAAGACCAAAAACTAACCCCTAAAGCCATAAATATTTGTGTTTTGTGTTTATGTATGTGCAGGTAACGGATATTGTAAAATGGATAAAAAGAAGACAAATGGACAAAAACGAGCACGAGAATGGAAGGAGCACGAAGTTACGGGACCAATGATAATTTTATTTGGAGCATCAAGGCAAGAAAAGAAAAATTTAAAGACCAAACGAATAATTAATTAATTAAGAAGAAAAAGAAAAATAGAAGAAAGAAAAGAAAGAAAATGGATCAGCAAGAAAAGGAGCTTAAAGGAAAATTAAATGCAATATTAAACACAAAAAGACTCTTGGTCTAGTGGGTGGAGACATGTTTTCTAAGCAAGAGGTCTTGGGTTCAAATCCCGCTAATGACAAAATTGTTGACATTTTTTTTATCATGAAGCTCAAATATTGAATGTCTCATCCCAGCTACATAGCCACGAAATTCCAGGCCCAAGTGACCCACGAGGCCCAACATCCGGCCCAGATGAAGTCCTAGCGAGATCCAAGCCCACGTAGCTCCAAGCCCATTCCGGCTGCCATCCATGCCCAAGACCATACGTAGCAAAAAGAAAATCTGCATTTGTAAAAATGAAAACTTGGGGACCAAGTTTTGATAGGGTATTTTTGTACCAAGCTCTAATAGTTTAGGGGTCAATATAAAAATTAGTAAGGACCAAAGTGTAACTTGTGGGTCTATATAAACCCACCTCCTCACCTCATTTTAATCAATCTTTATTTATTTTTGTACCCAAACTCTTGTAATTTTAATGCTTATTTAGTTTTATAAAAGTTTTATTTATTTCTTTCAAGTTAGTTCATCTTATTTATTATCTTTACATCTTATTTCTTCTTCTCATCTCTTTCTTTATTTTCTTTTTCTTTTCTTACCTATTAAGCTATATTAGCTTATTAGCTTATTATAGCTTATTTAGGTTTTGCTTTTTGGGTTAGCTTTTTCTATAAGCTTATCCATTAAGCTCTTTTATTTGTTTTTCTTCTATAAAACTTTCTTTAATACTTTTCATAAATAGTTTTTATTTCACTTATTTTATAAAAAATTTACATTTTTATAAGTTTTAGCTTATTATGTCTTATTATCACATCTTTTCTTCACCCTCTAGCTCGATTCAAACAACAAAAGAGATGCATGAGCTTATTAAGCTCGGCTTATTGTACAAATAAGCCTTGACATCTTTTAAGTTTGAGAGCACATTTTCTATTTTTTTTGCTTATTATTAATTAGATTTATTAGTTTTATCAAGTTTTTCATAAAAAGGTTGCAACTTTTTAAGTTTTATTGAACAATAAGCTATTTAATAGCTTGTTCATTTAGATCAAGTCCTTAAATATACCCGATTCACGTTCAATCTTCGGATGGAACAACTTGGCTTACGGTGGACTTAGATCTAATAGTTTTTAGTTATAAAGTTTAAATCTTTTTAATTTTTAGATCACTTTTAGCTTATTTACATTTAGTAGTAGTGCTTATTATTGCCTAACTCTTATTAAGTTTGTATCTTTTTGTGTTTATCATCATCTCTACCTCATAAGGCGTGGAGCTTAAGGGTCTTTAAGCATTTTTAATACATAAAGTTTGAAGCTTTAGTAATTTTAAGCTTGTTGGTGAATAAAGTTTTAAACTTTACTTACTAATTAGTGGATAAGATTAATAAAGTTGTAAACTTTTGTATTAATTTGTGCTTATAAGATCGGGTGGTTTTATTCCTCTCGTTTCATCACCGGGTTTTATTCTCTTAACTTTTTATCATTTTTAGCTTAGAATATTAGTTTACCGTTACGTTTAATTTTTCGTATGATGCTTGTTAAGTCTTTTATTGTCATATTGTAGCTTAATATTCATCGTCACTAGTTGTAGTTTGCCATTTGAATCTTAGTTTAAACTTTAATTAGTTAAATTAGTTTTTAAAAGAAAAATCTCTTTAAAAAAAAATTAAAAAGTAAAAAAAAAAAAATATATTTCGTTTTTTTTAAAAAATCAAAAGATAAATAAAAAATAAAATTAGTTTTAAATTTTAGATAATTTTTTAAATCACATTTTTAGTTGTAAAAAATATTAGATCACTTTTAAGGGTTAAAATAGATTAATTTGCATTTTAGAATACGCTTTTTTTAGCATAAAGTAATTTGCGTCTTTAGTTTTATTTAACGCTTAATTGAGATTACTTGTTTGCACCTTAGGATTAGTAGATTTATATGCCTTTTATTATTATTGCTTGCCCCGTAGTTTAGAAATCCTCAAATCCTTTTTAACACATTCAAATCCCGATAATCGCGACGTGAGTTGGAAATTCCATTCAACCCTCGTTCGGAACGATCTCGGTGCTCAAACCTAACACGTTTGAGTTACCCCAAATACTACACTTTTCTTATTATTGGTTTTATCGAATCACACACCAACATAGCGAACCATGTGTATGTCGTTGATCGAATTCGTACACCAAGAAGCTGATATAACGAACCATTGAAACTGTGACAACATAGTTCAAAGTAACCACCATTGTGTACATATATAATAAACAGGCATGTTCCATCCTTTCTTCCGTTTTTCATGGCATAACACAACGAACTATATATACATGATTTGCCAAAAGTTAAAATCCAATATTTTAACAATTTTATTGATACTCTTCCTCGTCGCTCAAATGTAGTAGTTAACCAAATTGTGACATCGGATGAGTAAACATGAACACGTATAAGTAACAATTGTTGCATTAAAACATAAGTGCGACCCAAATAACATTATTCACTATAAAACCAATACCATGAGGAATTCAACATATGGTTAAACTGAATAAGTAGTAAGAAGAATCCTAAATAAAAGTACATGAATTAAACATCGACAAAGACATTAAAACATTCAAAATCAACTAAATATTGATCAACAAAAAATATCCTCTTCATCAATTAATTTATTGCGGCTAAACATGGAAACTTGATTTCTTTTCTTACTCTTGATGTTGGACATTGACAAAACATCATCCAAAGTATCATCATACCCATTGAAAATGCTCTCATCTTCTGAATAATCAATTTCAATAACATCATTCCATTTCCATGTTGCCAAGTTGCGTCCCTTTTCTTTTTCTTAGAATCGCGAATCACCTCATCAACCAATGGTTGGGTATCAAGTTTCACGTTGTCGTCATGCTGTTGTTTAAAGACGGAAACAACATTACGCCTTTATACAAATATATGAATATTAGAAACGAAATCAAAAAAGTGTAGAGAGGAGTGTTACCTCATGATCATGAAGATCAACATTATTGTTCCTGGCTTGCTATTCAAAGGAAGAAGAAAATGTCAGGTATTGATAAAATAAAATTACCTTGATTCCTTCGTATAGTCATTTTCACAATGCTAGTGAATTCGTTTTTTGTTGCAATGATAGTTGACACATTGTTTGATTTGTTCCATCTGTATACTATACATGCAAAAACATCAAATGTTAAAGTTATTATGTTGAATTTTTAATTATTTTTTTTCTTTAATGGATGAAAAGGAAAGCATTTGATTCATACCTCCATTTTGGTTGAGTGAAAAGGTCGTGTATTTTGCTATGATATGAATTGTGGATGGTTATAGAATGAAAGTGTAGCGTCTATTTATAAGGTTATGCATGGTGCTATTCTTAGCGCCTAAATATTGGTTTTAAAAATTGAAAGATAAGATAACAATTGGTTTGACTAATTGTGTAGAACAACGACAGATCTGAAACATGATAAGATAATATTTTGTTTGAATTTGCCACTTTTACCTCTATATAGTTACTATAGATTTCTATATAGTTACTATAGATAATTCTTGAATTAAAAATTTTAAAACATGAAACAATGCATCTAGACGAATTTTGGTTGAAAGGGTTAATATACATTTCCTTTTTTGTTGGAAAAATTTGTTATATCTTATCATTTTTTAAAAATAACTCATGCATATGGGGGGAAGTTTTTCAGATTACATATTTTGCCTCTAGTTAGTTAGATATAGATAATTAGGGAATTACAATGGTCAAGATTGAATATCTATTTGATCCAACGGTTTGTATTTACCTGTTGATAGTATGCTTCGGTAGCAACAGAATAGTAATTTTAATTATATCCACTACACGCCGTCGTTATAAGCTTCACCTAACGTAAAGATATATACAAACGTGCAAGTAGAGATGGCAGAAAAATCCGTACCCGATGGGAACCCGATCCCCAAACCCGATTTTGACTGGGGAATCCCCAAGTTGACCGGGGATGGGGAATCCCCAAAATATGAGACCGGGGATGGGAATATCATAAATTCCCGAACCCGACCCCGACTCCGATCTTTCTAGTGTATAAGTATTTAGAATTTATATGTTATATCCATACTCGATTAACTTGTATATGTATATGTATATGTATATATGTTTATGAGTATCGACATGTATATTTATATGCATATGTGATATTTATAGAATCAAGTACCTTTAGAATTAGAAGCATAAGCACCAACTACATATTACTTATTATTTTGTCCGAATAGACACATATGATACATATTGTTTTTATATTATAACGAATCCAATTATGTGCGATGTACACACGTTTCTTGAAACACTTTATGAGTTAAAATTATTTATATTTTCGATGAGTTGGTGGAAACTTTATGTTAAATCGTAAGGATTGAAAATCCCCGAATCCCCACGGGGATCCCCGATCCCTATTGGAGACGGGGATGGGGATGTAAAGCAATTCCCCGATGGGGATGGGGATGGGGACGGGGATGGGGATGGAGAGTGAAAACAAGGATGGGGACGGTGAATACAATCTCCGACATTCCCCGCCCCGTTGCCATCCCTACGTGCAAGTACCCAACCATTTGGCACACTTGTATTTTGTTACTTATTTTGCAATCTCTTATATTTATTATCAACCTTAATTTTAATTATATCAACTAAACGCCGTCGTTAACTTCACCTAATGTATAAATATACAATATTGGTGCTATTTAACATTTAATATATTAAAAAAAATTGTATATGCTTGTAAGTATTGAACTTGGGACATGCCGGTTGTTTAACATATTGAGTTCAATTGAGCTAAACGACATCTAGCATTCAAATTTGCTATGCAGTTTATTTTATCTTCTTTTCTATAAGCTTTTTAACCTTTAATTACTGGCTCGCGACGACGCCTAATGTATACTAGGTTAATCTACGAGTTAATACTTCTTTCATACTATCAACAATTTCCTACTCGATGACTAAGCAAATCTATAGGACAAATAGCCAGACCCATAGTTATTAGTTATTAGTTATTAGATCATAACGTGTCATTTTATGATGAGGACAAGATGGAAGAGAGCACTTGGAACATAACAAGAGGACTTAAATCTAGAAAACGTAATCCTACACTCTTTACGGCGTAAAGGCATTTTCTTGGTCACGTCGTAGAGGCTACGACTTTTATTTATGTTTATCTTTGGTTTTCTCTATGGCGTAAAGGAATGCTTCTTATTACACCGTAAAGCTCTCGAATAAGTATTTGTTAAAGCATCTTAAAGCTTACGCCATAATGGAAAAAACATGCTTACGACGTAAGGTGGTCAATATCTGAATTTACCTTTTATAATTTGAGTCGGGTTTTACCAAATTTATATTACTTTTTCTCTAAGATTTACTTCCCTATAAATATTGGTTAACCCTTGTTATAGTTTTATTCACGCTTTTGTTCTACACCAGTTAGCATCAGAGACTTTTGGTATTTAGATGACGAAGGATGCAACTGTTCCAAAAACCCGTAATACTAGTGGGGTACGGTCGACCGAAGACATGGATTGTGCGATCACTGATGTTGCATCCAAATTCGCTAGTATGTCCACTGCTATCAATGAATTACGATTCGGGATCGTAGGTGATGGTAATCACTCAAATCGTGAGGGTAACAATCATGGTAATCGTAGATTTCGTTCTAACGATGAAGGATTCTTTGATAATCATGATTGTGACCAATCTCCTAAGCAAGTTTGGAGACAAGATGATTTATGATGGAGGTCCAAGAGGAATAACTCATGGTTCTAGGGTTATTACTAGGAAGAATGAAAATCAACATGGTCATGGAGAGCGACAAGGATATCGTTTCAAAGTCGCTATTCCTAATTTTGTTGGAAATCTTGTCATTGAAGCGGTGTTGATTGCTTTTATGAGGTTGACAAGTTCTTTGATATCATGGATGTTCCCGAAGAAGAGCAAGTTAAGATTGTGGCTTATAAGTTACGTTGAGGGGTTGAAGTTTGGTGGCAATGTGAACAAGACCCCAAACATTGAACAAACTCTATTCCAAGAATATCATTATTGTGTTCAAGTAAAGAGAACCGTGCCCAAATATACGGATGGATTTTTAAAATTACAAGTTCGTTGTAATTTGAGGGAAACAGATAAACAAGAGGCTAGATAAATAAGTGGATCGACTTCAAAACTTGGTTATGAAAGTGAAGAGGATGGCTTCTAAATCCTTAATTGGGTATAGGCATGTTGGTTGGTTGTTGGTTGTCAACACTTTTGCAACAAGTTAATTGATAAGGCACATAATATAATCAAAGATAGTTTAAGGTATATTTTAAAAATTAAATCCATGAAGCAGTAGTATTCACGGGTATTATATTTGTTACTAAGGTTCAAACAATTCACTGATGTCTTGATACCATAAACATGTTATTTAGGTTTATCAATTTTTGAAATAATTATATACGGTAATAAAACATTGTTTGATCTTATGATCTAAACACTGCACTGGCGACCGCTAGCTCTGTTCACTTTTATTGACCATTAACCATTAAAATTATAAGTCAAACTTCACAAGAACAACTACCAAAGACCCATAAGGCCACAAACAATATGTAAATATGGATTTCTTTTTAAGTGTATGAGAAGAGATATAGTAAAAAGAAAATTTAAAATAGAAGAATTTTAGTCACATAATTTAAATGAGTGGGAAAATTTTAAAAAGAGATGCATAGTATATATGTGCATCTAAAATGTGCGATTGTAGATACTACAAATTTACAGTTGGTAGGGGCGAAGTCAGAATTTTTAGTTATGGGGGCCGAAGTTCATTATAAAACCCAAAAAAATAAAAGTGTAAATAGAATGGTTTCCAACTTTAGTTTATATATATAGATAAACCATCACAAAAACTTAAGAATGCATTACTCAATCTAATTTTTTTCTAACATATTTAGTGCATAAAAAGTACGGTAAACTCAAAATAAGGTCAGTTCTTTATCTATTTTGATGCTTCCGAGTATATAACTAGGGGAGAGCAACAAAGCCGAAACATTCTAGGATTTCTTTATTTGCGTTATGGTTGTTTAAAAAATATCCGTAATTTGGATATCTGAAAACTTATAATTATTTATTAAAAAGTTGGGTTTTATGAAAGGACAATTTTAGAACTCATATAAAAGTTTTCCAAAACTTATAAATATCTGGATATTCGGATATATAAAACTATTATCTGAAAATTCGGATATCCGAATTAAAAAAACTTAGATAAAATATCATGTCTAACATAAAACCATCATCGTAAATTTCGCATCCAAATTTATGATATAACTAGTTATTGAATTAACAACAAAAAAATTATTGTCAAAAATGTCTCATTTCATATTTTTGCTTTAGGTCTAACCACGAGACGACTCTGATTCCATCAAAATCATATTTACCTCATTGACAAATCTTTATCTTTCAGATAACTTTGTCTCAATTCATGTGTTAATTGTTTGCGAAAGTGATTTTGAACTCCAAAAACCGAAAACACCAAATTGAATTTTTGGTGCGGGCCTAGATTTAAAAAAAATTAAACTGAACTTTTAGTTCGGGGTTTGCTTTTAGCTAAAAACTGTCTCAAACCGGCTCATCCTCACCTTTATATATAACTTGAACTTTGTAGTCTTAATATAGTTTTAATAATTGAACACAAACCAAAATAAGAAACATGAACAAAATATATACAAAAGTTTATGCACAATTCATATTTGTCAAGAGTAAAGCAACAAACAACTAACACACGACAGAAGATACGAGAGGAAAAATCAAAGTCAATAGTAATTTCCAAGGATAAAGAAAGAAATACAGAAACCATTTAAGGTAGAAAATGGCTATCTCCAAATTTTAAATATATTTTTCTTCGGTGGCCACTTAGAAAGGAGATATTTCATATCGATTATTTTTTTTTCTTTCATTATAGAAAAGTCACTAGTTGGGACAAGCTCGTGGTATATTAAACGTTAAATTAAGGGCAAAACAAAGGTACCTTAATAAAATCATTGGGCTTATTGGAGGGGGCCTAGCACCCGCTAGCCACCCCCTCCTTCCGCCCTTGCACAAAAACACTCGCTCGCTCGAATCTCTCTCTTCTAAACATGGTGATGTCATCTTCAGGCCAATATGTTTGTGTTTTGTTTTTAAATTTGCATGTTAAGTTCAGTGTTTTGTTGTACGTTGTTGTTCTATATAAGCTTAGGGATGAGCACAATATCATTTTGGTACAGATACGGTACCGTCTTTGAGGTACCGGATTTTTTCCCGGCCAAAAATGGCAGTCCCGTTCCCGGAACTGATGAGTGTCTTGGTACCGGTAGCGGTTCGAGTAAACTGGTACCGTACCGTGGTGAGTACCGGTTTTAATTGAAAAGGTGAATTTGTTATATTTTGCAGTGTTAGGATGATAGTATGTGTGTGATGTTTGAGCTAATAGGTGTTTATATAAATGGCTTATCAGGGGCGGAGCCAGAATTTGTAGTTAAGTGGGCCTAAGTTCATTATAAAACCCGAAAAAATAAAGGTGTAAATTGAATGGTTTCCATCTTTAGTTTATACAGATAAACCATCACCAAAAACTTAAGAACGCGTTGCTGAATCTAATTATTTAGTGCATAAAAAGTATAGTAAACTCAAAATAAGGTCAGTTCTTTATCTATTTTGATGCTTCCGAGTATATAATTAGGGGAGAGCAACAAAGCCGAAACTTTCTAGGATTTCTTGATTTAGGTTGTGGGTGTTCAACAAATATCCGTATTCGGATATCCGAAAACTTTATAATAATACATTAAAAACTTGGGTTTTATGAAAGGACAGTTTTGAACCTCATATAAAAGTTTTCCAAAACTTATTGATATCTGGATATTTGGATATATAAAACTGTTACCTGAAATTTCGGATATCCGAATTAAAAAAAAAAAAAAAAAAAACAACTTAGATAAAATATAATGTCTAACATAAAACCATCATCGCAAATTTCGAATATCCAAATTTATGATATAACTAGTTATTGACAAGTCCCTTAAATTGTTTAAATTAACAACAAAAAAATATTGTCAAAAATGTCTCATTCCATATTTTCGCTTTAGGTTTAACCACGAGACGACTCTGTACCATCATAATCATATATACGTCATTGACAAATCTTTATCTTTTAGATAAGTTTGTCTGAATTCTTGTGCTAACTGTTTGAGAAAGTGATTTTGAACTCCAAAAAGCGAAAAAACCAAACTGAATTTTTGGTGCGGGGCTTGGTTTTAAATAAACTTAAAACCGAACTTTTAGTTTGGGGTTTAGTTTTAGCCAAAAACTATCTCAAACTGGCCCATGTTCACCCCTATATATAACTTGGACTCTTTAGTCTCATATAGTTTTAATAATTGAACACAAACCAAAATAAGAAACATGAACAAAAATATATATATATATATATATATATATATATATATATATATATATATATATATATATATATATATATATATAAATATATATATATATAAGTTAATGTAAAATTCATATTTGTCAAGAGTAAAGCAACAAACAACTAACACACGACAGAAGATACGGGAGAAAAATAAATCAAAGTCAATAGTAATTTTCAAGGATTAAGAAAGAAGTATAAAACCATTTAAGGTAGAAAATGGTTACCTCCAAATTTTAGATATATTTTTATTCGGTGGCCACTTAGAAAGAAGATATTTCATGTCGATTGCTTTTTTTTTTTTTTTTTTTTTTTTTTTTCTTTCTTTCATTATAGAAAAGTCGCTAGTTGGGAGAGGCTCGTGGTATATTAAACGTTAAATTATGGGCTAAACAATAGTATCTTAATACAATTATCAGACTTATTAGAAGGGGCCTAGCAGTCTAGCACCCGCTAGCCACCCCCTCCCCCCGCCCCTCAATTGGGACGTATATCACATTCGTAGAACATTGAAAGTTATTGTAAAGAAACGAGATGCATGTGTTCCGGTGTCATCAACATTGAAAGTTTTGGGTGTATTTCACATTCATGGTACATTGTATTATTAGTGTTTATGATTTGATTAAACATTAATTTGCTTTTAATATCACATTAGAAAAAAGTAAAGTAACACCCAATGCCGTCTTCCACGGGTTATGGGTACCCAATACCGTTTCCGGTGTTTAGGGGAGGTTAAGATGTGAAGCAACATTTTACCCCTACCTAAGGTAGAGAAGGTCGGTTCTAACAAAGGTAGAAGGACCTCCCGCCTTTTTGGGGGAGAGATCGAACCGACCTCGGGTTGAGAGCAAGGGGTTACCAACAAGTGATCCCTACTGTTGCTTTTAATATCACATTAATGACTCTTTTTAATTGCTATAAAACATATGAATTATAGTTAAAAGATCCCGAAAATACCCTTGGATAAGCTTTACACGCATAATAGATGCATAATAATCAATGAATAACATGTGAATTAAAAGGAAGACATGAGCTCCTCCCTCATGTAAACCGTTACACTCGTAACTACCCTTTAAGACATGACCCTCACCCTTTCTCTTCTTAAACACCCACACTTTCCTCTCCTAATCTCAGTTTCCGTCGCGTGACAATGAACTCGGAAGCTAGAGCAAGCAATGGGAAGCCTCCAACGCGGCTCCAAAAACAAGCTCCGGCTACTCTCCAGCTTGACGAGACTTCTAATAACCCTCTAGGTTTTTCTAAAGGAGTGATTCCATTGTTATCTCCTTTAGTACTCTCACCGGCTGCTTTGCCCACTTTTTCATTTTCGACACCTAATAATAACAATCATGAAATAAAAATGAACCATGGGGTTGCATGTGGAATAATGCCTCAAGCGCAACAAAGGAGTGATGGTTGTACTACTAGTGGCTCACATCCGGCAATGGAGGGGACTAACACATCATCTCTCCACGCTTACTTCAACTCGCAATGCACACTTCGTCCTCGTTAATCAGTGTCTCATATTGCTAAAGGCTTTTTTTCAGATGCTTATTGTACAGAAGTTGGTCTTTTAATTTGGTTTGAGTTTAGAAAATGCGTATGTTTGACAATACATTTCATCTTGCAGATGTTGATAATATTAAATATCTATACCGAATTGTAACCACTTTGGTGACTGTTCATTGAAGTTTAATGGAAAACTTTAGCCTTTTAGCCTTTTCATATGTCACATGTTAAGGCAAAGATGTTTTCTACACCTATTATGATCGGTGTCAAGTTATACAAACATCAAACTTACACACTACCACAAATAGTCCGAATATGCACACTTATTTTTTCACGCATGTGGAGTTTTAATTTGCCATTATTTTACACGCAAACAAATGTGCATAAAATAACGACTGCGTATATAACATTAGTTGACGCTTAAAAGTGTGTACAAGCTACGCATGGATACAGGGATGAGCATTTCGACCCGAATCGAACTGAAACCGTACTGATTTTTTATATACGGTACAGTACCGGGATTACAAAATAAGGTGAAAAAAAAATCGGGACCACTAATTCGGTACGGGACCGATATCAAATTTGGAAATTCCCCAAAAAAGGGGGAAAACCCGATTTTCCGGTACCGGTATCCGAATCCCGTTCGGTACGGTACCGGTACGACTAATTTATGCTCGGAAAAAAATCGGTACCACTAATTTGATATGAGATCGGTACGGGACTGGTACCGTGTTACGTGGATATAAAATATAGAGTATGGATCTAGTGAGAAAAAATACTAGAGTGAGAAATAATTGGAACCACATATTTCAAATAAGGAAAAAAAAATAATAGGAAGATGTATCTATTAATATTTGTGATTAGCGAAAAGAGCTTAGATAAAAAAAAAGAAAAGTAAGTTTTTTTTTTTATCTTTGAGGAATGAAATCATTTTTTCCCCAAATCACAAACAAATAAAATAAAAGCCACCATTTTACAACTTGATTGGTACAAATTTAAACTCGTTCACTTTTCTTGGATATAAGATACTAAATCACTTTATCATTTTAAATATCCCACTTTTGATTTTGAAATTCAATTGCAGCAGCAGCTAGGGTTTCAATTTCAAATCGATAGTTAAATCGCTCCAATTGCAACAGCTACGCATTAAAGGTATAAAACTATTAAATTTCTGCCTGCGTTTATTTAACTATTAATATGCTTGCGTTATTGATGAATGCTAAATTTTCTAATATAAGTTGTTTAAGCGATTTATTATGCTTGAGTTGTTGATAAATGTGTAATTTTGTAACAAATCGATTGGTAATAGTTTATTGTAATATGAGTTGTTTAAGCGATTTATTGGCGAAATATGCTTGAGTTATTGATGATTGCCAATTTTTTTTTAATCAACTGATATGAACGGGCTAATTCTTATTTTAAGTTTTTGAATAGTATTAGCTAGTATCGAGTGTTTGAACAATTTATTAGGAAAAAATATCATATATTGTTTATGATATTTTGGAAAGAATGAATTGAAATGTGTATGATATAGCCGTTTTTTGTCTTTAAAATTGGTTAAAAGTGATTTGGTATCTTATACCCTTTGTGAATAGAGATGATGATGACTCCTATACCCAATGCATGCCTTGTAATCTTCCAATAATGGATGATGTGAACCAGGAACCTCGTATAGACGCTAAACTAGAAGATGCTAAATAATGATCTTAACGGGTTTGGAGGTTCGAGTTAGTTATGGTTGATTTGGAATTGTGTTATTGATTTTGAATGAATCTGTTTTGTTGTTAATGGTTTATTAAATCAAATTTACAAGTTTAAGGTTTGGATTGAATCTCTTATATTTTGTTGTTAATGGTTTATTAAATCAAATTTAGAAGTTTAAGGTTTGAATTGAATCTCTTATATTTTGTTGTTAATGGTTTATTGAAGTCAGAACATCCTTTATGTAGGTCGGGTTACATTTTCCTTTATTTTGTGGATCTGCATTATGTTTCTTGATATTTCGATGCTGATAACAAGCTGTCTTTAACGTTTGATGGTTTTATATGCAACCCTTGCTGCTTTTTTATATTTTTCATTCATGAAACCTTAATTATTGTAAGAGTTTCAATTTATTGGTAAAAAAAGCCGTCTGCTCCTAAAATTTTAAGTCCAGTTTTTCATTGCAGGCATCAAACTGTTTATTCCTGATATATGTCTGCTTAAAAATGCATCTTAAGATAAAAAGTACAGGCATTTTGGTAGCAATAATGCTTTGATTTGCTGCATTTTAGTTTCCTGGAGTGCACAGAAGTTTGATTATTTGGTTGTTCATTCTTCAAGGGCACTATATAAGGCAAATTAAGTATTATTCTGCAATATGTGGCGATTTTACTAATAAAAGACCTCCCATTTTTATAAATATAGGATAATTGTTTGTAAGCCTAGTGGTCAGTGATGGAAGCCTGAATTAACTTAACTAGTCAAGTCCTGTGAAAGTTTTCGTCTACTATTCACTTAGCTGGTCCTGATGCCCCAATATAGCAATCTGCCCAACTCCCGACCTGCCTTGCACCTTTGGCTCTTTCTTTGTTTATATCTTCAGTTCTGTAGGAGTCTCTTAAGATGGGATTTGTGATTGTGCAGGTTTCCAGCTGTAATTCTTTGTAATCGTTTCTTGTTTACTGTTATTCTGTTAGATTTAGATATTTATGAGATTTTGATGTTTGTTACGGTAAGTTACTCCATGATTAGTAATATGAAAGGGTCAATTTTACTTTTCGGGATAAGCTCTATAGCTGTAATATGGCATTTATCGAAGGCTTGAAATTCTGTTTACTAATATAGACTCTGTTCCGGCTGTAAAGGGTAACTGTTTACTTTATTTGATTCTGTAATATAAACTCTAGATGTTTGTTATTGAAGTAGTATCTGTTTTGATTAACTTGTCTAGTGACAGAATTCGATACTGAAAAGTCTGCATTTTGTTTGGTGGTTGGTAGGGGTTCTTAGATCTAGACGTAACTTATGCTGTTTAGTATGAAGTAAAACATTATCTGACCCATTTATTTGTTTCCTCGATACTAAACTGTAATTATTCGTGGTTACTATCATTTTGTCAATAAAGCCTTATGACTAAGGGTACATGGCATATCCCAGATTTCAAGCTTGTCATTGCCTACATCAAATCAAGTTTAACTTTATGTGGTATGTACAGTGTGTTCAATTAGGCTTGGAGTGACATTTAAGAAAAGAGAAACATTGATTTTAGGGAGTTGGGTTTGAGGGTTCTCAGTGATCAGTAGGAGATATTAGAAATGTTACATAAATCACCTATAAGTACATTTACTGTGTAGAATTTAGAGGTCTATTGTTCCTATTCACTGTAAGATTCCAAGGTAGTATTGGTAGTAAGGCATTGCCGCATAGTTTTAATGTTGGCTATGCAGAAATCATTGTGTTTATGATCAAATGAGGTTGTTAAATGCAATGGGTAGCAGAAAAGGATTAGATACAAGAATCAACATAGGGTTACCAAGCGTGTAAGAATAATGGATCGATAGTTGCTTCATTCACTGGCTGATTGATTGGATTTGCCATACTTGTTTAAGGCTCATATAGCTTTGATTCTTGTGGAGCTGTCTAAGCTTAAACATTAGATCAATTTGTATGTAAGGATTAAGAGTTTTAGACTAGTAAGCAAAATAAATACAAACGGCATTATTGATTTCGTATAAGCTTAATGGGCTTGACAAACATGGCTCACGATAGGGCTCTAGCGATGGTAGGCTTAAGCTTGTCTGGAAAAGTCAAATGAGTTGGTTCAGTTAGGCGTGGGCCTGCTAAACATATAACAACTCCACTCATCATTCTTATGACCAGGTTTGACTGCTTACACTTCTAACTGTACTTAAATTTGTGTACATGAATTGCAGAAAGAAAGGCAAAGCACTCGTGAATATAATTGATTGTGGTCATTTTTATATGGTCATTGCATTTTATATGGATGCATTATTTTTTTGTTTTCCACGATATGACGGTTTTATTTGCGACAAAAACAAATACGGTGTTTATGAAAAGTTGACCACTCAAATAATTGGGTACCTATCATCGTCTTATGGACATGGTTAGTTGTTATTAATTGTTTACGTGCATCTTTTAGTTGAATGCTTGTTCAGAATTTCTGCCACTTATCTTTTCCCAGATGTGTATTGATGTACAAGTATATATTATACACTTTGTATATCAGACCCAGTGACGTCTACATTAGTGTGTAGCACATCTTGTTGCAAATATAATCTGTTTTACTTGACCATAAAGGCCTAGATGTCCTCATTGAAGACATTGCCAAAGTTTACTACATAGCACCAAAGATTACATTATGTAATCAAGGTTGTAAAAATCGCTAGGTGCTAGTGAGGCGGTCGGGTAGGGCCTAGCGATTAATCGGTTAGGGGGGGATTAATCGGATTGGAATTTTTATACACGAAATTGTAATATTAGATATTATATTATATTATATGTATGAGATAAGCATAGGGCATCAAAGTTCAAATATTTCAAGTGTTGAAATATAAACATAATACACAATTCTTCATAGTTTAAAGTCAAACATAGGTATTATTTGGTTTGTTGACCGTTTTTAAGCGATCTTTGACCGATTTTGTCCGATTAATCGGTTTGTTGACCCATTTTTAAATAATTTTGTCCGATTTTTAAGCACTTTTGTTGACCGATTTTTAAGCGATTTTGTCCGATTAATCCGATTAGACCGATTTTGTCCGATTAATCGGTTTGTTGACCGATTTTTAAGCGATCTTTGACCAAACCGATTAAATAGGCCGATTATGATAAATCAAGGCGTTTAGTGAGCGATCAGTGATTATGTTGTAGGCACGTTGCAGTATTTAACAAAAAGTAGAAATATACTTCCTTGTGATATTATTTACATATCATATTAAAAATTTTCAGCCATCAAAGATTTTTGCACAACAAATAGTTATGTAGTACATCCGTGATCTAAACTTGTGTTACACGCCCATAGTATCAGCAGCAGTGAGACTAACTTAGACAACACATTGTTAATGGTTGATCCAACCTTTGTGTCCATGAATCTTGTTTTGTGTTCCGACTTTAGCAACAGAATGCTTGTAATCATTTGAAACTTCGTCAATTTTGTATTGTGAGCTTCCAAGAAACATTTTCCTCAGTAGTATACTAAGACTACTAAGATTATTTGGGGTAATTAGAGGTGGCAAAATTTGCCCAAAAGCAAAAAGATGGGCTAAATGGGCACATTTTTAAAAGATTTGGGCACATTTAGCCCCCTCCTTTTTTTGAAATGGGCACATATAGCCCATTGAAAACTTAATTGGGCACTAACGGGCACATTTTTTTTCTCAATTGTTGAACATTACGATCGTTTTAAAGATTTTTTTTTTATATAATATATTTAAGTTTTTCAATATAAATAAGATATTATGTTTAAGGAATTTATTTCGTCGTTTTAGGTCTTTTATTAAGCGATTTGTATAACATGTGCCCGTTTGGCCCGTGCCCGTTCTAGCCCGTGCCCATTCTAGCCCGTGCCCTTTTAGCCCGTGCCCGTGCCCGCCCGGCCCGCCCGTTTTGCCACCTCTAGGGGTAATGGTTTCTCATAATCAAAATGAGAATGCTAAGGTGGACTTGTGGTAAAACGATGTTTGACATGATTCCGACCGGAGTTTTCAGAGCAGAACTTAGAAGTCGAATCTATAATCTCGAAGATAAGAGAAGGAAGGTTGAGGTGGTTTGGTCATGTCATCAGCGTCAGTAAGGTGAGTCGAAGCGCTAATAGTCGACAATTTGGGGAGGGGAAGACCTAAACTTAGGTGGGAGGATAGACTTAAGCAAGACATGAAGGAGCTTCTTTTATCCGATGACATGACCTCAGTTAGGAATGCGTGGAGAGATATGATTAGAATATATGGTAGTTCGGGCTGGGTTGTTTGAGGGCATGAGGTGGTTATTGCGCTTAGGCCTTATAGAAGTCTCTTAGTAGCCTTGCCACTTGCGTTTTAGATTCAGAGCCTCTTAGCCAGTGTTCCCTCTAAGCTTTTTAGGCGTTTAGTGGCTTTTCTTGTTCCTTTTGCTTTGCCTTAGCTATTAGTTTCGTGAACTAATATGAATGTTTGAATATGTGTTAACGTCTACTGTCATCTGATTTATATGAAAAATACAATTAACTACATAAAAACTGAAGCATTTGCCTATAGGCCCCATAATGTTGCCCTGCATAGATCTTAGCTGCTTTCTTAGGTGTTGGTTTTGTTTTTGCCTTTGCCCCCCTTTTCTTTGCTCCCGTTTTCTTGGTGCTTGTGCCCGTTTGCTTTTATGCGTTTATGCTTTTGTGCTTGTGTGCTTTTGCTTGTGTCTCCTTGCCTCTTTAGCGCTTTATCTTTTCTATGTTATGTGTTCTCTTGCGGCGTTTGCTTATTTATGTTTATGGTCCTTTTCTCTTTTGTTCTTTTGTTGGTATTCTGCCTTTGTGTCTTTTGACTGCTTAACCTTGTTATTGTTCACTTTCACACATGCACTTATTTCTGAGCACTCTCACCGCACAATTACACTTGCCGGAGGTCTTCCTAGAAGCAGTCTCCATACTCTCGTGTTTACCCTGGGGTAGGGGTATGATCCATCTACATTCTACCTCCCCAATACCCCGCCCTGGCGGGATTGGGTATGTTGTTGTTTCTCATAATCAAAATAAGCATTCCTAGTATTTCCATGATCAATATAGGTACCTATGTCAGATACCTTCAAAAGTTGAGATATGAGATATGGTTTAATATGCTTGATTTTATTATAGAATTAAAATTTGGCACCATCAGTAACAGATCGAATTTTGTGATACTTTAGGCTAGCCTTTATAATTTGTACTTGTGTTTTTCTCGGTTTTTCTTGATATTCTGTTTCTAATGCATGATCACCAAGAGCCAACCAGTATGTTATGCAATTTTTCATTTTAGTGAGCATGGAAACACTGACTAGCAATAATTCTGTCTCAAAATGCCTCAAAGAGTCCTGTTCAAACTTAAAACTTGTGATGCAATTTCTTTGTGTGGTATGCAACTCCTTTTGTAGCCTTGTAGGTTGGCTCTTACTTCCACGCTTTCTCTCATAACTACATCCCAAGATAAGTATCCACAAGGAGAAAACACATAGTATTAGGCATGTGCAGTTTATGCTGTTCTTAGTTATCTATATTTTAGTCAGTCCAACTCATTTGTTTTTCCTTTTTGTTTTACCGGTGTCCATATCAGGATTTTGAATAGCGCAATTAAAAAAAAAAAGATAATGGTAAATTAATTTATTTAAAATTGAGTTTAAATAATGGGTAGAATGATAAGCTTACATGATCTACCATTTGCTCTTGGAATTGGGCATTTATTTTGGACAAACTATAAAAAAAAGTTGGAGAATGACTCGGAGCTGAAAGGAGCAACAACTTTTAGGCCTCACTCGTTTATACCATTTTTTTCTTATTGTTATTATGTGAGTCTCAACTTCATCTCTCTTAGATAGGACCTGATCCACAATCACATCTTCATTTCTTGTCATACCTTATAAGTAAGCCATTTCGCATCAAGTTATGTTTCCTTTTTCTTTCACTTTTGTCAGTCCAATCTACATTTTTGCTTAATGGGATTGGTAAACATCTTCTTTTCTAGCCATTATGTAAGTGGAACCTACTTTGTAGTATTTGATATTTTCATAAAGGTGTTGCTATATACTTTAATTATTGGTGGTGCTTAAAGTTGTATAAACGAATAACTCATTATTCTGGTTCTGCTGGTTCTTTTGTAGGCTGTGATAACTAGAAAGTGACTGCTTGTCGAATTAAATGGCTGGATTTGGGAGCTTGGGACCCAAGACTAAGAATCTGGTGGTTGCTGGAGGCTTGACTGGGTTCGTATTTGGGGTGTATTTCTACACCATGAGAGCTGTTGGAGGTTCAGATGAGCTTCAAGTAGCTATTGATAAATTTGAAACCCAAAAAGTCAAAAGTGAGACCGAGAAGATCTGATCCAATATGCCAAAACCAGATTATCTACGTAACTTAAGCTTATTATGCTACTCCAATCTTCTAGTGTTTTCATGACAATTTAGTTTTGAGATGAAAGTGAGTTGTGCATAGAGTGAAATAAGCCTGTGCTAGACAGATTTTGCTGGCCTATTTAACATTTTTGCTGATGGTTTAATATTTTCTGTTTTAAATTATACACGCTGTGCAGTTTGTGGTTGAAATTTACTATTATGTGGATAAAATGGCTCCCTGTCGACGATGAATTGCTCGCAATTGGGCTCTTAACATGTTCGAACAATTCCAACAACAATGTACTTTGTTGAGCATTGTACATGTCTGTTTTCGTCTCTATTCCTGATGGGTTGGGTTGGATATTGGAGCTCTTTATAGCTGCAATGGGTTGGATATTGGAGACTCTTTATAACTGCGGGTGCAGCGGGTCTCATTATGGTCTACTAACTAATCTACCGTCGTATATTGGTCCAAATAAGTATTCTTTAGTAGGGGTGTTCATCGGTTCGGTTATCGGTTTGTTCGGTTCGGTTTGTTCGGTTAATTTTTTTTTTGGGTATAACCGAAAACCGAACCGAACCGAAATTAAATTAAACTGAACCGAACCGAAAACCGAAAACCGAAAACCGAACCGAATAACCGAATAACCTAAATTTAATAATTTATTCATTTATTTATATATATTTTTTGAAAAAAATAATAATTTTCAAGCTTAAAAATATTATATATATATATTATGATTTAAGATCATTTGAGGACAAAAAATTATTTACATACCAAAGGATCAATCTCCATCATCCATATTTATTTGATCTAATGGATGAGATTAATCTCAACAATTTAAAAAACCCACTTTCGATCCTCTTTTTTCAAATATTAATAACTTTTAAACCGTTAATCGTTAAGCGAAAAAAAAAATATCATTGCGACGAGCATTTAATTATCTTTCTATAGATAGGCATTTTGGTATACTTTCAACAAAAAAAAATCGTATTTTTCACCTTTTTTTTTAAGTTTTTTCTTTTTTTACGTTACTGAAATTTGAATTAAATATCATATATGATTAAACACTAATTTTAATATCACATGTGATATTAATGTTATATCATATATGATATTAGTGTTATATCATCATATATGATATGTAATATCACATGTGATATTAGTGTAAAATCACATATGATATACATATCATATCACATGTGATATCACATATCATATATGATTTAACATTAATATCACATGTGATATTCAAATTTGTGTTTAATCATATATGATTTTTTCATTGAAATTTCAAGTAACGTAAAAAAAGACGAAAAAAGGTGAAAAAAACGATTTTTTTTTTTTTCGAAAGTATATCAAAGTGCCCGTCTATAGAAAGATAATTAAATGCTCTTCGCGACGGTGTAAATATTTTCACTTAACGATTAATGGTTTAAGAGATATTTAAATTATAAGAAATATGTGAAATAATAAAATGCTTTTAATCTTAGCTATTGATTTGTTTTTAGATGGATGGTAGAGATGAGTCCTTTGGTATGTAAGAAAAGTTTGGTATGTAAAATAACTCTCCTCATATATTATAAAAGAGTTTTAATATATATTTTTTATATAAATATATAAAAAAATATATATATTTATTGAATTTCGGTTTTCGGTTGGGATGGCTAAAACCATAACCGAACCGAAAACCGAACTTTTATTTCGGTTCGGTTCGGTTTTGGCGATTTCGGTTCGGTTACGAGTTCGGTTCGGTTATTTTCGGTTCGGTTCGGTTTCGGTTTATTCGGATATTACCCAACCCATGAACACCCCTATTCTTTAGTACGAGTTGAAACGGACCAAGCTGAACACTTTTGGTCCCATATTTCATATTGTGTATGAATGCATGATGCAATAACTATAAATATAAAAGATTATAAGCTTACCATGATAATCTAATTATAAATATTATAAAACGATGAACCATACGGTGTCGTTTTTGGTTCCTCCTCAACTGTAGCAACTACAGTATGCATCAAAAATTGCAAAGGGCGCGATGTCGTTGCACTGCTCTTTTAACAGTGATCCAAAGCAAACAACGAAGAGTATGACATCGTCGCACTGTTTTTTTAACAGTGCTCCGAAAACCTACCTCCAAAACGACGTCGTTTAACATATAGATGGCTGGGATTCATTTATTGGAGGTTGTTTACCATATGTATGGTTGAGATTCAGTTAATTCTTTGAGATCGTTTACCATATGTATTGTTGAGATTTGTTTACCACATACGGATTTATTGATAGTCGTTTTCTTGAACATTCTTATCTCATATGGTTTACCACATACGGATTTATTGGGTATGTTTCCTTTTTTTTATATCTACTTTCACTAGAAGATAATAAATCACTGGGTATTTGTGTGTGTGTGTGTTTAGATCTACTTTATGTGTATTGATAATAGTATGTGTGTTAAGAATACTTTGTTTTATGTTCACGTTTTTATGGTGTTTTAGTATAGCAAGTTGATTAGGTTCAGTTTGATTGATGAAAGGATTAGAAAGATTTGATTATTAGGTTTGAGTAGTTTTAGTTTGATTGCTAAAAGAATTAAGGACGTTTGAGTGTTTAGGGATCTTTGAGCAATCAAACTAAAACGTCCTTTTGATAGTGCTGGAATCAAAGATCCCTAAACACTCAAACGTCCTTAATTCTTTGAGCTTGATAGTGCTGGAATCATTTGATAATAAAACTCAAGTTCATGATTCCCTCTTTGATTGAGATTGAT
Source organism: Chrysanthemum makinoi (assembly GCA_910596185.1). Classification (NCBI taxonomy): domain Eukaryota; kingdom Viridiplantae; phylum Streptophyta; class Magnoliopsida; order Asterales; family Asteraceae; genus Chrysanthemum; species Chrysanthemum makinoi. The sequence goes on along the minus strand of OU343218.1, from coordinate 183,285,154 downwards.
GCATATTTTATCTTCTGTATGAATGATATTGATTGTAAAGTTTATTTTTGGCTAGTTTTAATTCCTGGTTCCCATTTGTCGTTACATGAATTCTGAGATTATTTGTAGTTCCGGAATTACCCATGTCTTGTTGTTTAAATAATGATGATGACAGTGTAGAACATATATTACATAGTTTGGTGGCTTTCCATCATTGGCTAAAATTGTATACAACTAAAAACCTTTACTACAACTAGTCTTTTTTTGCTTAATATTATACCGGTTCGTTTCTCTTTAAGTTACCATTCTACCTGCATTTTGAATGCATATAATATGATCTATTGTGACAAGTTATGTTGCTCTTTATTAAATGTGTTACACTCTTGCAGCAATGTGATTATATGGTTGCAGCAATGTGCAAATATATTTGTCAAGGTCATTTATCAATAGTTTATCAATTGCCTATAATTTTTTGTTTTCTTTCTCATTATTTAGGAGTTTGTTGAAGACGAAAGATCAAAGTTTTCAATGGATTTCAGTATGGTGTAATTGATCATGAATAGTTGAAGACGAAAGAAGATCGAAGAAGTTTTCAATGATATTTTGTAGACATACTTAAAAATGTTTCATGTTAGTTTAACAAATAGTGTAGTATTATATTCTGCAGAATTAAGTATCTGATGTTTAATAACAAATTGTTATGCTATGTATGCTACAAAATTTAGAATTATTGCTGCAAAATTTATGATTTCTTTTGTATTTAATTTTTTTATAATACAGGTTAAGAATTGTAAAATTATCAAAATACAGGGTTACAATTATAAAATTATCAAAATAGAAAGTAATTTCAAAAGCGTGGAGTTTTAATCTTTGATGACGTGTTCATGCTTAAAAGGCACCATCACTAGCGTGTACTTTTCAAAAAAATTCACGCTTTATTTGGTGGCTGGTTTAATCCCTTTTTCCACACTAGAAAGCGTGGACATTTAATCCCTATTTCCACCCATAGAAGCGTCACAATCAACTTAATTTCTCTACGCTTAATAACGTTCACCATTTTGTGACGCCGACTAATTCCACCCAAAAGGATAGCGTGTACTCCAAATTTAATGACACTTTTAACCGTGTACATATCTCCTAATATGTGTGTATAATTTATGCTTTTGTTGTGGTGTAATTTATCTAAAATAAGTTTAGATTAAAACAAACACAACTAGATGAAATAGAAATCTGATAGGTTTCGACTTTTGATCAACAAATATAGAGGTTAAGATGTCACATCAGTTCCAATTAAGATTTGCCACACATTCGTACTCATTAAAGATTCACCGCCTGACGTAAAAATAGTAATAGTAAAAATAAGAGTTGATTGTTGTGAATAAGAATTGAGGGAATGAAAATATTCTTCTATTAATCATAATGTAGGAGATACAAAGGGTATATATAGATAAATATTAGGGTAAAAACTCTAATAGCTAATTGGGTCATGGGCTTCTTATGGGTTATATGAACATCCACTAATTATTATCCATAACACTTCGATCCCTCTTGGATGTTCATATTGTTAACACGCTTAGGAATTGCTGCCTCATTAAAAACCTTGTCAGGAAAACCCAGTGGGACAAAACCAAGACTAAAGGAAAAAGAGTGCAGTGCGTATTATCTCCCTCTGATGACTATATCACTTGAGCTCTTTGAGTCGACGCATCCCTATGTTGTGTCTTAGTTTCTATATGTTGAGCTAGGAAGTCCCTTGAATGAACTTGTTGAACAATAATATCACAATTCTTCTGTAAGTCATGAGTGAAGAAGAATTTTGGTTAAATATACTTCGTCCTATCGCCCTTGATATAACCTTCTTTAAGTTGAGCAATACATGCTGCATTATCTTCATGCAAAACTGTTGGTGCCACTTTTTCTGAATAATTACCACATGATCCATGTATGTGTTGTATCACACTTCTTAGACAAACACATTCTCGACTTGCTTCATGTATCTCTAGAATTTCTGAATGGTTGGATGATATGCTGAGATCGTCTTCTTAACTGAACGTCATGAAATTGCAGTTCCTCCACTTGTAAATACATATCCAGTTTGTGATCGACCATTGTGAGGGTCAGACATTCTGGAAGATATGTAATCTTCTAATATAACTCAAATACCTCTAATCCGTATCTTATAAGATATGGACATCCATATTATAAGTATCCATAACACTCCCCCTTGGATGTCCATTTAAGGATTATGCTTTTTTAAAACCTTACTAGACAAAACCCAGTGGGACAAAAATTTAGTGAAGGAAAAAAATACATAATTCCTTTATACGCTCGGGGATGTTGCCTCATTAAAAACCTTGCCGGAAAACCCTATGGGGACAAAACCATGATCAAGGGAAAAAGAGTGCAACGCGTATCTTCTCTCCCCCTGATGATCACATTACTTAAATCTCCTAGTTGGTGTAATCCAATATAATAAACCAACTTCTTTAATGTCAATATGGTAAGTGTCTTGATAGAATATATGTTTGATTCTTATATAAACAAGTGTTCTCCACTTAACCTTCACATATCAAGAAAGATTAAGCATATGTCATACTTATCATTATACGAGTACATCCTCATACTTTACAAGTTATATAGTATCAACGAATCCAAAGTAAATGATACATTACATCATTTATGACCACTAGTGAGAACAATCAATGTTTTATATACATTATCACTATGACACCCATAAATCAATATTGTGATCATCATCTTTATAAGTAAAGGGATCTTTCTTCATCAATTGACCTCATAAACATGAGCGTCGTTTATCCATATAAGGATATATAGCATCTTTCTTTAGTTTTCATTATGAACAATGATTTCATCTTTAAGATGTTTAATTCATAAAACAAGACAAAACTTTTTATTTAATTTCAAGGTATCCAACCATCTTGAAAATCTCCTCATGAGTTCCATTCACATTTACCTCGTCAAACCATATGTAACTTATACCATATTCAAATACAAATCTCTTTAAAATTAACATGGATAAACTTTATTATTTAAATGGCTCATTTCAAACCAATATCATATTGCCTTTCACTTATATAGTGATTTATTCAACTTGATCAAGTATTATTCTTGAAAACTTTCTTATATGCTTTCAGCATTTTAAATCATGAGACATGCTTCATGTATTTTATATCCATCATGGAATCTCAACTTCAAATGAGCTCTATTCATTTTCTTTTAGATGCATATCAATTATTTATCACATTGCCAGACTTCTATAATTACAAAATACATGATTGGATCCACCACATTAGAACATGTCTCTTCAAGATAATTTTTAGTCTTTGTGAAATATATGTGTGCCATCAGTTGTGCCTTGAATAGCATGATTTCAGTAATTCAATTTCGCTTTCACACAAAGACCGATGCCTATCCAATAATTTTGGACATTCATGCGTACGGACTTCAAGTCCCAGTAACCATATCTCATCACAAGAGACTTCAATCTTTCATTAGTTCTTTGCGTCTTTATATCTTTTGGCCATTCATTAATACAGCTGCAATTCCTGCAGGTATGCTTCCATGATCCTCACCATGATTATAGCGCTACCTCATTTATTTACATAATCATTACAGTGCACATTATTGAATTACTAGTATTATCGACGTCGATTCATTGCTTTTTGATTCCACACTCTACTATACATTGCATTATATCCTTTATTAAGATCTCATAACTTTTCACGTACCCTGGGTTTTTTCAATTACGTTCATGTCTAGTGTCTCTTTTGGAGACTATCATGGGGTCTTTAGTACCTCGATTTGACCATCTTAATTTTCTTGCTCCATTTCATTTATTCATTCGAGGACTTTTACTTGAAATCAATTAGTCTATCATGCTGCAACTATGCCACGGACTCACTACTGATCATTGATTGTCATGTTGGGACATAAATTATAATTGGAGTACTAGCAGCGTATATATGATCTAGTGATGCAGGTTTTACTGACCATGTTTTAATATTTATAAGTGTCTCATTATACCTATGGTATACCTTTATGCACTAACGGGCAGTGTACCCGATCGTGTGTAGTGTAGTAATCGGTAAAACCGAGGTCGTCCCAAGAGTTATCTGAGCGGATTCTAATTAAGTCTACTTGTCACTGGTTTTAATGGTTTTTAGGTTTGAAATGATTAATTAAAGACAAGAAATAAAGAAAGAAAATAAAAGGTAAGGTTGTGATCAATAGAGGAGAAGTGTGCTAACCTAGTTACTCATCCTATCAAGTTATGTTCACGTCTAATTACTTCCAATTGCTTCAAGTGGGGGTTTAGGTCGCTAGGACAACATTTGGTCAGTTCGTCCTAACCTATCAGCAAAGGTTTCCACCAGAGATCAAGCTACTACCCTTGAAAGTCCAGTTCTTTTTAGTCCCCTAAGCCAAGTCATTAAGTTCCGCTACATGCAAGATTCATAACAATGAGTGCCCGGGCGCTAGCATCTTAGAAACTCATCCCTAACTACTTAAGTTCATCCAAACGACATGTGATCATTTGGTCAGTTCGCACAAGCGAATAAGGGTCGTCAGTTGGTCAATTCTTACCCTTCCCACTCAGTCTACCTACTTAGGGTCAGTTGGTCAATTCTCCTAAGCAACTAGACACTACCGCCATTCAAAACTAAAGCAACTAGGGTGGCTACCAAGAAACTATGCGTGCATACACTAGAAACAATTATACGGAAGCAATGTAAACATAAATACAACAATTAAGGAATCATAACTAGGCTAGCACCAAAGGTGCTTAGCCGATCATATTAAATGAAACAACCAATTCAATGTTTAACATATCGAAATACATGAATTGAAAGTTAAAGAAATGATAATCGCTAATGCTTATCGTTAGGGAGTGATTTCTCCCTTGGATATGGCTCCATATGCTCTTCTAGATCTGCCTTTGATCCCCTACTCACGTTCTCTGCTTTTGGTGTGAAGTGAAATGATGTGAAATGCAGAATTTAGGTTTGGTATTTATACGCCAGATCTAGTTACGGCGTAACTTAAGTTGAGAGTTACGCCGTAACCTATATAAATCCATAGTAATGCTCTCGTTATAGCTGGTTATAGCGTAACACATGGAATGAGTTACGTCGTATCTTCAATACATGTTACAAAATCATTGTTACGTCGTGATCGTTGTAAGGAGTTACGGCGTAACTTGCAGCGGCGTGGAACTTCATTTGACCTAATTGGTTACGGTGTAATCCTTAGATAGAGTTACGTCGGAATCTGCTGCTGAGCTTGTCTTGTGGAACACGCAATAGTTACGCCGTAACGAGAGAGAGGAGTTACGCCATAACTACATCACAGTGGGCATACTATCATATATATTCAATAAATTCTCCAAATCCGCGTCTCATTAGCTCCAATGCTCGTAATTTACCTGAAAGTGAAATATAAAGGAAAACAAGCGTAAATCCATATAAATGATATAAAATACGAGTATTATCGGGCGAAATTGACACTTAATATTCATGACTATTTGATGTTATCATCTAGTCACTACTTTAGGTCACTAAACATGTCTGGAAATTACTAGATCTGGAATATACATTGTCCCTTAAACTTCAATTCCATATTCATTATCGTGAGGATCAACACTTATAATATATTAATTCATTCCAAATTTATCGCTGCTCATTCTCCCCCTGAATGAATTATCAATTTCAACATCCCATTGTTGTGCGTTGTGGTGGAGTATTATAACATATTCGCACAATTACAAAATCTCACATGGGAAATATATGGTTTGTGACCAAAAACCATTCAAATGGGGAGGATTCATTATAGAATAATGGAAAGATGCGAATTCATATGTTATAATATGCCCCATAAACTAAATGTTTTATTCTCATAATATTATTGGCTTTGCAATCAATTGAAGCCGGACACCTCACGAACGGGAACAAAACACTCAAATCTCTCAACTATTCTAAGTGTCAATTTCGGGGTGATCACTCAAAGCACAGTCATTTCATGTATTCTATCATAAGCTTGGCGGTTACACAAATCTCCACCACTAGAGTTAAGGGCTAAACAATTGTCGAAGGCAATATGGGTAGACACGACAAAGGTTAAGGGTGAATCGTCATTACTAACATGTCACAGCGAAGTGGAAAAAATCAATGATACATGACCAAATCCATGGCCAAGACACCAAAGATTGCTCGCTTCATCACCTAGACACACTTCATGACTAAAGGGTAGGATAAGCATGGGATATAATTGGTGTAAAGATAAAAATAACAAGCAAATAGTCTAAACCTATAACCAAGTCATCACCGCTTACCGTTCATCCAAAGTTCAAGTTTCAAGGCTAAGAAACCGGATCATGATATATCAAGTAGATGTGTCATTAGAGGACATCATGATGGGCACATTACTTCTTCTTCAACTATTGGCGCAATAATTGCCAACTTCATTATTCAAATATGACCGAGGTGGCCTCCTTGATACTAAATCTATGATGAGCTCTAAACATAGTGCTTATAACTTCGTACTTATACAATAAACAAATAACATCAACTATTTTTTTATTTTTTTTTCGAATCATTTTTTTTTACATCACAACTAAACATAGCATTCCCCCACTTGAGATGAACAATATGAGAATTTGGGGGGTATTCAATGATCTTCAAATATATGTCTTTGACGAAAGCGTAATTCCCGAACCTCTCTACTTGAACCTTGAACTTAGGCAAACAATGACTTCCAGATTACAAATTAAGACTACACGGTAGGCTAAGGTGTATGGGTGTATCGAAACAATATATTGGGTGAAAAAAATGAAAGGAATGGCTCAGACGGGTGTATCTAGGGGTATCTTACACTAAAGGTGAGTGCAACAAAAGGTTTAACATGGGGGTTGAGAAGTCGAGGTGACTAATCGATAGACACACAAGGATAGGCTGTTTGGGTGATAATCCTATAATATTGCCTTCTTAAACTAAATATTTCAAATACATTAAGTGAACTCAACATACCTCGTCTATGGTCTTGAAATGATGCAATGGCCAAGTTCTAAAGTTTACAAGCTACCGACACACTCATAATTTTGTTGATTTGGGGTAAATATTTCGAAACAGATAAATTAGAAAAACGAGGGAAATATCAAGGGTTATAATGTGCTCGGCTAAGGTCTAATCTAGTTAGGTTAAGAAAAACATATCAAAATTTTAAAAATGGCATAATTTTTCAAAATAAACTAGAAAAACGAGGGAAAAATAAAGTTCAAGAGATAATTCTACTCCCGTCCCCTAATTGAAATGTACAAAGTCCCTTTTGTACTAAACATTAAATAAAGGTGAAGAGAAAGTAGAATTAAAGCGAAAACTTCCCTGAAGAAGGCCCACGAAAAGAATCGTGCCTTCGCTTAAGCATCCACAAGCAAACTTCATTCTCTGAAATCACACTACCAACAAGCATAATTCTAAAAAAAAGAAAAAGAAAAACGAAAGGAAATCTAACTCACTTTCGTAGGAATCACGGTTGCATTTAGCGTATGCAACAAGCCTTTTAAACCACTTGGTGTCCCAAGTGGACGAGTGAAGTCTCGTGAGGGCTTACAGGGAACATACCAACAAAGTTCATTTAAAAACTAATACAAGGTTATTGTGTTTATTAAAGAAAGAATTTAAACTGGAGGATGGTTACGTCGTAACTCCTGGAAGGAGTTACGCCGTAACTATGGCAAAACCTGGCAGACGCTACTGAAGTGTAGCTACGGCGTAACCATTGCATGGTGTTACGCTGTAATTGGTAATGCTCTGGAAAGATCGCTACTGGAGGTATGTTACGGCGTAATCATGGGGATGAGTTATGCCGTAACTGATGGACATAACTTGTCCCCGTTTAAGCTGATGCTGCAATCTTCTCCAATTTCCTGCAAAAATGGTTAAAAACACAAAACCCAACAGAAATAGAAATAAAGGAAAGAAAAGGATAATTCGGGTTGTCTCCCGATAGAGCACTTTTCTTTGTTAACAAGTCTTTAAGTTAGACTCAAATTCATGGAGCTTTTACGGTGGCCTACGAACTAGCCCAACTTCCTCCATATCTTTCATCAAATTATGTCTGACCCAAGCAAAATTTGTAACGGTGCAGAGATATTCCTTCGTCTCAATCTTCCAAATTTTACAAAACTTTTCGTCCGGCCCCAAGTGGTATCTTGTAAACTCATACTTTTCATCTACAATTGGTGGCGGCCTCTTATATGGAATGCCAAGAAGTTTGCACCTTCTTTGCTCATATGCTTCATCATCGGGGTCAGTAAACCCATCTTCACCTTGTAGTTCAAGGTAGTCCAATATTCCCTCGATGTCATCATCATCGGATTCAGTACCCTTAAACCACTTATCGTCGAGTAAGTTTTCCACAAGCACACGTTTGCATTCTTCCTTCTCATTACCCGTTGAATCTTTTATATCTTCATCCATCACTTCACTTACATCATTTGGAATTTCTTTGCTCGGGTCTTCCTTACTCATACATCCTTTCCAAATCTTCTTCTTGGTCAAAGCATCTACCTTTCCATATTTGATTTTGACCCAATCGTCAAATCCCAATTTGTCAAGCCAAGGTAATTCCGTCCTTTTATCGTCATTGGTTGAGGTCCACAAGAACTCATCTTCCCCAACTCTCTATAGTACTTCCCCCGTTACATTCATCATCAAACGGGTTACAAGATGCCCAAAAAACTTCGTCAAAAGTTTTTATCTTCTCACACCAATGATTCCGAGCAACTTTTTCATTGGTGTTGCATGAGGGAACACCCTTGCAGGAGGTATCGTCGTCGATTGGTTTTTCATCTACTGAATCTCTTTGGAGATAATTCTCTTCATAATCGAGCTTCAGTTCTTTAGAAGACCCATATTAATGATTGAATCCCCGAATCTTACCAAATACCAATCATTAAAAGATAGATCCCCGAACTTAACGTCGTGTCTTTCTAACTCATGAGGGCATATCCACTCTTCATCCTTCATATTACCACCCCCGTTTCAATACTCACGGAAAGGATTGCATGTAGGCCATGCTCATGTGGACTCGTCTTCCGTGATCATTATGGGATTGCAACAGTGTTTAATAGGTGGTTCCTCCTCTTCATCGATTGAGAATTTTGCTAACCTTTCCTCATCGTTAAGTGTAGACCACATGTATCTGTTATCTTTAACCCTTTCCTTGTCGGCTCCTCCATCGCAAATTTCGTTATTAGGGTTGCATGAGGCCCCAAGATCGTAGTACTTACCATTATCCACTGCCATTGCTTTGTACCAGTGGTTCTTCCTCTTTGATGTGGATTGAGGGCACATGTTTATATCACCGGACCATTTATGGGCTTTCGATCCATTCAATTCTAGAGACTTGTCGGACCACGTATCATAGTTACGCTGTAACTCTGTTGTTGTGTTACGGCGTGACTGAATTCTGTCAGCACCATCAGCATCTTTTTCCTCTATCATGCTAGAACCATCGTTGGATTTGTCTTTTTTAGAAAACACGGCCTTGCATGCTGTTTATTTGTTCTTTTGTTCTTCATTTCTTCTTTGTACCTCATCGCTAAGCTTGCCAATCATGGTTTCTAAGTTTTTTAGCGATTCGTCGTGACTAAAGAGGCTTTTGTTTGTGCTTTCTTGGAAGTTCTTAAGCCATTTTTCTTGCTCCTTCTGCCTTTTAGTCGAGTCTACGAGGTATTTGTTGATTGTATCCTCAAAATTAGCTCTTCTTTCCCCGAAATTCCCACGGTTATAATATGGAGGAGGTCCTCCACGATAACCATTACCTTTTCTATTGTCCCCATGAAACGGTCGATTTTCACCATATTTAGCTTCTTCAACCTTGCTATCATCATCAATGAGGGGACAATTTTTGGTGAGTTGTCCTACTCCACAGCTTTCACAACCTACTTGGATAGCATGAACACATTCTCTGAGCTTGAGCATATCCGGACCAAGATTTTCAATTTTGCTAGTGATGGCGGCAAGCCGGCAATTCCTTCAAGATTTTCGCCCAGGCTTCTCTTGCTTCCTCCATCGTGCCACTTTTGGGAATGATCAGCCATCTTTTGAATGGCTTCAATGGCGAGAGTAGGAGTCATGCTTGGAATCGATCCTTGGTAATCCAGCATCTGTCTTGTGGCAATGTTGATCCCCTTGTAGAAAATGTTGACCTTTTGCTGGTTGTTAAGGTCATGAGTGGGACACTTGTAGAGAAGATCGTTGTATCTATCCCAAGCTTGATACAACGTTTCATCGGCATCTTGTTTAAAATTATGGATCTCCATAAGCTGATTAGATATCTTCGAAGGTGGACAATACATTTGAATGAAATGCTTCTTGAGGAGAGCCCATGTATCAACTGCCCCGGCGGGCAATCTTTCAATCCACCGTCTTGCTGCCCCGGTAAGGGTCATGGAAAAAACCCGGAGCATAACTGCATCGTGAGAAACACCAGGTATGTTGAAAAGGCTTGCGATGTACAAGACATTATCGACATGTTCATATGCATCTTCGTCTCTGTTTCCCGAAAAAGGGTTAGCACGAAGCTCCCTCATAAACTGATCTTTAATTTCGAAACGGATATTGGCTCCAATAGTCTGCCTTATGAGCCCTGGCCCTTGTTCTTCCCTTGTCAACGCCAAATATTCCTCAAGAGTGAGGTCATCAATGTTAACAACTTTCATAGTACATGAAACTTGAAAGGAGATTGTGAGAAAACAAGAATTCAAAATAAAACAAAAATGAAAGACTTAACGAAAATCCTATCATAACCCCCCGGAAGCGGCGCCAAAAACTTGATATAGGTTTTACTGACCAGGTTTTAATATTTATAAGTGTCTCGTTATACCTCTGGTCTACCCTTATGCACTAACGGACAGTATACCCGATCGTGTGTAGTGTAGTAATCGGTAAAACCAATGTCGTCCCAAGAGTTATCTGAGTGGATTCTAATTAAGTCTACTTGTCACTGGTTTTAATGGTTTTTAGGTTTGAAATGATTAATTAAAGACAAGAAATAAGGAAAGCAAATAAAAGGTAAGGTTGTGATCAATATAAGAGAAGTGTGCTAACCTAGTTACTCATCCTATCAAGTTATGTTCACGTCTAATTACTTCCATTTGCTTCAAGTGGAGGTTTAGGTCGCTAGGACAGCATTTGGTCAGTTCATCCTTACCTATCAGCAAAGGTTTCCACCGGAGATCAAGCTACTACCCTTGAAAGTCCAGTTCTTTTTAGTCCCCTAAGCCAAGTCATTAAGTTCCGCTAAATGCAAGATCTATAACAATGAGTGCCCGGGGGTAGCATCTTAGACACTCATCCCTAACTACTTAAGTTCATCCAAACGGCAGGTGATCATTTGGTCAGTTCGCACAAGTGAAGAAGGGTCATCAGTTGGTCAATTCTTACCCTTCCCACTCAGTCTACCTACTTAGGGTCAGTTGGTCAATTCTCCTAAGCAACTAGACACTACCGTCATTCAAAACTACCGCAACTAGGGTGGCTACCAACAAACTATGCATGCATACACTAGAAACAATTATACGGAAGCAATGTAAACATAAACACAACAATTAAGGAATCATAACTAGGCTAGCACCAAAGGTGCTTAGCCGATCATATTAAATGAAACAACCAATTCAACGTTTAACATATCGAAATACATGAATTGAAAGTTAAAGAAAAGATAATCGCTAATGCTTATCGTTATGGAGTGATTTCTCCCTTGGAGATGGCTCCATATGCTCTTCTAGATCTGCCTTTGATCCCCTACTTACGTTCTCTGTTTTTGGTGTGGAGTGGAATGATGTGAAATGTAGAATTTAGGGCTGGTATTTATAGGCCAGATCTAGTTACTGCGTAACTTAAGTTGAGAGTTACGTCGTAACCTATATAACATTAAATCCATAGTAATGCTCTCGTTTTTCAATACAGGTTACAAAATCATAGTTACCCCGTAATCGTTGTAAGGAGTTACGGTGTAACTTGCAGCGGCATGGAACTTCATTTGACCTAATTGGTTACGGCGTAATCCTTAGATGGAGTTACGCCTTAATCTGCTGCTGAGCTGGCCTTGTGGAACACGCAATAGTTACGGCGTAATGAGAGAGAGAAGTTACGCCGTAACTACATCACAGTGGGCATACTATCATATATCTTTAATAAACTCTAAATCCGCGTCTCTTTAGCTCCAATGCTCGTAATTTACCTGAAAGTGAAATATAAAGGAAAACAAGCGTAAATCCATATAAATGATATAAAATACGAGCATTATCGGGGGAAATTGACACTTAATATTCATGACTATTTGATGTTATCATCTAGTCACTACTTTAGGTCACTAAACATGTCTGAAAATTACTAGATCTGGAATATACATTGTCCCTTAAACTTCAATTCCATTCCATATTCATTATCGTGAAGATCAACACTTATAACATATTAATTCATTCCAAATTTATCGCTGCTCATTCTCCCCCTGAATGAATTATCAATTTCAACATCCCATTGTTGTGCATTGTGGTGGAGTATTATAACATATTCGCACAATTACAAAATCTCACATGGGAAATATATGGTTTGTGACAAAAAACCATTCAAATGGGGAGGATTCATTATAGATTAATGGCAAAATGCGAATTCATATGTTATAATATGCCCCATAAACTAAATGTTTTGTTCTCATAATATTATTGGCTTTGCAATCAACTGAAGACGTTTTATAAACGTTTCAACAAAAGCAGTTCGCGTATGAACATGGGCTACTTTTATGTTCAACACTTATTTCAATAATCGCCCAATACTTGGAAGTATTTACCACCATTTCTAAAGATACGATATGGTAACCATGCTCGCATTTTATAAGCCGAGCCATTAATCACGTTAACCTTAAGTTGCGTCCTTGATGATCATTTTGACGATGCATCGATTTTAAAGCTCAAAATGATTCACATGACGGATGTATAAGCCTGAATACATCCCATTTATATTCTTTCCAAAACTTTATTGGACAAAGTCCTCATTTTAATATGGTGGGAATATATGAACAATCAGCTTCCTCTGAGAACAATCAAATCTATCTTTAAATAAACTTAGGGCATGTTTGGTAGAGGGAAATGAAAATGGAGAAATGAAAATGAATCGAATTCCTTTGTTTGGTATGTTAGAGAAATAAAAAGGTTGAGAATTTGTGGAGAATTGGTAGTGCAATTTTGTAACTTTCATTTCCACTACTTTTAGTTGGGAAATGAGAGAAATGAGAGTATGATTTTATTAAAAAAAATAAATACATTTTTAAAAATAATTTTTTTTTAAATTAATTTTTGAAAAAATAAGTTTTTTAAAAAATAAATTTTAATTTTTTTTAAGAACAATTAATTTCTTTTAAAAAATAATTAATTTTTTTTTAAAGAAAGTAAATAAATTAAAAAAAAATTAAATAATTTTTTAAAAATAATTTTTTTAAATAATTTTTTATAAATAATTTTTTTAAAAAATAAGTTTTTTTTTAAATAATTAAAAATAAATAAATAATTTTTATTTAGAAAAAATAATTTTAAAAAAAATCAACAAAATATAATTCACAATTTTTTTTTTCTTTCTCGGGTCAAGTCTCTGTTGTTACCAAACATTAGAATTGAACAAAATTCTCTACTGATTTCTATTCTCTGAATTTTTATTCTCTGCTTCATTTCATTTCTTTGAAATTCTCTCTACCAAACGTGCCCTTATAGTTCTTTTATACATTTCGCATAATCATTGACTCGGGATGATCCAACCGGTCATGCCAATTACTATAAATATATTAGCTCATAAACTTATACTATATGACCACACGTACTTTAATTGCACTTTTCTTTTTATAAAATTCGAATAACACGGAGATAACAATAAACCATCACATTTTTCGATAAAACTTATATAAACCCTCCTATTGCTCCATATGGTTCAATACGTTATTCAACTTAGCCATGGTATTATGAAAGATACAACATATATTATATAATAGGCAAGTTGCATAATATATATAATCAAATAACTAATTATCTCACAAGCAAATAAAACTATATTAGAAGTAAGTCACAGATATTAATACATCTGTATTCAATATATTATTTTTTCTTAAGCAACCTTCACAAAACAATTATGCAATATAGCTCATTATTCACATATTCACAAAAGTGATTCTCATATTCACATAACATTGTATCTTCACATAACATAAACATATGTGGTCAAGGTCCCTAATATATATTATTCTAGTCGAATAATGTCAATTTCAGGGTATTCATTCTCTTTACCAATTTTAAATCTTACAACGATCACCGAAAACTATTTGTAGCAATATTTAGAGGTTTCTCTTCCAACCAATTAAAAAAACCATATTTTCCAATAAACATAGTATGAGAAGTTAAGTCATCCAAATACAAACACATACATCTAATTAACTATATACAAGGCTAGTGCAAATAATTAGCTTATATGTGCCATATTCTCGAATCTCGATCAATATTTTTAGCAATTACTTACAAGCTTAAATAATTCTTAGATTAAAAATTTAAAGTTAAATGAATTATTTTACATAAACTATTATCAAATTGCGTACGGGGGTATAGAATGTAACCCGTCTTTATCTGAATAGAACAAATATGTGATTGTTAAAAAACATTAGTTTAGTATAGTATCATGCACAAATTAAGGATATGAGCAATTAAAAGAACAAACAAAAAGTAATAAATACGTGAACTAAACAACCACAAATATACACCTCGTACAGTCGTACGTGGCTATTTACTTTCGACATCATGCAAACTTTGGCCAAATAATTTTTTGGTTTGATTCTTCGAGACTTTTAGCTAATGTGATGGCAATAAAGAATAAATAGGTAGTATAAAGTCAACAATTGTAATTACAAATTCAAGTTGGATCAACATTCAAAGCTTTTAGTTTTTACAAAGCAAAAATGCCATCGACACATCAAGTTACATGTTGTTTGATTTTCACAAAGTTATATAAAGATTGTGGTTTCATAAGCATAAAAATTAATCTCAAACACATAAACTAAGATATTATGAACCATAATTAACTTATATACATTTATACCTTAATTTATGTAAGATCAATCACGACAGTCAATTGCATTATTGCACTATCTAACATCATGCATGGTACACTAACATAGAATTATAAGAATATATATTTTTCTTGCTCATATAAACTTATATATAGAGTATAAATCCTTATTGTAAATTTCTCTACTGAGTTTTATATATGTAGCCCGTAGGAGATGGACTCGCTATATTTATTGTCCAACAAAAGTTTGTTTATCGAATTCCATGTTTTATTGTATTAGGTATAAAACATCGATAATTATCAAAGTCGCCAGATTTGATCACATGGTAAACTATACTAGCACAACAAAGCAAGTTAATATGTATTAGTCAACATACAAAATCATGTAACAAATTACAAAAGTAATTGTATATGATAGGTAAAAAATACGTAACGGAAAAGAACAATATTTTATTAATACTACATCAAAGCAAAAAAAAAAAAAAAAAAAAAAGGTGATTGTACGCCAATCTAGATTAATAATAAACAAAGAAAGTGAATAACATAAGAACAGTTGTGTTTATTAACTAGATTAAGATTTAGTTTTTATACTTGGAATACGTCATACACTTGTCATATTCTAAGTTCATTGAAGCTATATTAAAAACAATAATACTAGAAAACTATAATTTATATTATTGCATAGCAAACTGTGGTGGTAAGTAACTTCGAAACAAAGATTAAATAAATTGCGACGATCGGTTGAGTTCGAGATTTACCTCTTAGAAGCGTGCTGATAACGTATTCTGAACAAGAATTGAGGGAATGAAAATATTTTTCTATTAATCATAATGTAAAAGATACAAAGTGTATATATAGATAAATATTAGGGTAAAAACTCTAATAGGTAATTGGGTCATGGGCTTCTTATGGGTTATATTGACATCCACTAATTATTATCCATAACATTGATTACATAAATCGTCCTTGTGTGTTGTTGATTTTTACGGATCTTGTCTCTGTATTTTTTTTAAGCGGTTCATGTCCCTTTGGTTTTTTATTTTTACGGATCCTGTCCAATTTTCGACTCAAGTCCAAACGACCGTTAATAGGACCTAACTTGACATTGATGGACTTACGTGAGGGTTAACCTTGTAATTCATATTTTCTCTCCAAAAATACAAACCACAAGGACGATTTATGTAATTTACACTTTAAAAAAAATTAAAAAAGTAAGAAAAAAAAAACTTTTTTTTTTTTTTTTATAATTTTATTATAAGAGAACTTTTAAATTTTATTATAAGAGAATTTTTAAATTTTATTATAATAAATTTTTTTAATAAAAAAACAAAACTTTTTTTTAAAGTAAACTTTTTTAAAAATTTTGTGCTTATGTACTAAACGATTTTTTTAATACGTTTTTGTATATTTTTTTATACGTTTTAATGCGTTTTTGTTCATTTTTATACGTTTTTTACGATTTTTGTACATTTTCATCCGTTTTATACGTTACGTTTTCATCCATTTTTTTCGTTTTTATACTTTTGTACGTTTTTAGTACGTTTTTGTATGTTTTATGCATTTTCGTACAAAAACGTATAAAAACGAACAAAAGATATGAAAACTTATAAAACACGTATAAAAAAAATATAAAACCATATAAAAATGAATGAAAACAACGTAAAAAAACGGATGAAAACGTATAATGACGTCTAAAAATTAAAAAAAAATTATCGAAAACGTCCAAAAATGGAAAAGATCAAAAAAACGTCCCAAAATCGTATAAAAATGTACAAAAACGTATAAAACATACAAATACATATAAAAAATGGACGAAAGCATATAAAAACGTACAAAAACGAACGAAAAAGTATGAAAACATACGAAAATGTATAAAATGAATGAAAGCGTATAAAAACATTTTTTTATACGCTTTCATCCGTTTTTATAATAAAATTTAAAAAAGTTTTTAATTTATTATAATTATTTTGAATAAAATTAATTTTTTTCTTTTAAAAAGATCAGTTTATTTTTTTTAAGTTATTATTTAAAATAATTATTTTTAATTTTATTATTAATTTTTTAATAAAATTATTTTTTTAAAAGATTATTATAATAAAATTAAAAAAATTTCATATGACAAATTTTTTTTTTAATAAATGACATAAATCGTCCTTGTGGTTTGTATTTTGAGAGGGAAAACCCAAATTACAAGGTTAACCCTCACGTTTGTCATACAATGTCAAGTTAGGTACTTTTTAACGAACTTTTGGACTTGGGTCGAAAATTGGACAGGATCCGTAAAAATAAAAAAACCACATGGACATGACCCGCTTAAAAAAAACACAGTAAAAATCAACAAATCACAAGGACGATTTATGTAATTAACTCTAAAAATAACTAGTTATAATACCCGTGCACGCACGAGGATTTGACAAAAAAAAATTATTCTGTATTAATACTGAATATTGTGTCTTTAAAGGTAATTGCATATAATTATATAGATATAAGTTTCGTGCATGCACAAAGTTTACACATAAATCAAATTTATTTTAACATTTTAGTTCAGTATATACACATAATAATTTGCCCATGAAAATTGTGACATAAATACAACTAATACTTATGCACGAGTTTTTCATTATGCATTAATATCCATTAGAATTTGGTAAAATATTTGTGAAAATTTTGTTGTTTAAAGTTCACTACTGATATTATGTTGTACACATGATGCAAGTTTAATAGCACATAATGAGCGTTGATAAAGTTAAAGTAACCCTTCGACCTCAGTTGAACCTTCATTTCGAAGGACTAAGTCAATCTTTTGTAGTCATCGTTGGCGTAAAACTATTCATCATTGATATGGTTATCAGACTTGGTCCAACCCACATCCCTTCTTTCTCCTTAGCTTTCCCGCCAAGATAGAGAGAGTGGGGATTAAGCCCTAGCGGTTACCATAAATCATGGGATTCCCCCATGATCTTCGAAACATGTGCAAACACTCTCCAAGCCTATTTTCCTCCATATAAGTAGTTTGGACGAGTCATTACTGATGGTATGTTCACTTAACATTACATTTCACACTTTTAACTTACCTACATCCTATAACACATACTTATTCGCACGCTGGAGGTGGTTCGCAGGGTCCAACCCCTGCGCAATCACTTAACGAAGTGTTTCCTATTTCTTATTGCAGATTGACTACAAGCTTGGCGCAAGCAAAACACCCTCATACCCTTCAATCACCATCGCAAGGCCTGGTCGTACGATTTATTGTACAATCAGATAAAGTTTAAAATTGTAAATATTAAAGAAAAAAGGATTCAAGTGAAATTTTCATAAGAAATAGAGTAAAATACATGGTTTGTCCCTAATCTTGTACACACGCATCGCCCTGGGACAAACCTTGCCTTTTTCATCGTGGGGAGTCCAAAACAAGGTTTTTATAGTCTAAATCAGTCCTTTGACCATTAATTCCCAGGTCAAAGTCCCGTTATAGTCCATAAAATCCCGTTATCCTTTTATTGTTGAGGGTAGAATTGTCTTAGTACCTAGCAGATGTCTAATCTAATTTCCCGCCATAATGTATAATATAACTAAGTTGTGTACTCATTGCTCATCCCCAAACTTGTTTCGGAAGCCTACCCAAAAAACCCTAATGCAATGTCAATCATCAAATCAAATAATCTAAGTAAGAAAATAACAAGCAGCAACCTTGGATTTACTTTATGGCGAATCAGAGAACCTCCTTTCTTTGATGACCATGAGAAGGAGGAAAACTCTGCAAATAGGTGATATGGTTAGTGTTTTTTGCATTTTTTGTTATAATCATATTACACCTATATATTAGTACGATTGTTTAAGTTATTTCCCTTTTAGGTAACTTTATCGTAACAGTGTTTTTGTACATTTTTTATACAGCGGATGAACCAGGATCCTTTAGCATGAGGTTCCATCATCAAGGTAAATTTAAATACTCTCCAGGTAGAATATATCAAGGAGGCAAGGATTGCCTGGTTGATTATGTGGAAATAAATGAGGTATCTGTTGATGAAATAGATGCTCTCATGACCCAAATCGGTTATGAGAATGGACAAACCAATTATTTCTACTTTCTTAAGCCTGGTACTTCATTGGATGATGGTTTGTTTAGTATGCGTGAAGCTGCTAATCTTGACTTGTTGAAAGACCTTGTCAAAGACCATAAGTTGATAGATGTGTATGTGGAAATAGGTAAGACAAGATTAGAGCTGTCTGAAATGTCCCTGTGGAAAACTAGAATGGGGGTTGAATAGTTTTACCGATTAAAACTTGGTTTTAAACTATTTAGATCGACTTAAGTCAATCTATTTGAATGTGTATGTTGGATGTTGATAGACAAGCATATAGATAAATAAAAACTAAGATAAAGAGTAAGAAGCACAAAACCACAACGCGGGTATTTATAGTGGTTCGGCTACAAGGACACATTTATTGTCCTACTCCACTCCCCGAGTCACCTACTCGAGAGTTCGTAATCACTACACAACACCAACTCCTTATGGCGGAGAAACCTTCACAACGACGCCTACACTTTATCCGATACAAGGCTAGATACCGGGTTCTTCCACGAGGTAGAACCAAACCTATCACAACGTTGCCTACCTTTTATCCAGTACAAGGCTAGATACCGAGTTCCATTACAAAGGAGGAACTACTACCCAACACTACACAACACCTATCCCAAAGGAGACCCACACCTTATTACAACATCATCAAGGATATCAATATCCTTGGATACACCCTATCTTTATTTGTACTTCGATACACCTTATCGAGTGTACACCCTTGGCATTCTTCACTAATGCCTTTGACACGGATGTTCGACACCTTTCATGTGACAACTCATAAATTCCTCGATGCGTCGTAATTGGAGAAACGTCGATTATAGTGATCGTTTGATTTAATTTGAGATACGAGTCGCGTTATATATCGTTTTTATTGGAAAAATTATTTTAAAAGCAATGGCGTAACTCCCGTGTCACGAATCCTTCGTTTTCTAGTCAAAACGAGCCCCGAACCTATTATAACGAAAATTTTTATAAAGTTTCACATAGGGTCCTTGTGATAAGTTACTTAACCACCCCTCTAGTTTGGTATGTACAAGATGAGTCCCTTGTGGTAATATAAATACCCCTACCTTCCCACTCTCTCATTTTCACTCTCTTCATTCTCTCTCTACAAAAACACACACACACAAATAACTCCTTTTCTCTCTAGAAAATCCGGCCACCCATTTTAGGGTTCCGGCGCCGTCACCAACTCCGGCCAAAATTCCGGCGACCTCCAAATGTTACATCGCCACTTATAAACGATAGATCGGGGTCTTGTGACCCTTTCTATGCAACGTACGCACGTTCAAGCCCTCACACGCGCCCTAAATCTAATTATCTAGATTTGAATTTTTAGAGTTTTGAGGTAAAACATTTTTAGAGGTTCCAAGATTGGTTGTTATGAGTTGTACTCATACGAGACACCAACACCACACCTCGTTCTCCTCCCTTTCTTCTCGGTAAAACTCATCCCATCTTGTTTGCATTTATTTTCTATTTTTAACAAACGTAAATATTTATATATATATATATATATATATATATATATATATATATATATATATATATATATATATATATATGACTTATTTGTGTTGCTTTTCGTGGTTAATATTCGAATTAAAAATCATTTGTGACATAAAACCGGATTAAAAGATTTGTGGTCTGAGTTTCATAGATTAAATGGGATTAAGTACGTTTGAGGTTGAATTTCGTGTGGTAAGGAAGAATCAACAAATTGGTATTTATTTTTTGGGTCGGTTAAGAAACGGGTCAGACCCAGCTCGGTTTCGTGGGTCGGGTCATAAAACCCGTTTGGGTTTCGGGTTGACTCAGTGAGTCACGAGTCATAACTCGTGTGTTGATTATTCTGGACACGTGACTACAACAGTGGTATAGGGTAAGATGTCATTTATTCTTTTTAGTTAACACAAAAACCATTTAGTGATGTAAATAAATCTAGTAAAAATTCAAAGGTGTGTTATGATTTGTTGGGTTTACGAGGGCGTTTTGGCAATAACGGTTCTAAACCCAACCGATTGCGCTTGGGATTAATGAAGGAGTCAAGCCCACTAAAAACTATAATAAGGGTTTTATGGCATGATTTTTAAGTTTACATTTTACTTGTATTTGCAGATTTACTAATTTATGACTAACATAACGTAATTGGCCTTTGTGATATTGATATATTTTCGGATACTAACGGACATATTAGAGCAAATAGTTGTTGTAATGAGATATCAGAACAAACGGAACGGTTCATGGTATAAGTCAGTGGTGAACTTTTAATACGGCTATGGGCTAACTTGAGATATATTTAACGACTTGAATATATAACGAGCTAATTATATGCGACTAAACCGGAATAAAACTACCGGATAAACGATATTGAACACGAGTTAACGATGAACAAGTTATTTGTAAAACGGAGTGATAAAGATTAGAACTAGATACGTGAATTATAACTAACAACGGATATTAAGTATACATTATATTGTGTAACTACGGTTTATAATTTTGGAATAACGTTGTTATACGAGTTATATTGGTTATGAGTTATACTTTATTAAACATTTTGACTAAAATGAGTCTAAATATTTTATCGTCACATATTAACTAATAACGAGATAATTAGATATATATATTATCAACGAATAAGGTTTTGTTTAATTATAAACCTTTATGAACTACGATAATAAATCATGTCTTATAAATAAAAAATACCTTTTATAAAATTGTTAATAACATTTATATTAATTAGTGTGTTGTATTCTATTAAACGTTTTGGTTTAAATGAGTTTAGTTTAATTGTTTTTGCTATAAAGCTAAATATTCCGCTTTCACATCTAAGCTGCTATTGAATTATATAACTATATACATTATGGACGGATATGGTTTAATCTATTATAAACCCTTATTAAATACGATGGTAACTCGTGTTTTATAACACATGTTAGCTTTTATAAACTTGTTTGAAAATATTATTTTGACAATATAACTTATTGAAGTCGTATTGATTTGGAAACGTTGGAATAAACGAACGTGTCGTTTATAGTACACTACTTAATATACCTTATATGAAGTACTTTCTTGTAAACTTGTATAATTAAGAATAACGATTAAGAAAACTTTATTAATTGAGCGATAGATGGAAACTTGTCTTTTATTATTAAACATGTACGTTTGTGGATTATTGGGTAAATTGCCGAAACTTATCAACTAACCTATTTATGTGTCTTGAATAGATGTCGTCATTTCCTAGTCTTTGACTAGCTTGAGTATTGTCGGTATTTCTTGAATTTCTTGATGTCTTTTTCCCATTTGGTGTGCGTTCTAGTTGGTATGTCTCGGTCATGTCAACATCTTATTTTCTTTTGGCGTGAGTTGATTGTCGAGTCATGGTTCCTTACCACCACACGAAACGTTAAAACTAAACTTTTGAGATATGAATTGTTGGGATATGAAAGTGCTGAAGATATCAAAGTACTGAAGATATGAAAGTACTGTAAGCTGCAAAGTACTGGAAGAAGTCAAAGACTCAAAGTACTGCTAAAGACAAAGTCAAAGTACTGCAATATGAAGTCAAAGTACTGCAAGAACAAAAGAACTGTTATATTCGTTTATGGAAAGAATTGTATTTTATGTTTAGATTACTTGTCGTACAAGGTTATCAATTGTAAACCAACTAGGATATCCTTGAGCCTATAAAAGGACTCCTAGATTGGCATTAGATATACGATTACGATTACAAACGATTACATACGATTTCAGAAAAAGAGTTTTAGAGTTTACGAATTAGTGTTTTAAAGAAAAGTTCGATTATCTTAGAGTTGTATTAGAGTATCTGCATAATAAGCAGATTTAGAGTTTATAATAAAAGGTTATTCTTCTTAGCTTTGTTAAGTAAATTCCGCGTACTTGATAAAGATTGCTCAGTGTTTCTTTGTTAATAACTTAGGATTTATCCGAGGTTATTAAACCTTAACAAGGTAGTTAAGTTAGTTTGATTAAAGTATATCGATCCAACAAGTGGTATCCGAGCTTGTGTGGAAACTCTGACTAGGAAGAAACCCTACTTCAACAATATTCAAGATGTCGAGTGAAGCTGCATCAACTCCTATCACAGAGGTATGTTCTAAGTGTCATGATTTTTATCATAAATTACTTCGCAGTTATGTGATTGAGAGAGATAATTGTGTTAAGGCTAGGGCTGAGGTAGCAGGTTATCAAATAACCTTAGAATCTATGGAAGCCAAAATTTTAGCACATGAAACTAATGAAGTAGCTTGGGCTGAAAAATATGCCCAACAGGATTATCAGTTAAAGCTTAGTGAATGGAAATTAAACTGTAAAATTGCTGAAATTGAGAAATTAACTAAGGAAAGAGATGATTTGTTAGCTAAGTTTGCTGCTTGGGGTGAAGCTGGTCTGTCACATGTTTCTTATGTTCAAAAACAGCAAAGAGCCTACCTTAAAACTGGATTAGGTTTTGGAATGGATTTTAGTAAGATAGACGAAAACCAATCTAGTAATTAGGATGAAGGTGAGTATGAGGATATAACCACTAGTGATGAAGAACTCATTAATTATGTAGATACATCTAGTAATGATGGTTCAATAAGTGACTCACCTCCTGAATATAAGAAAGCTAATGATTATCATGTCGTTCCACATCCTATCGGCATTCATCAACCCCTTAGGCCTGATGTTTCTCGTTTTGGAGTAGACAATCTAGAGTTTAGGAAAAAGCTAGTTGCTAAATCTAGGTCTGAAAAACCCAATGAATCTGTTGAAAACGATGTTCAAAATCAAGCAGTACCTTTAAATCAAAGTACTGCTCCGCAAGCAGTACCTTCTTCAAAACCTTTTCAAAACAGTACTGCTAAACCTTTTTGGGATAATTTTGGTCAAAACAAGTTTAATCACTCACCAAACAGGCAAAATAATTTTGGGCATAGACATAGAAGATGTCACTTTGACAGTATGGGTAAGAAACTGTGTTTTGTGTGTTTTAGTCCTACTCATCTAATTAAGGATTGTGAACATCACTCAAAATACCTTAGAAAATTTCCAAAGAACAGGACTGCCAATCAGAAACCAAGAGAGTACAAACCAGTTTGGAATAATTCAAATCGGGTCAATCACAGAAATTTCTCACCAGATCATAGATACCCACACCAGCGAAAACCTTTTTCAAAACCTTCAATATCTCACAGTACTTTCCAAAGTATCGTTAACTCGCCTAGTACTTTCTCAAAGTTCGCCGAGACAAAACAAGGTACTGATCACAATACTTGGTATAGAAATTCTAGGAAATCTCACTATCAACCTAGAAGGTATTACAATTCACATAGGAGATTTAGATCAGAGGAACCAAGTGTTAAAAAAGAATGGGTTAAGAGGGAAAGTACTGCAGAGGGACAGACAGTACTTTCAACCAAAAGTGAATCTGATGTTTTTGTGATACAAGAAAAAGCAAATTCACTTGTGAAAGAGAGTTGTGTTGAAAAATCAGAATGCTTTGTTGAAAATCCACATGTTTTGAATAACAAGATCATACTGGATCATGCTTTAGAAAACAGTGGAGATTATATACTCAAAGAATGTGAGTATGTCACTCCACAAGGGGAACACAAGTCAGTAATGGCTTGGGTTCCTCAATGCAACTAACCTTTTCATCTTATTAGACAGGGCAACCCAGAAGAGGAGCTTAAAGATCATTTTTGATAGTGGTTGTTCTGTGAGCATGACAGGAGACAAGGAGTTTCTGTCAGGTGTTTTGGAGTATATTTAGCTACTAAGCTATGTTTGAGGGGAGGACTATAAGGTGTTAGTATAGTCCTGTGTATTGCTTGAGGGAAGGATGCTTGTTTATATTTAGTTTATATGAAGAAATTGGAAAAGTTTTTTCCCGAAAGTGCTTGAAAGTACTGCTTATGTGGAAAGTCTTGTTTGTCGTATTAAAGTCTTGTTCCAACGGTAATATTGATGGGTAATTGATGGTAACGGTAACTTTGTTATTATAGGCTGTGATTTTTCAAATCCCACCTATAAATAACTACTTTCCGATTTTCCTCTCATATTATTACTTTACATCTTTTCCATACTTATCTCCCAATCACCATCTCTTTATTCTTCGATAAAATCTTTATTGTGCTCACTTATTCAACAATGGCGAATCGTTTACCTGTTTCAAAGCACAATATGGTGGCTAATTTGGACAAGACTGAGGCGAATATAGCCTTTTATGATATTGTTGATTATCTTACTGGGTCGCCTATTAGTTATGCTCTTTTAGTTGAACCGGATATTATTGAATCATGGATTCAAGAATTTTGGGCTAATGCTAGAAATAACATGGAGGAGGATGAATATTATATTAGATCTACAGTTGCTGGACGGACTATCAAGATTACCGAAGCCTCTATTCGAGAAGATTTATTATTTGGAGATGAAGATGGGGCTATTCGATTTGACAAGCAACTGATTTGGGATACTTTTAGGAATCTTGGTTATGAAGGATCTTTAACAGAACAAACATTCAAGAAAGCATTATTCTGTCCTCAATGGATGTTTTTGATTCATGTCTTGCTTCATTGCATAAGTTCTAAAAGTACTTCTTGGGAGCAGTTTGGGTCCAATATAGCATCTGCAGTAGTTGGACTAGCTACTTGACGAGTGTTTAATTTTTCAAGGCTTATTTTGGATGGGATGCTATCACATATATCCTCTGGGTCAAAATGGCTGATGTATCCAAGGTTTGTACTGGTTTTCTTAAACAAGCAATTGGCTGATGTTCCAAAACCTGCTGCTTTGTTACCTGTCATTGTGCAACAAGCCAAAATATTTACATTTATGGCTAGGCGAAGTGCTTTGTTCAGAGGTGGAGATATTCCATTAACTACTACAATGCTGGAAGTTGTTCAAGCTGTACGTGATGAAGCTGGAGAGGATGAAGAAAGTGAAGGTCCCGATTCGTACATGGTATCGCTTCACAAAGTGCTGCCTCTCAAAGTTCTGTTTCTCCAAGATCTGCTTCACCAAGTGCTGCCTCACAAGGTACTGCATCTGCAAGTACTGCTTCTATTGAAGGTATTGCATCTTTACAGGGATCGTTTCTCCAAGCCCGAGGTTCAAGCAGAGATTGAAAGAACACCTACTACATCTCCACAACGTTCGTTCCTGTTTCGAGGAACATTCACATCTTCAAGGTGACGATCATACTATACCTCGTGAAGGTTTGACTTTGGATAATTATGCTTTGACAAGGGAGCTCGTTAGGTTGAACAAGACTGTTGAGTTTCAAGCTAAAGAGCTTAGGAAATTGAAGCGTAAGTATATCTGGTTGAGGAATTTTATTAAACCATATATTCAAGGTTTCAACTTATGGGTTAAAGAGGAAAACAAACGTCGTAAACAACTTCGAAAGGAATTAAAACGAAAGAAGGTTCCTAAATCATCTTCTGTCAACTTGGGGAGGAATTTAGAAAAGGAAAATTTGAAAGAAGATGTTGCGAAGAAGAAAGAATCTGTAAGTATTGCAGAAAAGATTATTTCAGATTCTGAGGAAGAAGTGCAAGTTCAAGGTACTGATGATCAAGGTACTGAACATCAAAGTAATGTTTTTCATGATACATCTAGGCAAGAAGTAATAACACCAAGGGTATTGAATTTTGAAGAAGATGCTGGTCCTTCTACAATTGTTATAGAAGAAGAGGAGGAAGCTACATTCAAACCTATTCATTCTGCAAGTGATGATGAATTAATTGCTACAATATTAGATTTGTCACAACCAAGAGGAGGAGTTACTATTAGAGATGTACAAGAAGAAGAACAACCAAGAACTTCTCAACCTGCAATTGATCCAAAAGATAAAGGGAAAGGTATTCTGGTTGAAACAAAGAAAAATAAACTCACTTTGGTAGAACTTAGAGCAATTGAAGTTGCTAGGAATGAAGCTGCAGCTAGAAAAGTTCAAGAAGAGTTAGATGCTAAAGATAGAAAAGATCAAGAAGCTCAAGAAGCTCTGAATAGAGAAGCAGCTCAAAAGGTGCAAGATGAATTAGATGCTGAAGCTACTGAACCTTTACAGTCCCCTACACCTGTTAGATATATGCCAAGAAGACCTAATTTAGCTAAGGACAGAAATGCTATGATGGCTTATCTGAAAAGTCAAGGGTATAAAGGATTACAGAAGTTTAATTATCTTGAAATGAAAAGATTATATGATGCTGCTAGGGAGGATTATAAGAAGAATGTTGCAGGCATCAAAGACTTTAGAGAAGAAGCTCATTGGACTGAAACTGAAAGGAAGAAGAGCTTAAAGAGAAAAAGAAAAACTGAAGTTACAGATGTTCAGTTTTCAAAGAAAGAAAAGGTTGAATTAAGATCTGAGACTAGTGATGAATTGAAGAATTATCTCAGAGTGGTAGATTTTGATTATACAAAGGAAAATGATGACATGAAGATGAACAAATCAAAGATCAGTGTTTTTAAAGTTGTGAAATCCAAGAATGGAGATTACATGATTTTTCATAAAGAAGATGAAAGCTTCAAAGTTTTCAAAAGGCTATGGGATTTACTGCATATTATAGATAGAGTAGACCTATTCTATTTATATCATGTTGTGAAGGCTTACTTTGAAAATAATCCATTGGAAGGGATTGGTTTGGTTTTACATGGTGATCTCATAACTATATGGGAAACTGAAGAAGAGAGCACTGATGATATCCGGAAGAATCAAGAAAGCTGGGAAATAGTTTGCTGGAGATTCTTTGAAGAATCTGGAGTTCATGTTTTGGAGCTGGAAAATGGAACAATGATACACATGTTTGCAGAAAGAAGATACCCTCTCACAGTTGAGCTCATGAGAAGAATGCTAGAGCATGGATTGGAAGTAGAAGGGGATAATGAAACTGCTTGCATGGTTATCAACTTGTTTATAAACCGGACTACCATTGCTGAGGATGATCAATAACTGGTATGAATTTTATTTGAATAAATACTTTTTATATCAGTACTTTTATTCAAAGTACTGCTGATCGCAGACAGACTTTCATCAAAGTACTTGTTTTTGAACTAAACCAGTTAAATAAATTTTAGAAGAAACCTTTTTGCTAAGTAATAAATATTTTGAATTAAAGGTTGAATAAATGGTTTTTGTGATGATAACATCAATAGGTTATCAATCCACCATGGTTACAAAAGGATTGACTAATCCATGAGCAAACGGCTCTCGTAAAGATATATCAAATCCGTTTTTAGTTGACAACTTGCTAATAAGTTGGATGGTAATCAACTCACCATATCAGTGAATGTGAATAGTTGGCTAGCCCACAAGAAAATGGCTTGTGGTAAAGGCTGTGGAAAAACTATTATTGGTAATTAGTTCACCATTAGATAGAAGAACTAACTAGTCCGTAAGGGTACGCCTTTTGGTAAAGACAAATCAAATCTGTTGATAGCTGGTGGTTTGCTAAAAATCATATGGTTATCAATGTACCATGGTCTTACACACCAAAACATTTGGCTACTCCAGAGATAATGGCTTTGGTAAAGAGATCTAAATCCATTAATTTTTCAATGATTCACTTGGAAGTGATGAGAATAGTATGCAACTTAAACTGAATTAAATGTACAAATTGTCATATGTTGCCGTGTTGCTGAAAAGATGGAGCTTCTGGATGTCAGTAAAGAGAACAATTCTAAGAGATACTTTGACAAGCATAGATGTTACAGAGATAAAAGCTTAAAGACTAAGAAACAATCCGTTTTTTTTAAAAAGATGAAGCGTTAAAGATATATTCACAAAGGAACTTGAAGTCAAGCAAGTAGAATTCAAGTTAGGGAGGATTGTTGGGATATGAAAGTGCTGAAGATATCAAAGTACTGAAGATATGAAAGTACTGTAAGTTGCAAAGTACTGCATAAGAAGTCAAATAGTCAAAGTACTGCTAAAGACAAAGTCAAAGTACTGCAATATGAAGTCAAAGTACTGCAAGAACAAAAGAACTGTTATATTCGTTTATGGAAAGAATTGTATTTTATGTTTAGATTACTTGTCGTACAAGGTTATCAATTGTAAACCAACTAGGATATCCTTGAGCCTATAAAAGGACTCCTAGATTGGCATTAGATATACGATTACGATTACAAACGATTACATACGATTTCAGAAAAAGAGTTTTAGAGTTTACGAATTAGTGTTTTAAAGAAAAGTTCGATTATCTTAGAGTTGTATTAGAGTATCTGCATAATAAGCAGATTTAGAGTTTATAATAAAAGGTTATTCTTCTTAGCTTTGTTAAGTAAATTCCGCGTACTTGATAAAGATTGCTCAGTGTTTCTTTGTTAATAACTTAGGATTTATCCGAGGTTATTAAACCTTAACAAGCTAGTTAAGTTAGTTTGATTAAAGTATATCGATCCAACATGAATTATAAACTTTTGGGAACGATAATGAACTTTTGAAAGTAATGACACGAATGATCCACGAAAACTTCGACACATTATTTTTATTGACTTCTTTATCATTCGAGCGGTATTTTAAGAATAATCGTATATGCATTAGGTTGCGTCACTTCTACTTTATCGTACTCATCGTTCCTTTTCTGGATGCCGTGGAGATTAGCTTTAGATGCCAGTCGTGTCAATAGTGAATAGTGCATTGCTGTGGCTAAGATGAGTTTCATAGCCCCACTTTTATATACGTTTTTAACTAAATTGGGGTGAGAATCATATTACTATTTTTGGACCTTTAAAACTATTTGGATTTGCTTATATTCTTGACTATTTAGATAGATGTGCGGTAGTTGTTGCATTAGACTAGGTTAAACCGTTGCCTAGCTAAGAATAGACTTCTAACTCGACCTAGTCCGGGGTTGGCAATTGTTCTAGATTTTTCCACGACAGTGCTGGACTAGAGTCGCGGGGCCCGAGTAATCCCTGGATGCGGGATATGGTTGGTGATCAGGGTAGGATCGGTGAGCAAACGGTATTTACCTATCTTAGGTCTTGCATATCAAATCAACTCCTACAGGTCCATTATGTTTTTACTGAATTTAAACCTATGAACTCACCAGCGTAAGCTGACCTTTTTAGCATGTGTTCTCAGGTTTAAGGCGATAGCTCACTATTGGAAGACGCTTGGCAAGGGGCATGGTCATAGGCGACTCTGATGAATAAACGGGACCACTTTAATTATCTTTTGGGCCTATTTCCGCGCTACTTTCATTAATGTAAACTTATGGTTTTCAATTAATGAATCTTATTTTAAATAAATGGAATAAAAACCATTCTTTGTACCTTATGTTGTGATACCAAGATTGTGGCACCCAATGACTCGTATGCTTCCGCTAGACCATGTTTTCGGGGTGTTACAGATTGGTATCAAAGCCTAGGTTATAGAGAACTGGGTATATTTTCAAAACCTAGACTATAACCACTTTTCGAAAACTTAGCCCTATGACCGCCACGTGCCTGCCTGCCGAGATGAAGCCTAGCGTATGACTAGTTTAAGGATATAGATGATTGAGAAAACATTAGACGAATTGATTGATAATATGATTGATGAGATGTTTATGGCTTATTTGATGAACGGTTTAATTGAACACTTGATTGAACGTGTGCCCTGTTAGTAGACGATTTAAGTCTGCCTATCTTAGTAGTTCACTATAAGCAGTTCACATGCTTATACACACACAGTAAGCATGTCCTCATGCTTACGCATACCCCATAAGCATTTCCATATGCTTATGCACGCCCTGTAAGCATGTCCTCATGCTCATACATGCACAGAAAACATGTCCTCATGTTTTCGCACGCACTATACCTTTCACAGAGTGTGGAGTCCCAAGCCTTAAATCTATAACACTTAGCTTATATTAAGTAGTTGCCTTGGGTATATCCAAAACAATAAAGAGAAAACTTTGTATGAGTATACACAAATACGTGGGATCTATTGGAATGTACTTGGAAGATTAAAGTGAACAAATGAACACAGAATGTGATAACCAATAATTTAACATTAATTATCAATAATGCGGATACTCTCAAAGTATCATGGTTACGCAATTTCCTTGCGTAATCTCACCACTTGATTTAAAACTTGCACATTAGTAGTGGTCGTGGAAATGATTTGGGAATATAAAGGAAATGGTACTATTATAACTAAGTCAGGGAGTCACAAGCGAGACATTTTGTCTCGTGAACGTGAGTTCCATAGTTAAGTTTTGATGAACACGAGTCTAAAACGCGTTAAAGCAAATAAAACATGTAAACTGGTGTGTTGGTACCGTGTGTTGCGTCATGTTCACGTGTTTTTGCATCTTATCATGTTTATGTGTCCTTGGTCATAACTAGATGATGGATTATAATGGTTTGATAATGTCGAAGGGTGTATAGTCTCGTGTCACGATTTTTAGTCGAAACTTTTGTAAACCGTTGTTTTATTTTTTTAGAATTGTCAAACATGTGGTAATCGGTTTTAGTTATTAATAATGAATTCATGTCCGTTAGTGTTATAATGATATGTGAAACCAGTAAGTGTTTTCAGATAATAAATTGGACTAACATGTGATTATTTGGTTAACGTTGAATCATTGGTATGAATCAGATTTTTGGAATCGGACAACATTTCAATTAACAGCCTTGATTGAATGACAAATTAATTGTGGTGTTTTGGGTAATTGGTAAGTTATTGACAAACATTAGATTTGATAACCGTTAATCGGTTGTGTTTGGGAAATTGAAAGAGTCAATTGGAAGTGTTAAATGGTATTGGGTATGTTTGATTGTCTGTTTAGATGGCGAGATTGGTATGAGATTGTTTGGAGGATTAATTAGAATTGTGAAAAATTGTTTATTTTGGACTTAATGATATATATGTCAACCTTGCGCTACGTCAGGTGTTATCGTGACTTTCTAGTCTCGACTGACCCCGACAATGTTGTATCTTGGTCTTTAGTATCTATTGAACAATATGAGGTCTGAAAGCCGAGAGTCATGACTTGGACTTGGGAACTCGAAACGAATAATGACTCGAAATTTATATTGAAATTTATATCGAAATATATATATATATATATATATATATATATCAACTAGTAAATAGTACTAGAAAATATAGATGATAAATGGTTTTGTACTAAGCATTCGATAACAAGGCTTGCCTTGTTATTCGACATTTTAAAAAGGGAACCAACGTTTAAAAATAGAAATGTTTAATGTCATTTATGTGTTGTGCGTGGGTTACGGATGACCTAACATTAATAGCGTCGATCCACGTGGATAACGGACTTATTAGGTTGACGAACCTAATAGGCGCCCGATATGTACGTAGGATACCGTTATTAATGGGTGAATTATCCTTATGACTCGTTAGGATGTGTTTGGTTTTGGGATAATAAGCGACATGAATAAATGGTTGAGTTTATCGAGTTGACGAATTCGATAAGATCTAACTATTTATTCTAAAACTTATTAAACTATAAAGTTTATCATTTAGACGTCTCATTGTGTCATTACGAGTCGCATTGTAATTACTTGAGTGCATTCATGGTGTCTTGTCAAGTCGATACCACACACACACACACACGATGATACCTAACGCTAATAACTAAATAGAGCAACGAGTTATTTTGAGATAAGAAAATGAATACATTTTGGGCATATAACATTGAAGTTGGGAATATATATTAAGAATTGGTTATAATAATTGGTTTTGCCTTGCTTAATAAAAATTCATCGAACCTCGAATGAATATAGACTGATCACCTATATTCAGCCAGAGACAGCAGGACATGGACTCATCACCTATGTCCGTCTCAGAGGTGAATTTTGCAAACACTAGGAGTTGTTATAACAAAATTATGTTCAGGTTTAAGATTGGTTTTAAGAACGATAAACTTTAGGTGGACTCGCACACTCACACTCACCAAACATCACGAAAGCCCACACTCACACACGACACACTGGCATCATAACACCTCTTGAACCGTAACACTTCTAGCATCGTTTTACGTCTTCGTTTTGTGAAATTCTTGTTTGTAACACTTGAGCGTAGTTCGCCATAAGTCGGGTGAGACCCGATTGGCACTGTTTTCGTCCGAATTGTTTTTCGACATAAGCCTCATTGATCTTATTCGACCATTTGAAATTGTTTTGAGCTGTTTTGGATTTGGTCTTGACTATTTTGGATTCGGTTTTGGGTTTTGGCCCTTGGGTTTTTGATTTTGTGATTTTGATCTCGTTCCGAGTTTTAACTCATCATTTGACTTCGAATCATCATTTGGCCTTGAATTATTATTCGGATCCGTTTCGTTGATAACTTTGTTAAAATCATCTTTCGACCTTTAATCGGTATTCGATTTCGAAACGTCATCCGGTCGCATTGCGATAGTAACCGTATTGGAATTATCATCCCACCGCATTTCGAAAGTAATCTTGTTGGAATTATCATTCCACATCGTTTCGCTAGTAATCCCGTGGGATTTGTCATCTAGCCTCGTTTCATTGATAACCCTATTACCGACACTTCTAACTCAATCCTAGTCTTGAACCAATTGATGTGAAAACTTCCGAAACCCTGCCATTCACTCGATGTTGATTTAAGCGACGTCATTTAGTCGACGTTGCTCATTTCCTAAACCGATAATGTTGTGGTCGACGTTGCTTCGCCAACAGCTTCAGTTAAGGTAGTACCTTACATGCTGTTGATGTCGTACCTTACCTCTATCTAGGTACCCCTATCAATAACGATCTAACGATTTCTTTTAGTGAATTTGTTCACCGAGGATTATCCTTAGAAATTGTTCCATCGATGTTGCTCTAGCAACGTTGAACTCTCAATAGTATTTTATCAACTATAGTTTGCTACGTCATACCACCGATTGTGGTACTACCTACCTTGCCCAATCAATGTTGTACCTTACACTCCATTGATGCGAAATTCCTTAGTAAACCAACTATTTAGGAGTTGAATTGATAATGATCGATAGTCGAACCTCTTTTGGAGATTATGATTTTGGAGTTGAACCTTGAAACCTTCTGCGTTAAGTGTTAAGTGCACCAATGAGTCAAGCGACTAACTGTGGTTAGTAACAAATACTCTCTTTTAGGAGTCGTACTTTCATCTCTAACCTAGATATCATACTAAGTCAACTGACCGATTGCTGGTAGCAATCAACACTTACTAATAGAGACATACTCTGAACTTCCTAGACTTCGCATCTAGGAGAGATTCCATGCTCAGCAGAAATCTTTAAATCCTAAGGAGAAACCTGAACCACATTCTTTAGGACAATCACATAATCCTTCTCTCATCTTTCGGGAAGCACCAAACCTTTCGGACCTCTCACCAAACGATAGGCTACACCATAGACGAAACCTTGGAAGTAGATCCCCGCCTTTACCTAAGTGGTTGTTAGTAGTCTTACCAACCTATTCACCTCCCGCTAATTAGTAAAATGGAAAGTATGGACGACATTGCTCGTCTCTCCTCATATAGTTATAGAAACACTAGAGAAACCCGCTATCTTCTTTTAAGGAGGTGAGAGAGTACTCAATCCTCTCCCTCCGGTAAAGTGACTTGCTCCAATAAGGTAGACCTCACCTTCGAACGTCTAGGGAAGTTCGTTCAAGAATGGTTTTGTCATTATCAACTAGGGGAAGATTGTTGGGAATTATAAGTTTGAGTTGATAAAGACAAAAAGAATGAAACAAGAGGGACTTAATATGACAAGAAGGAAACCTACTAAAAGATGGAAGGGCTTGCTTGCAATGGAAGTTTTATTATTTAGTCCTTATCATCTAGTATATAAAGAGGACATAGGTGTAGGTTTTTAATTAAGTCTTCCATAATGTAGTCGACTAAAAGGTGTGTGTTTAGCCTAGACGTTAGGGGAGAACGTCTATGGTTTTAGATTAGTGTGTCCTAGGCATATGTTCATGTAAACGCCTAGGTTATTAGTTTAGTTAGTAGACGTGTTCCTATAAACGTCTAAGATTAGTTAATGGTGAATAAAAACCTTGTGTCAATAACAAAGTATTGTTTTGATTATTCCGCTGCGTATCATGTTGTTTTTCTTTGTTATTGATCCCTAGCTGAGCTTATAAACGATCTTATCAATCCTCTATGGACTTAAGAGCTAATTCCGAGGATTGGGTAGAAATGGAAATACCCCAACTTAGCAACCCTAAACCTGTTCGAAATAATACCAAGGCAACCATTTTAAGTTGAGATGGATATGTAAGTTGCTCACAAACCATTAGGAGACATAGACAACGTAGATCTCTTGAACCCTTCGAGATAACCTAGAATTAAGCTTACGGATCCACCATGAAATTATGTGAAGCGAGTAGTAAACGTGAAAACTTAATCCCCACTATCTCAATCCTTCTGAAGATCCTTGCTAGATTGAGACCAGCAGCTCAGAGCCTTAAGCTACCATCAAGACTCAGTAGAGTTCCCAACATTTCATGCGTAATAGGAAGAAATGACTCGCCGATGAGGCAATCGTTATCCCTTTAGGAAATCCTAATCTTTGGACGTTTAAACTTCGTTGACCTATCGAAACCATAGATGATGAAACCTAGCAACTTTAGTAAAGTTGCCTCTCTGTCTTCGAAGTTCATAGGAACTCGCAGTAAGATCCTAGATTCACGTAGGGTTTAACGGATACTTGAATTGAATCGTGCGGACGCGATTCCTTTTAAGGAGGTGAGGCTGTGACAACTCGTAAATTCCTCGATGCGTCGTAATTGGAGAAACGTCGATTAGAGAGATCGTTTGATTTAATTTGAGATACGAGTCGTGTTATATATCGTTTTTATTGGAAAAATTATTTTAAAAGCAATGGCGTAACTCTCGTGTCACGAATCCTTCGTTTTCTAGTCAAAACGAGCCCTGAACCTATTATAACAAAAAATTTTATAAAGTTTCACATAGGGTCCTTGTGATAAGTTACTTAACCACCCCTCTAGTTTGGTATGTACAAGATGAGTCCCTTGTGGTAATATAAATACCCCCTACCTTCCCACTCTCTTCATTCTCTCTCTACAAACACACACACACACAAATAACTCCTTCTCTCTCTAGAAAATCCGGCCACCCATTTTAGGGTTCCGGCGCCGTCACCAACTCCGGCCAAAATTCCGGCGACCTCCAAATGTTACATCGCCACTTATAAACGATAGATCGGGGTCTTGTGACCGTGTCTATGCAACGTACACACGTTCAAGCCCTCACACGCGCCGTAAATCTAATTATCTAGATTCGAATTTTTAGGGTTTTGAGATAAAACGTTTTTAGAGGTTCCAAGATTGGTTGTTATGAGTTGTACTCATACGAGACACCAACACCACACCTCGTTCTTCTCCCTTTCTTCTCGGTAAAAACTCATCCCATCTCGTTTGCATTATTTTCTGTTTTTACCAAACGTAAATATTTATATACGAGTTATTGTGTTGCTTTTCGTGGTTAATATTCGAATTAAAAATCATTTGAGACATAAAACCGGATTAAAAGATTTGTGGTATGAGTTTCATGGATTAAATGGGATTAATTACGTTTTGAGGTTGAATTTCGTGTGGTACGGAAGAATCAACAAATTGGTATTTGATTTTTGGGTCGGTTAAGAAACGGGTCAGACCCCGCTCGGGTTTCGTGGGTCGGGTCATAAAACCCGTTTGGGTTCCGGGTTGACTCAGTGAGTCACGAGTCATAACTCGTGTGCTGATTATTCTGGACTCGTGACCACAACAGTGGTATAGGGTAAGATGTCATTTATTCTTTTTAGTTAACACAAAAACCATTTAGTGATGTAAATAAATCTAGTAAAAATTCAAAGGTGTGTTATGATTTGTTGGGTTTACGAGGGCGTTTTGGCAATAACGGGTCTAAACCCAACCAGTTGCGCTTGGGATTAATGAAGGAGTCAAGCCCACTAAAAACTATAATAAGGGTTTTATGGCATGATTTTTAAGTTTAAATTTTACTTGTATTTGCAGATTTACTAATTTATGACTAACATAACGTAATTGGCCTTTGTGATATTGATATATTTTCGGATACTAACGGACATATTAGAGCTAATAGTTGTTGTAATGAGATATCGGAACAAACGGAACGGTTCATGGTATAAGTCAATGGTGAACTTTTAATACGGCTATGGGATAACTTGAGATATATTTAACGACTTGAATATATAACGAGCTAATTATATGCGACCAAACCGGAATAAAACTACCTGATAAACGATATTGAACATTAGTTAACGATGAACAAGTTATTTGTAAAACGGAGTGGCAAACATTAGAACTAGGTACGTGAATTATAACTAACAACGGATATTAAGTATACATTATATGGTGTAACTACGGTTTATAACTTTGGAATAACGTTGTTATACGAGTTATATTGGTTATGAGTTATACTTTATTAAACATTTTGACTAAAATGAGTCTAAATATTTTATCGTCACATATTAACTAATAACGAGATAATTAGATATAAATATTATCAACGAATACGGTTTTGTTTAATTATAAACCTTTATGAACTACGATAATAAATCATGTCTTATAAATATAAAATACCTTTTATAAAATTGTTAATAACATTTATATTAATTAGTGTGTTGTACTCTATTAAACGTTTTGGTTTAAATGAGTTTAGTTTAATTGTTTTTGCGATAAAGCTAAATATTCCGCTTTCACATTTAAGCTGCTATTGAATTATATAACTATATACATTATGGACGGATATGGTTTAATCTATTATAAACCCTTATTAAATACGATGGTAACTCGTGTTTTATAACACATGTTAGCTTTTGTAAACTTGTTTGGAAATATTATTTTGACAATATAACTTATTGAAGTCGTATTGATTTGGAAACGTTGGAATAAACGAACGTGTCGTTTATAGTACACTACTTAATATACCTTATATGAAGTACTTTCTTGTAAACTTGTATAATTACGAATAACGATTAAGAAAACTTTATTAATTGAGTGATAGATGGAAACTTGTCTTTTATTATTAAACATGTACGTTTGGGGATTATTGGGTAAATTGCCGAAACTTATCAACTAACCTATTTATGTGTCTTGAATAGATGTCGTCATTTCCTAGACTTTGACTAGCTTGAGTATTGTCGGTATTTCTTGACTTTGTCGATGTCTTTTTCCCATTTGGTGTGCGTTCTAGTTGGTATGTCTCGGTCATGTCAACATCTTATTTTATTTTGGCGTGAGTTGATTGTCGAGTCATGGTTCCTTACCACCACACGAAACGTTAAAACTAAACTTTTGAGATATGAATTATAAACTTTTGGGAACGATAATTGACTTTTGAAAGTAATGACACGAATGATCTACGAAATCTTCGACACATTATTTTTATTGACTTCTTTATCATTCGAGCGGTATTTTAAGAACAATCGTATACGCATTAGGTTGCGTCACTTCTACTTTATCGTACTCGTCGTACCTTTTCTAGATGCCGTGGAGATTAGCTTTAGATGCCAGCCGTGTCAATAGTGAATAGTGCATTGTTGTGGCTAAGGTGAGTTTCATAGCCCCATTTTTATCTACGTTTTTAACTAAATTGGGGTGAGAATCATGCTACTGTTTTTGGACCTTTAAAACTATTTGGATTTGCTTATATGATTGACTATTTAGATAGATGTGCGGTAGTTGTTGCCTTAGACTAGGTTAAACCGTTGCCTAGCTATGAATAGACTTCTACCTCGACCTAGTCCGGGGTTGGCAATTGTTCTAGATTTTGCCACGACAGTGCTGGACTAGAGTCGCGGGGCTCGAGTAATCCCTGGATGCGAGATATGGTTGGTGATCCGGGTAGTATCGGTGAGCAAACGGTATTTACCTATCTTAGGTCTTGCATAGCAAATCAACTCCTACAAGTCCACTATGTTTTTACTGAATTTAAACCTATGAACTCACCAGCGTAAGCTGACCTTTTTAGCATGTGTTCTCAGGTTTAAGGCGATAGCTCACTATTGGAAGACGCTTGGCAAGGGGCATGGTCATAGGCGACTCCGATGAATAAACGGGACCGCTTTAATTATCTTTTGGGCCTATTTCCGCACTACTTTCATTAATGTAAACTTATGGTTTTCAATTAATGAATCTTATTTTAAATAAATGGAATAAAAACCATTCTTTGTACCTTATGTTGTGATACCAATATTGTGGCACCCAATGACTCGTATGCTTCCGCTAGACCGTGTTTTCGGGGTGTTACATTTCACTAATGTCTTCGTCTAGACTCTTTGGCACCTTTAACTAATTCCTTTGACACGGATCTTCGACACCTTTCACTAATTCCTTCAACTTGATCCTTAAGACATCTTTCACATATGTCTTCTATACGAACCTTTGACACCATTCACTAATGTCTTTCATTCGAACCTTGGGCACCTATCACTAATGCCATCAACACAACACTTCTATGGAGGAAGAAAGAACTATCAACAAAAGAACCTCAGTAGTCTTGATGTTGACGAAGCATGGCAACTCATGGACTTGAGCTTGCTCGACTTCAAGATGTGGTGATCTTGCCTTTAAGAGGAACCTAGAGAATCACACAAAACAAAACTACATACAAAGATCACTTGGATCTGTGGTTAAAGAGTTTACAACTCAAAGAGAAAATATACGTCAAAGGGGTTAGTTGCAATGAAGAAATGGCTCACTATTTATAGAGGAAAAATAGCTACTGTTCCACGGATCCCACAGATCCCTCACTTGAGGGATCCGTCCAGTGTATTCCTGGGGATCCGTGGGACGCTTCTCTTTGCCCATGGGTTTTGAGTCATGGGTCATGGGTTATGGGTCATGGGTCCTAGACTTTGGACCATGGGTATCCAATTAGATAAAATGTATCTAGTGGGTACAATGCATCTAGTCCATAGGTCATGGGTTAAATCCATGGATCATGGATAATATCCATTCATGACTTATGCATGATGTCATGCAATGGGTTATGGGTTAAGCTCCATGGGTATGGGTCATGGACTTTGGGTTATATCCAACTACATTCAATGTATTTGGTCAATGGGTCAAATACTTAAACTTCTACCCATTATAATACATGCTAGTTATGTATATATCTACCCAATATGTAAACACTAATTGTTGTACATATGTATCATAAAATCACTATTACTTGTTTTAGTGTTTTATGTGAAAACGTAAGTGTGTTAGTAAACTTATTGGCTCAAACCATTTGCGTATTTTATTTGTTTCGTTAAAATGATTTTACGTTTGTTATCGACAAAACATTAGA
Source organism: Chrysanthemum makinoi (assembly GCA_910596185.1). Lineage (NCBI taxonomy): Eukaryota > Viridiplantae > Streptophyta > Magnoliopsida > Asterales > Asteraceae > Chrysanthemum > Chrysanthemum makinoi. The sequence continues at coordinate 183,244,670 of OU343218.1, read as the reverse complement.
AGATCGTAAAATATAAATAAACGTTTTTACGGCTTATTTGTATTAACAGTCCCCACAATCTATTTAGATTGTTTTTTGGGAGATGGATGAAAATAGCATAAAAGTTGCTAGTGCTGCTATTCAATCTTGTTGTAGACGATTGGTGTTAGATGATCTTGATAATGAGCCTGCACTAGATCCTTTTATGCAACTTACACAAGTACCTTTGGACCTCAATTATATTGGTGAATCTAGCAATTTGCCAAACATTGAGCCTGTATTTTCCACCCTAGACACATCATTTGCTAGCCAACCTGTTCATAACAGTGAGCATGCTTTAGTACTTATTGATGAGGACAATGCTATTAAGGAGCCTGATAATTTTGAGGTTAATCTGTTCCGAGTGACTCAGGGGAAGCAGTTAGAGAAAGTAGGAAAAGCACTAGTTGATGTCAATAACAGGTTTGAGGAGCCTGATTTTGATGTAAATTTGTTTCAATTGAGTCAGGATAAGCATTTAGGGGAAGTAGGAAGCGCATTTGTTTATGCCAATAACATGGAAGAGGATCCTGTTGTTGATGTAACTCTGTTACAAGTGAGTGAGACTAGTGACTTAGGCTATGCAGTTGATGATTCTATTCAAGCAAATGAAGAGAATACTTGTCAGGAAAATGATGCACAACTTGCTTTGGTCCAAGTAAGTCAGAGTAATGAGTTAGGTAAAGCAGGAACAACCAGTAATATAAGTGATGACATGCATTTGGAAAATGATTTACCTGTGATGGTTGATGATGTCTTTTACAGTGAGTATGTTTCTTACCCACAGGCAGTCTTTGCAAATGGAGTCTATACTACGTTCTTCTATTGTGGTCAGGACTTTCCTACTGCAATGGATGTCAAAAATAAGGTAAGAGAGCATTCAATAGAAACTAGGAGGGAGTTGATTTTTATGAAGAATGACAAAACAAGAATAAGGGTCAGATGTAATGGTTGTGTTCCACTTTCAGGCCCAAGTGAAGGTCCTGGACTGGATATAGGCCCATCTAGAAGTCCATTAACCAGAAGGGGTATAAATGCATTGCTTTCTGACAAAAAGGACCCTTCCGAAATACTCTGCCCATGGCTATTGTTTGTCGGCAGGAATGATGAGACAGGTACATGGTCAGTCAGAACATATAATTAGCAACACACTTGTTTGCAATCAAGGGCAGTCAGAGCTTTTGACCTTAACTATATCTCAAAGCAAATTACAGCACAAATTGAAACCAATCCACGGGTTTGAAGTGTCCCTGCAGAAGGTTTTAAGGGCCAAAAACTTAGCATTAACAAGCATCAGGGGTCAATTCAAGCTACAGTTTACCATGTTGAGAGATTATGTTCAAGAGTTGCAGAAGAGAAACCCTAATACAACAGTACTGATGAATGTGGAACGACCTGCAGATGAGGCTCTTCCAACGAGAGAATTCAAGAAAGTGTATGTTTGTTTAGGTGCACTGAAGGAAGGATTTAAATCGTGTGGGAGATTGTTGTTGGGGCTGGATGCTTTTCCAATTCATGGTCCTTTGAATGGTCAACTGCTGACAGCTGTGGGAATTGATAGCAACAATGGTATATACCCTTTAGCTTATGCTTTTACTGAATCAGAAAACATAGGATCATGGACTTGGTTTCTTCATTGTTTATCCGATGATATAGCACTTGAGCCAATCTCAAGCATCACTTTTATTACTGACAAGGTACTCCCTTAATCTGTTCATGAATTTAAGTCTCTCTGTTTTGAAACAGACAGTGAACATATTTGATTTTGTGCAGGATATAAGTGGAAGTTTAAGAGATATTTTTCCAGATGCAGAACACAGATTTTGTATTAGAACCATTCATGAGAAAATAAAACTTCAATGGAAAGGTACGACCTACAAAGAACATCTGTGGAAATGTGCAACAGCCTCAACTGCTGTACAGTTTCAGAAAGCTATGGCTGATTTCAAGAAATTTAATCAACCAGCACATGATTGGTTAAGTAAGATAGCACCGATCCATTGGTCAAGGTCACATTTTTCATGTAAGTCATCTATCTGTTTCGGTTAATTTTTAATGCAGTATAAACAGTTATAATTAATACATGTTTATTTGTAATATTTAGGGAGAGCTCATTCTGATGTGTTACTTAATAACATGTGTCAAGTGTTTCATGACAAAATAATTGAGGGTTAAAAAAAACCAATTATTACAACCTTAGAATACATCAGGGAATACTGTATGAAGAGGATAATGCATGTTCTTATGGTGATTGAGAAGAGTGATGGGCCACTAACACCAACTGCATAACACATGCTAGAGGGTATTAAGAAAGAGGCTGTTAAGTATAATGTTTTATGGAATGGGGGAACTAAGTTTCAGGTTAGTCGACCATGGGGTGACCAATGTGTAGTTAATGTTGTAGAAAAGTCTTATACTTGCAGAAGATGGGAGATAACAGGTTTACCATGTAAACATGATGTTGCTACCAATTGGAATATGGCTTTAAATGGGCAACAAGTAGGAGCTGTAGAAACATGGGCTCATCCATGTTACTATCTTCTCACTTGGGAGGCAACCTACAAACACCATGTCCAGCCTATAACTAGCAACGAACATCGGGAAAAATCAACTGTGCCAATAATAATTGTTCCACGAAATCCGAAACAACTCCGCCTAGCTCAAGAGGTAGAAAAAGAGTTAGGATAACTCTTGAAAGTAAAGAGATTGTGAAGAATGGTAAGCTGTCAAGGGCTTGGAAGAGTGTTAAGTGTAGTATTTGTGGCATTGCTGGACACAACCAGAAAACATGTCTAGGGAATGGTGGAGCTGAAAGTAGTCGAACTGGCCATAAGGTAAATGTCAAACAAGTGCCTTCAAAAGTTGCAGCAAAAAAGACACATCCTAAAGGTAACAAAGTAGCAGCAAAAAAGACACATCCTAAAAGTACAAGTGTTGTTGAAAGTCAAGTTAGTGCAGTTCAAGGAAGTGGTGTTCAATCTGAAAATCAAGATCAAGCAACTGAAGATCCCATCATACATGCTGCATCCCTGTCTCAATCCCAACAACATCAAGATGAAGCAACAGAAGATCCCAGGATACAAGATGAATCCCTCACTCAATCCCACAAACATCAAGATGAAGCAATTGCCGATCCCAGCATTCATGAGCAATCCCAATATCAATCCCAGCAACATGATCAATCCCAGTCTGAATCTCAGCTGCAGTCAAGTGATGTGCAAGCAGTTTCTGCTTCAGCCCAGCCTGCTACACGAAGAATGACTAGGCAGCAGACTGCACTGGAAAGAATGATGGCCTCATCATAAGTCAATTCTGTTATGCTAATTAGCTAGACAATATTTCATTTAGTTTACTTCCTATGGACAAGTTATGTACTCTAAAAACATATGTGTGTGTGTCTAACTGTAATTCTCATGCTTCGAAAAGTATGCAATTTTATGCATATGGAATTATATCCATTTGCTTTAACTATGGAACCATGTCATTATCGTGTATTTTTATAGATTGACTAAGCTTGATGTGTGAATAATTTGCATCAAAAGTAACCAAAGCTAAACAAAACCTCATAAGAATGTTGACAATTAAAAGTCAAACCTAAACAAATTGCTAACCATCTGCATACCCATAAGGAGTTGAAAGTAAAAAACAAACCAAACTGAATACTTCATAACAATGTTGACAATTAAAAGTCAACTTTAATCTTAACCATGTGCATAAAGCCATAAACATATGGTAAACCGACCATAATAACAAGATTCATAACCTTCTGGGACACAATGTTACTACAATTCAAGATAATGAACATTAACCATCTCGCCTCATTACATAAAAGCTAAAAAGTTATCCCAATGCATAAACAATCAAGAACAATATCCAACTCAGCACCAGGTAAATCTTCCACTTTCACATATCACCTTGAGCAGCTTCCAATCTTGCCTCAAGCTCATTTCTCCCCCTCAAAAGGCCTGGTATGATCATTCTTGAACGAGCACATATTTCAGGATCATACCATCGTATCCACCGACAAGAAGACCCCTATTCATGATTATGGCAAGTGATTAAACAACAACCATTGTTACAATGTAGTTTACTACTTGCGAAAAAAAATGATACGATACATATTAAAAGACACTTACTTCAACAGGACAACCAAAGAATCGACGCCCTGGGTTGGCAGAGGTCCACGAAGTGCGAATTATAGCTTGCTTACCACACCAGCAACGTACCATGTTGAAAGGATTATCGTTTTGTAGAAGACTGTTTTTGTAGGATAGTTTAGGGATGGATGATAACAGACGACCAAGCCGTGTTACGCAGACATATAGCAACTACAAACACTGTACAACGGTTTGTATAAAGTATGCTACAGTGAAAGACGATTTTGCCCTCAACAACAAAACATTGACGGGCGTTAATGGTCAAAGGACTGATTTAGAGTATAAAAACCTTGATTTGGACTCTCCACGATGAAAAAGGCAAGGTTTGTCCCAAGGTGATGCGTGTGTACAAGATTAGGGACGAACGGTGTACTTTACTCTTATCTTTATTTGCGCTTCTCTTTTAGAATTCTTACTTCTATTTCAATCCCTAAACTAACCCATATATGTTATGAATCCTAATTACGGGATTTCCTTGTCACCACCTCTTCTGATCTTGAAGTGAACTAGTTGTTGGTTTAGTAACTACACTTTCACTTGCAAGTCTTTGGGGAAAACGATTAAACTTTATAATCAAGTATTTCTGGAATACGATTAAAGTTATTCTCTTGCAGTTACATGGTTCGTCAAGATGTAAAGTTGTGTACCATCTATCTCATGTACCACACTTATTTCTATGGGTTGTTATCCTAAAAGATGCATGTTTTTTAATCTATAAGACCTGTCTTTCTTTTGATCTAAATTCACCTATTTTTCGATCTCAACCCTTTCAAGAATTACACGAGATTTATTATTAGTCGACCACTATCAAATAATGCCTTATGGTGTAACAATCCTTGAAATGAGCCTATATATTTTGAACGATGGCATCAATGCTAATGCATTGGGAAATAAGTCCTAACACATTTTTTTTTCCTAATTTCAGGATTAGATTAAGAGAAGCTTGGAGCTGGCAAAAGTCATTCTTCGCAAATGCCATTCTGTTTTAGAATTTCAGTGCACATATATTCCCTTGAGAGCAAGTTAGATTAAAATAACACGTTCACTCAAAATTAGATAATGTAAAAAATTGTTGTTTTAAATACTATTTGCGTGGTTTAATGTCAAAATTTGACTTGATATAATAATTTCTGTTAGTCTTAAAGGATTAGTTCTACTAAGAAATGAGCCGTTGCAAATAACTTGGTTGAGGTCCTAGACGTTAAGTCCAGTGTACAAAACGTAAAAATGTATCAGTGATATTAATTTACTCATATGTGTTGCATCCGATATAATGTGTGGAAGGTAAAATAAAAACTACGTTATCGGCTTGCTAAAATAGTTGATCGCGCTTCTTAAAACATGAAGACATTTACTTTAAAGGATGGTTGAAACATTGTTATTGAGGCCAAGCATGTTGGTTGGTTGTTGGTTGTCAACATTCTGCAACAAATTAATTGATAAGACACGTACAATCAAATACTAGTAGTTTTTAAGGGCTATTTTTAAAAATTAAAAGCATGGAATATAGCCATATAGGTATTATATTCGTTACTAACGAGCATGTAACCCGCCGCGTTGCGGCGGGGGTGTTTTTCATCTTTTTCGTTGGTTCTACTTGTTCCGTGTTTCATTGTCTTTTCTGATACTCGACACAGTATAAGCTAAAACATGTATGTTTAGTTACATTAAAACTCTTTATATTGATAACAAAGTATAGATCCGGGACTAAGTACATCGGCTATACTCAAAACATATACATCATAACATCAGGTCAACAAACATTTATTTTACTTTACCAAGTGTGAATCTGGTAATGGTCCGGCAGTTATGCCATACTTTTCCATTCGCTGCAAGTCACGCGCCCAGCTTGAAAGTTCTGTGGCGTGCGCCCAGTTTGAAAGTTCTGTGGCATTTTTCTTTGGATCTTGGAACATTAAACATGACACAATTAGGTAAGGTAAACGTCCAAATAGAGTTCAAACCTGAAAGGAAATAATATATAGGATAAGAATAGCATATAGCTTCGTTGAGTCTAATGGTATGTCACTTCTATTCACAGTTTACATTTAGAATATGTTGCATACCACAACAAATTGATACTCCAAAATGACCCGTTTCAGCAACCAGTTTATCCGGTAAACACATCCAAGGAAAACCTACGTATGCAACGCGTGTTTTGACGTGAAAAAAGCAAATGACCGAATTACTACAATAAGAGCATTCAATATTGAAAGAACATTAACAATGAAACAAGCGATAGAATAAGTATCGAGAAAACAATACAAACGAAACCCCCTTTACTCATATTAAGTAAACCTAGATAAGGGTACTTACTAATCAAGAATCACCCATCTTGCACGCATTTCTGCTGCTACCATTGGAATTGACCCAACTGGAGGTTACGTTACGATTTTTACTTCAGTGTGAACCTGCATTCATTAAAAGCATTAGATTAGCATATGTTATAACCTGTCACATTATATGGGGTGTTTGAATATGGGTTAGTTTAGAGCGTTTAACAAAACGAATAATGATTATAATTGTTTGGCTATTTAGGTCGACATAATCAGAAATTGAGTTTTGTATGTGTAAGTAATTACCGAGCAATTCATAATTCTAATTTCTAACACACTTGATTATGCAGTTAACTGATTAGGTTGGTTGTTTATAACGTTTCAAGCCACAATAATTAAGTTTAACTGCACGTCCAAACACCCCGTTACTCACATTTATAGACGTAAATAAAGGTACTTATTGATCAAGAAATACCCATCTTGCACGCGTTTTTGCTGCTATAGCAACTGATCCAACGGAGAATACGCTACGCTTTTACTTCATGTATGACACGGATTCATTATAAGCATTCGATTAATACATTTGAATGACTAACAATGGCATTTGCATCAGAGAGTGCATATATACCTTGACTAATTTGTGAAGGGAAAAAAGATCATGTATCATCTACGCATACACATCGTAAGCTCAGTGTGACATCTCATGTCCTTCATCTACAAACCCATCCTCATCAAATGCATCATTTTACCTGTTGTACTCCTTTTTCCCAACAACCATGTTAAAGCGAAAACTTCCGTCGTAACCGTCATCCTACACTTCAGAGTCAGTATGTATGTGTGTGTCAGAAAGATAATGAAAGTCATGGAAATTTAGTAGATTCTAGACACACGTAGCCTTCGTTTATGTGGTTGAAAAAAAGAATAGACTGTTTTGTAAATCGCTCTAAACTAACCCATACAAGTAAGTAGCATACAAAAGGTAAGCAACCAATACAATTATAGCAAGCCTATTATATAGGCGGCTACGACATGTGAAGGTGACTTGCGAGTAAACAACATATCTTTGTGTGCATGCGCCTTGTTTTTTTTTCTTTTATAACGGATAGTGTCATTTTTTCTGTCATTATGAATCTATTTTGTTTGCCTCCATGTCAACAAAATTAAAACATGATTCTGCCCTATCTTTCTATGAGAACACACACATGAATACGGGTAAGTGACTTTTAACCAACTCAGTCCATGAGACATAGCAATGGGCCTGTCAACCATTTTTGTATCTAGACATGATTTTCCTATTTCATAAATTTAAGAATTTTTCGAACACATAATCAATGTGATTATTTAAAGCTAATGGACGGCTGAAACATTTATAAATAATAAAAAATAATGGATCAGGTATAAAAAGTGAAGGCGAGTACTTACATATAGAATTTTTGCATAGGCCGTCATTTCGTCAGCAGACCCAAATGTGTGAGGAGAATTCTGCTGAAGTTTGGAGCATCGACATAGCATATATCAACGGTTTCTAAAAGTTCTCTCCAATTGTCAGCGCAATATCACAAAAGCATAACAACAATTGGTTTCACTGAATGGTGCAACTAATTGGTTGACGGGTTTTTAAGAAGACGGGTCATGATCCTGTCATACCATGACAATACCTTATCTTCAAAAGTTATGAAAATATCACCAACCACACCTATAGTCACAGAAGACACTTTATCAAACTACATCTTTAAATAAATGTATAGCAGAGAAAGAATATGCGTAAAGATTTTAACTCAGTTTCAGTTGTATCATATGTTCGAAATTTTTACATTGTCATCACAACCATAAGTTGAATACGTCAGGTCACCTCCATTCGCGAGTAGTAAACGATTGTGAGTAAAATTTAGCGTGCCACCTTCATTCACACCTGTAACAGAATCCATGTCAGTAACTATAGTTAGTTACCAATATCTTATTATGGGTTATTAAATGGGAAAATAAATAAAAATTATATGTAAGTACTCGCCTTCACTTTTATACGATCCATTTCCTGTGTCCTGTGTCGCGAGCAACAACCGAGAGTTGAGGATGAACGGTCATGGAGCACGTTGTCCAAATTATGTTCGAAATAAGTAGTTGAATGACCTGGTCGAGTTAGGGGTGCACGCGTCTGTTGTTTGTATGTAAAATTGAACAATCTGCTTCGGTTGTCCGCTCTGCTGTAGTACATGTGTTATAAAATTCTTAGTTACTATTTTGTAACTTTCAATATGTCGCAGGATTTCTATTCAACAGGGCCCATCAAACATCATTTTGGTTTTTTCTAATATTGAGTAAACCTAATAGCATAACTAATAATTTACCGAAGACACGTACATGTGTTACAAAGCAAGTTACCTGTTATATTTTTGGCATCAGGAGGATTTTCATCTTTACATGCCATTGTAGTGTCAACATTTGTAGGTGACATACATTCATTTTGAAGTTCAACAATATCAAACATGCCATCCATAATCTGTTGACGATCCATCGTTTCATGCCACCATTAAATCTGTCCGCTTTTGTGCATCGTGGATAATAGCCACATTTAAAAAAAAAATTAAAATAAAAATTGTTAAGTGCAACGTATTAAAATATATAGAAAACCTGGTACATCACAGATGCGTGCTTACATGTATTCATATATTCGGGGCATTTATGGTGTCCAGTAAAGCAACACTCCCGTCTAGGCTAGAACGTGTTTTTAGTCTTTCTCCATACCCCAAAGTGGTGCGCGATAGGAACACACGTTGCTACAATGTTCTAAGTAAGAATACTCCAACGGGTGGCCTATGGAAAAATAAAGGAACGGTATCGATTAAGTAAGAGTAACATTCGTGAGTGAGTCATTATAAGATATTTTAAAGCAGTAGCGCTACTTAAAAGAGCAAAAACACTCGGAATTGAAAATGCACTTGGTTAACAAAAAGTTAAAGTATGTGGTTTCTTGCCTATAGCGGATGACCCTGTGCGGTCGGTATCACCCCGTGGAGTTGCTCATACATTTGTGTTGGTCTATTTGTATCCAATGAATAACCTGTATAGACAGAAACAGTGCATAGGTTATTAAATGAGTGTTGAAATGCGTTTTCCATCTCATGATATGAGCAAGTATCTAGACAACCTGACGGGGTTATAGGGGCGCTTGCGTTATTACCATGTGGAGTGGAACTGTTTAGTAGAGGTGTGGAGCCTCGTTGGTCAATACAGGTTAGCGCCGCATACTTGTCATCAAACCTTCGATTGTCAATTGCATACAAAGAAATGGAAAAGAGCATGAAAGCAGGTTCAAGCATAAAGATATTGAAAAACATGATCTTTCCAATGTTTTTAAAACTAAGAATCCGGTCATTTCATTTTACCATTGCACTTTTTACCCTTATTTCACTTTCTTGTTTTCACCATCCTGAATGTAACCACCATCACCTGTTCCTTGAACCTCAGTTATGTTGCTGCTTTCTCCTACTACCATATTCCCAGTCTTTGATTTCTGACTCGTGGCATACGCTTCAAGAAATCCTCTAACATTGGCTTATTACTTTAGCCAATGTTTGTATTCTCTATCACTTCTTTCTGAAATAAAAGTATATAATAAGGCATCGTAGATTAAACCAACTATGGTAAATAAAAGTATATAAAGATCCGAAGCCCGTTAATTAAAACTCAACTAAAAATCAAAACTTGCTACATTTAGGTCCAAGTTCAAATAATTGCTAATATTATTTGGAATGATAATAGGTATGAGCAATTTTTTATACTCAGTCATTATCAAAAGCTAACTTTTGTATAATTTAGGTTCAAGCAGGTTCAATACAACTCACAAATCATACAAAAAAAACTTAACTTTCAACTAATGAAACCACAAAAATTAAAACCCATAAATTACGATCTACACTTATTATACCAAATATTAATTATGCAACAAATGAAAATAAAAAATTGCTCATACCTATAATCAAGATTAAAAATTAAGACCATAATCCTTGTAGTAGTCTTATTTGTGGCGGTCTTTGATGATTCCACCTACACAACAAAATATCAAATATCAAGATAATTGTATTGCATCCATAACGAAACCCTTGGATTTTCCGCAAGGAGTAGGGTTAAATACTTAAAGTCGAAGATATAAATGAAACACAAACCCATAATCTCGGGCTAAGATTCTTCCGAACCCTCATCAGTCTCGTCTTCTCCCTCCTCGTGTTTGCATTCCGCACCCTATTTGTTGACAGGAGTACCCAAAAATCATGAATCCTTAATTAATACTAAACCCTAATTATTATAAAAATATTACACACATGCTGCAGACAACTAAAATTCAACAAACCTGACGGTCGGCAATTCTGCGTTTTTGTGTGTAGATTTTTGTGGAAGGTGCTCAAGGCGGTGGAAACCAATCGATATTGTATCATATACCAACTCACCAGTGGACAATGGATGGACCAAAATGAAAACATAGGCGCAGGAAACACGGCCCAAAAAATAAAACCCGGCCCGCCACAGAATATTTTATGAACCCCGGCACGATTCCATAAGCTTGGGAGGCACGAATTCATAGGTCTTCGACAAATGAATTACTATATATATAATTTGGCGTCATGAAACGGCGCCCACTTGCGTCGTTTAGGGCTGTTCGGTTTATGGGCCTGTTTTTTTTGCGTTTCTCTTGAGCCCGTTACTTTGGAAAACCTTGCGTTTTTCTTGCCCGAAACAGCTTCTGCCGACATACATTGCTTTCTCATTGATACGTGGCCTTTGTTAACCTGACCACCTCTACAATACTGCCTTGGTTCTTTCAAGAATCTCTGAAACCTTTGACTACCTTTTCAAACCAGGCAACATCTTGACCACCACCTTGCAGGGGACGTTCAGATCTTCAGGTAAGACCGGTAAAGTTATAGATACAACGAGGCCATAGATGTGGTATTGTCCCGAGAGTTTTAATTTTGTAATTTTTAATTTATGCTACCTAAATCGTTTATTCCAAGATGAGGTTAAATTGGTTTCTTTTTTGTATTGTGATTGTGAGTTATTTATGCGTATAAGCACAAGCATTCAATTATGTACTTTAAAAAACTAGCGGTTTTAGTTTTTATGTTTTGATTAGTTGGATCCTAAGTTTATTTGTGTGATTGATGGGTTGGATTGTTGATTTTCAGAAGTGAGAAGATATGAAGGAAGTCGATGATAGAGCTCGAGTTACCTACACCGCGGTTCAGGTGACCTGTGCTAGATTACAGTTTTCCTTTTAGTCTCTTGGCTATTTTGCATAGTACTTAAATTGGGACTTTGTTGGTGTGCAAAAAAATAATTAGAAAAAAGCAGCCACTTTGTGGTTGGTTGATAGAGTGAGCTGGAGAAGCACCTCTTGAGTTGAGCTTCGGTAAGAGGTATACAACGATTATTTCAGTGAATTTTGTTTTATTTATTTTTTTTAGGCCGACCTCCTGCGTTAACCAGGTAGCGATAAACATTCCAAACGGTAGTTCCATTCCAAACGGTAGTTCGTAATTGTTTTGTTCAGCTTTTTTGTGTCAGAAAGAAGAATCGAAAAGGTACTTCTTTTTTTTCGGCCTTTTTTCGTTAAGTTAAGCACACGTTTGTGAAAGGTATTTCTTTTTTGTTAAAGATGTTGAGTGTTACTGATTTGTGTAAGTTTTAAGATGTTTAAAGTGTATTTATTTATTTATTTGGGATAAATGTTTGATCTTACTAATTTTATGTCTTTGTAACTTTGTAGTATTCAGTCGAAGACGAAGATTATTAGGTTCATATACACGCGAGGTTTATATTGTCTTCGCCGGATCACTCGTCAACACCCATAGTCACTTGCATTTCACGATTCTGATGTTATTAAAGATGTTCCTCAAAGGTATATCCTTGAATTAAACTTTGAGATTTTGAACTTATGATTTCTTTGTTAATCATTTTGATATATCAATAGGTTTGCAAGGAACCACTATTACTTTTATTTATTTATACTTAGCAACACTACTTTTGGGTTGCAGTTGCAGCCACGGCGAGTTTGTGGTTGCAGTTGCAGCCATGACGGGGGTTTGGTGCCGTTGGACCTCTATCGCTTTGGTTTTATGGACGGTCCAGGTACGTATGTGGCTCCTTTCTTGATTGAAAGTTAATCTTTTTATATAGGTTTATTATTTAATAAAATTTCATTGAATTTTTTAAGTTCAAACGAATCTGAAGGCCGGTTGTTTGATAATGCGAGGGTGCAGTGGATGCGCTCAAAATAAATTAACAGGGCCTGTCGATGGTATAAACAGTGCTAATGTTTTCTGATACATATTTTTTCATGACGGTTATTCTGATAGGTGAAACTGGTGACTGCACTATCAACCCTTCCACCACCACGAGGCACCTTGGCCACTGCGCGTATGTTTATCAGTGTATGTTTTTTCAATTTCCTTACACGATATGTCCATTTCCTGTTTCGACTTACTCGGTGGGTGGGTCATAATAAGTGTCCATGGCGTTGTTACAGCACAAGTGTCGGCCATGTCTGTGCGGCCTACTGTCACAGATGCAAACGCAACTATGTCTACAAGCAGCCATCAACGTACTTTTGGTATTTCGTTTTTATCTGCTTTTTTATACTTTTATGTTTCCGTATTCTGCATTCGGCTACCTGCTTCAATTGCTGATCCATAGGTATGATTACCTGTCGTTATTGCAGCGCAACCGAATGTAGCACGCGAAAGGCAACCTGGTATGAGCACGAGAACCGGTAGGCGTGCGCAGTCCACTCGATTTTTGTTGCCTGTTTCACCGTGTGTATTAGTGCATGTGCAAACAACCTGAACTTAGCTGATAGATCGTAAGCTTGAATCATGTGGTACAGCTCCTTTAACTTTTTATCTTCACACTTGCTGCTATAAAGATTACTGTTGTTCAATATTCAATATCAGAATTAAGTGTATTGTTAAAACCATGCCCTTATGCAGGCTTTCACAGGAAGTAGATTAGCAGCGGCATCGCCGCCGACAACAAAGGATGTTAATGGAAATGGAGAGCTGAGTAATATGTACCCTAACCTGGAAGCTTTCCGAGTTATTTTCTAACGCTTTGTATTTAACTTATCCTTTCCAATGTAAGTCTTGAATACTGCTGTAATGCTATAGGTTTGGTTTTGTATTTACGATGCTGAAATGCTGTAATTATAATTTTATTTCTGCATTTACATGTTGAATTGTTGTTATCCTTATGCACACACATACACATGCGTATATTTACAGAAAGCCAAACTATGAAATACTATTATTATTGGTTTACTTATTATTTGTGCAAGCATTACATACTGTAAATTGATGTTATTACGTACATTCCAAGTGGTGGGTCTATTTTTGTGATCGCGCACAATTACTGCTGTACATGTTATTGTTATTAATTTATGTCTACAAATTCATTCCATTTTGCCACATTATGACTTGATGATAAATATGAAGCTTATTCCTTTTTTATTTGCAATCTTTCTTAAAGAAATTGTAAGGTAGTTGCTTAAAAGTCTAAGACCACCCTTAGCGCAAGCTTTGTTCTCTTAAGCAGTCAAGTTTAATTGTATTGTTTAGGCTGGAATATGCAAAATCCAAATAGCTCTGTGACAAGTAAATAAGGTACTTTCTATAAGAAGCGTGTTTTTAGGAGTTAAAATTGCTGTTGTAGTTAGTATTATTGGGTATTTGTAATGGCTTTCTGGGCTTAATAAGCCTTCAATATTAGGTGTTGTCGGTAGTTTGTAAATTCCTTTACATGGAATTCCAATATTTGCCAATTATACTTATTATAATTTGAAAACAGTTTTCGTCGTCCCAAGAATTCTGAAAGTAATTTTCATACAACAAAATTCTTTGGTTCTAACATCTCTTTTGCAGGTATCAGCAGTTATACTTATAAAATATCATTGCCTTCCATAGCTTGACAGCTTCAAATCACTTGTTTATATATAATGTTCAAACAATTCACTGATACCGCAAACATGTTATTTAGGTTTATCAATTTTCATATTTTCCCATGATAGGAATAAATACGAAGCAGAATATTTCTACATTTTCTCATGAAAACATCGAGTACACACATTTCCCAACTCAGCTTACAACCCTGATCGAGGTAAAAAACCTGCATCCAGTCATCATCACAAAAGACAAATGTGACTATAATCCTAATAACAAGGGGCACGGAGCGAACCCTGGTAGCATAGGCACGGTCCGGGAGGATTCTGGTACAATAAGTCCAACATCACATCATAGTGCATGATCTAATACTAGACTGGTGGGGGTGGGTGGGGGTTGGGGGCGATAGCGTATCAATAATGACTGACCCCATGTCACCGCACAGATCAAACCCATCACCAAGGCCCAATCAAATACTAAATGAAGGCCCAACTTAAATGTCAGGCCACGTAGAGCCTGGAAAGACCTCTCAGGCCTGACTGAGTAAAGACAAAGATACTGCTCTCCAAGTGTCACTAGTGGTTAAGATGTACCATCTGACATTGCACAATGGGGATGCACGACAAGCACGACTACGATCTAAAGGACGAATGACACATGTCCTCCTTGTCGGCTCTCGGAAGATCGACACCTGGCTCCCTGGCAGCCGTCGATCATCCCACAAGGGTTTATCTCTAAAACCCTATAAGCCTTTCTATAAAAGGAGAGCAACACACACTATCACATAAGCTGGGAATACGCTTCCACCAGCAGCAGTATGGTGAATCCTTGTTTAGGTGTATTTTCGAAGCTTCTTGATCTATATCAATCTCATTGGGGGGTCCTTATCGTACAACACGGGAAACCAAACAACAAAACCATTCTCATCTCATCTCTAGACCAATTTACATACCATGCGTAAACACTTATTATGTCATATTTTAATAAATATAGCTATAATAGCATTAGTTACAATACTTAAAACACTTTTAAACGTATTAAATAAACCAAAAATTTTACATACCATCGTATGAAAACGTAAAAAACGGACGAAAACGTATTAAATAAACCTAAAATTTTAAGTTAGAGTAAACTGCAAAAATCGTCCCTGTGGTTTAAAGGATTAACGTTGCAACGGTCGTTGGCCAAAAGGGGCTAAAGTGTAACACTTAACGGAATCTACTTAACGCCGGTTAAAACCAGGGACCAAAATGATCAAAACTTTCCTCCACAGGGAGGCCGCCTGCAGTTAGCCAACCACAAGGACGCTTTTTGCAATCTTGGCAAACCACAGATTTTTGCAGTTTACTCAAAAAATAATTAAAAAAATACTCTAATTTAATATAAGAAAAAACACTATAACTATAACTACCTATTGACTTTTCAACTCTATTAATAAATGTTGTTTTTAAAACACAAAATACATGATATTATAAATATTGTACAAACTAACAAAACACACAAAGCTTCATATAATTTATATGCAAACAAGTTCGTGGTACATATGGTTTTAAAAGCTGGACTGGACCAACGGGTTTAACGGGGAATTGGAGTCGCCACAGGTTGTGCTAGCCAATAAAAGCCGTCCGAAAACGAACCTGAGAGGACCTTGAGAACTGGTAAAAATGGGTGAACCGAGCCAGACCGGGTTCATTTTCTTCTTGTTTTTCTCAGGTTAATCAGCTCATCATTAATATTTTGTGGGTGCCTGGACATTGATCACAGGGTACCCGTCGCTGCAACGTGTGAGTATCATACTAATATGTAATAAAGAGTATTTAATATTTTCCTTTCAAAGAAAGTGTTGATCAAAAACATTCCAAGTGTGTGCTCTAGCATAACAATGTGCTTATATTTGAGGTGTCCGGTTTATCTGAAATAAATTCTAGCTATATCTTGATATCATTTTGTGAAAAGTTTGTCGTTCTCCTCATTTTAGAAACTCGAAAAAGCAAGAAAAGAGAATACTAATGATTGTTTGAAAACTTGATTATTTTTATGGATTGAGATTCTCTGTTAAAATGAACATGATCAGTCATGTTCTCTCACATACAAAAGTATGGGGTTCACTGCGGGACCCGGTCTTTCTTTTGTTTGTGAGAAAACATGACCGGTCATGTTCATCTAAACTTCAGAGAATCTCAATCTTTCTTGTATGGGGTGAAATATTGATGAAATTCTCTCTAAGGAAATAAAGAAAAAACTCATTTGTAAAAGTTGAAAGCGGAGACCTAAGCCCACCCATTATGTTGGGGTTTATAAATGCCGTGTTGTTTATCCATCATTTCAAATATCAAATCTTATGCTCAATTCTCAAATTTAGTTTTCTTAGTAAGGAAAAGTTAAATAAAATAAGAAGTAAACGTTTTCAGCCTAATTTTAAAAAGATTTTACTTCAAAACAATGTATAATTTCTAAATGTACAATTTTAATAATCACATTATTAATTCCCAAATCAAATTCTAAAACTCTTAGGGCCTGTTTGAATTTGGAATTGATGTAAGAAAGAGAAAAAAAATAATACAGTATGTAACTAAAAAAAATTATTTTAAAATTTAGTTAATAAAATATTAAAAATAATCAATTATTTATGTTATTTTATTAGCTAAAGAAGTGGGTCCAAACACAAATTTAATAGTATTTCTTTTTGGAGTAGGACACCCTTTTTTCACTACTCCTTTTATATTCACAAGACAAAGAAAGCATAATCATCCCCATCCACACTAACAGACATAGGTCTCACTTAGCCAACAAAAAAAATAAACACCTCCTAAGACAAGTGACTTACCGGAAATCACATTTTGATACCATAACCCATATTCTTTCATTCCTAATTTGTACCAAACAATTGTATTTTCAAAATCCCAAGCCAAAGCCATTAAACAAACACGCCCTGTATCATCAAACCTAAAAAAAACATTACCACAATACAAACACAAATTTAGTTAATTGAGAGAGAAATGAAAGCTAAAGTATTATTGTATTCAACATAATGAAAATGAGTACATTATGAGGTATTTATACAAGAATGACAAAGGTTGACTAACTGCTATACTACACTACACTCTATTACAATTAGTTAAGCTACTATGAAGTAATATACAAGTCTTGTGTGGAGTAGTTCTCTGAACTGATATGCTAGCTGCTGTATGAACTTGTGAGCCATTGGCTTGTGTTGTTGCATTTCCATGAGGCAAACCTGTAGGACTGTTTGACTCATTATCCCCCCCCCCCCCACAAATTGGTATTGTGAAAGGATCACAAATGCTCAATTTAGAAAGACATCTGTAATGAAGAGGTCTGTGTAAAGCCTTGGTTAAGATATCAGTTGTTTGATCTTTAGAAGGTACAAATGTAGGAAGTATCAGTCCTGCTTTAACCTTATCTCTGACAAAGTGACAATCAATTTCAATGTGCTTGGTTCTGGCATGTTGAATGGGGTTAGAAGCTAGAGCAATAGAGGATGCATTGTCACAAAAAAGCTTTATTGGAGTAGGGACTGTGATAAGTAGATCCTTGAATAGGCACTTTATCCATGACAGTTCACAAGTGGTATCTGCTAGAGCCCTGTATTCAGCTTTTGTGGATGATCTGGAGACAACATTTTGTTTCTTTGATTGCCATGAGATGAGACAGCTACCAAGATAGATACTATTGCCAGAAACAGACCTTCTAGAATAGGGACAACTGGCCCAATCACTGTCACAATATGCAGTAAGAGTAGAACTGTTAAGAATTGGTAGAAATAATCCTTGGCCTGGACAGAGGTTAATGTATTTGAGAACTCTGATGAGTGCCTTTTGGTGAGGAGTTCTTGGTTCTTGAAGAAACTGAGTCAGAGAATGAGCTGCATAGGCTAGATCAGGTCTTGTTAAGGTGAGATAGAGAAGCTTGCCAACAAAGGTTCTATAAGTGGAAGGGTCTGTCAAAGGATCTCCATCTATCTTATTCCGTTTGATATTGGGGTCTAGTGGAATGGCTGCTAGTTTGGCATGGAGGAGATTGGCTTCCTTTAATAGCTCTATTGCATATTTCCTTTGAGACATAGCCATACCAGTAGGATTTCAAAAGCATTCAATACCAAGGTAGTAGTGAATGGTCCTAAGTCTTTAATGCTAAAAGTGAGATCAAGTTGGTGTTTGATATGGTTGATGAAATACTTGTCATTGCCAGTAATGATGATATCATCTACATACACAAGAAGTGAAGTAGTAGATGATTGGGTATGAAGAGTGAAGAGAGAGGTGTCTACATAGCTTTGTTTGAACCCCAATTCTTTCAAGTAAGTAGTGAGCTTGTCAAACCACTGTCTGTTAGCCTATTTCAAGCCATAGAGGGATTTGTTGAGCTTGCAAACAGCAGTTGGTGAGGTTGGCTTGGGATATCCTTGAGGTATTGTTATGTAGACTTCTTCATGGAGGTCACCATGCAAAAAAGCATTGTTGATATCCAGTTGCTCAATGTGTCAGCCATTTTGTACTCCAAGAGTAAGTAGAGTCCTCACAGTCACCATTTTGGCCACAGGAGCAAAGGTTTCAGTATAGTCCACTCGTTCCTTTTGATGAAAACCTTTGGCTACAAGTCTAGCCTTGAACCTTTCCAATGTACCATCAGCTTTGTATTTGATCTTGAATACCCATTTTGAGCCAATGGGAAATTTGCCAGGAGGAAGCTCAGTGACCTCCCAAGTATTGTTTTGTTCAAGGGCACCTATTTCTTTCCTCATTGCCTCAATCCATCTTAGGTCTTTGGATGCTTGGACATAGGTATGTGGTTACACTAATCTATCTAATGAACAAATGAAATGCTTGTGTGGGGAAGTGAGGTTGTTATAATTAATGTATTTGGTTAAGTGATACTTAGAGGTGATGGTATGCACAGAGGATTTGTGTGGAAGGGAATGGTGATAGTCAGTGAACTTGGTTGGTAGTTGTTTGGTTCTAGTGGATGTTCTGAGAATGGGAGGTGGTGGTGGTGGAATAGGTGAGTGTGAATCAGTAGTTGATGGAGAAGAAGGATTTAGGATAGGTTATGGGATTGGACCAGTGATTGGTGTATCTTCTGTAGGGGGTGATGATTGATCAGTGTGAACTGTGGGGGTGTTTGGACCAGAAAAGTTGGTAGTATGAGAAGGTGAGGATTGAGATGTGTTTGATGATGTTGCATTGGTTGATGTAGATGATGGTTGAGGTTCAGTCTCCATAGGTATGATAGGGGGTGGTTCATTGTAGATGGGTGGTGTAATGAGGTGTGGAGGTGGTGCAGAGGAGGTTGTGATGGGACTTTGGTGAAAAGGAAAAATGGTTTCATCAAAGGTGACATTCCTGTTTGTGATTGTTTTCTGAGTGTGTGGATCATAAACAATGTAGCCTTTTTGGTTTGGTGGGTAGCCAAGTAAAAAAATTGGGGTTGACCTTGGTGCAAATTTGTTTGTTGTGTGACTGTGAACATAAGCTCTGCATCCAATGATTCTGAGGTGATCCAGGTTGGGAGTTTGGTTGTAGAGAAGTTCATATGGACTTTTGTCATGTAAGACCCTTGAGGGTAATCTGTTTATGAGGTATGTGGAAGTGAGAATGCAATAACCCCAAAGGTGTTTTGAAAAATTTGCTTGAAATTGAATTGATCTTGCCATTTCAAGGAGTTGTTTGTGTTTCCTTTCAACTCTGCCATTTTGTTGAGGTGTGTAGGGACAAGATGTTTGGTGAATTATGCCATGTGCCTTTGTGAATTCATCAAGTGTAGAGTTAAGGAATTATGTCCCATTATCACTTCTTATGGTTTTAATGGATTTTTGAAAATGATTCAGGATGTATTGATGAAATGTTTTGATTGTTGATGCAACATGAAATTTGTTAGGTAAAAGATAAGTCCATACTGCCCTTGAGAAATCATCAACAATTGTTAAGAAATATGTGCATTTATTCATGGTTGGGTGTCTGTATGGACCCCATACATCAAAGTGAACAAGATCAAACATAGATTGAGCATGTGAAATTCTGACAGGAAATGGTAAAACTAAATGTTTGGACAAAGGACAGATTGTACATTTGTTATCTGAAACTTTAAAAGAAGTAGTAGGTAAACTTTTGATTTTACTGAGAACTTGGAAATAAGGGTGTCCCAATCTTGCATGCCATAAGTGGTTGGTGCTGATGTGTGACAGAATTGTAGATTGTTGAGGTGATTGTTGAGGTGCAGTTGTAGAAGAGAGAGTGTAGAATCCTCCACAAAGAGATCCTGATGTTTCTTCCCATTATGGTCCTGGAAGTAGCATGAGTTGTAAGTGAAGGTGATGGATGAGTGTATTGTTCTTAGAACTGTGCTGATGGAGATAAGATTATAAGTGAATGAAAGTACATATAGAACATTGTGAAGGATGAAATCATTGTGTATGCAAACTGAGCTTATTAGGTGTACCTCTGTGACATGGCTATTGGGTAGTAAAACAAGTATGTGTGGTTGACATTTTCTAACATTAAACATAAGTGAAAGGAGAATGTAGATACTATCAGTGGCACAACTATCTATTATCCAAGAATCCTTAGACTTTGAGACATATGAAGCAATGAAAGAGTGCAGGATGGAGAATATACCTGCCATATATGATGGGACAAGGTTTGGATCAGCATCTTTGTTTTGAAGCATTAGCAGCACTTGATTGAGTTGGTTTTGTAGCATGTCCATTCTGGCATTCACCAAATCACCATTACTTGATTGACCAGAACCTTGTGGATCAGCATCTTTTAAAGGAGTTTCCTTTTCTCCCAAAACCATATTGATGGTAGCTTTGCCCTTAGTGTTCTGTGAAGTCCTCTGATGTGGTGGTACATATTTGTTGTGAAAAGGGTGGCCAACTGGATAACCAACTAATTTGTAGCATTCATTGCTGTAATGACCTTCCCTGTTGCAATTTGTGCAGGTAATTCCTTTCCTGAAGTTGCTTCTTTTCTCATTCTGAGCTGGTGTTTGATTCTGAGTGGTTGTGTTTGCTTTGTGAAGGATAGGATCTGTTTGAAGTGAATTTTTGTTGTGCATATCCTCTAGTCATGGTGTTAAGAGCAATTGGTGTAGATGTGGGTTGTTTAGGAGTATCTCATTGAGTTTCTTCTTGTCTTAACATGCTATAGGCTTTTGCAACTGTGGGTAGTGGTTGTAACAGAAGGATTTGACCTCTAACATTGGTATAGCTTTCATCAAGTCCCATGAGAAACTGTATGAGTCTCTTTCTGTGATCCCTTTCACCATTTGTCTTACCATTATCACATACACACTTACAACTACAAGCATATGGAGCTTCAAGAGCATCCAATTCATCCCATAGACCCTTAAGCTTATGATAGTAAACCTCAATAGTGTTATTATTCTATTTTAACTGAACAATTGCAAGGATGACTTGATATATCCTGTGTCCATCCAATTGTGAGTAGTGCTCACTCAATTCAGACCATAAAGCAGATGCAGAATGCACAAAACTTAAATTGTTGCTAATCTGATCAAATACAGTGTTCAATATCCAAGAAATTAGCATGTCATTTGCCCTTTCCCAGTGTGGTCTCAAGTGTGAATCAAGTGCAGGTTCATCATACTCACCAGTGACAAGTTTCAGTTTATTTCTAGCATTCAAAGCAATTGAAAGAGATTTTTTCCATGTACTGTAGTTTTCTAAACCAACTAACTTCTTTGAGATGAGTATCAAACCTGGATGGTCATTTTGGTGGAAGTGTAATGGATGGAATGCAGAATTGATATCATCTTGATCCATTGTGTTATTACCAGAACTACCAGAACCTTCTGAGTTTGCTCCTCCAGTGTTTGATGGCATCGTTGACTTTTGTAACAAACTTTGACTTTTCTAACTGATTCTTGATCTTGAAAGAACATAATTGATGGATGATTATTGGTTGAGAAACAAAATTGATGTAGATTTTGACACTGACTTGTGATGATGATATGATTGTGTTGATATGATTTGAGTAGTTGTTACTGTTTGATTAAGTGGTGGTTGAATGATGTTGATTACAGTGATAATGGTGTTTAATTGATGATCAGTGATTGTTTATGATGGTTTTTAGTGAAGGTATTGTTGATTTTGGGTAAAGAATGATGGTTTGTGATGGTTTTAGTGGTGGTTATGTGGTGGCCGTGTTTGAAGATTTTGGCGGGAAATTCTGTTATGGTGGTGAAAGGTAGTTATTTGTTGCCGGAATTAGCTCATCACCACAGTTTGAGGTGGTGATGGCTCTGATACCATTTAGTTAATTGAGAGAGAAATGAAAGCTAAAGTATTATTGTATTCAACATAATGAAAATGAGTACATTGTGATGTATTTATACAAGAATGACAAAGACTGACTAACTGCTATACTACACTACATTCTATTACAATTAGTTAAGCTACTATGAAGTAATATACAAGTCTTGTGTGGAGTAGTTCTCTGAACTGATATGCTAGCTGCTGTATGAACTTGTGAGCCATTGGCTTGTGTTGTTGCATTTCCATGAGGCAAACTTGTAGGACTGTTTGACTCATTAACAAAACCCCAACAGTGAAAGCCAAAGAAACAGTTGGCGGGGAGTTAAATGATGATGATGATTTGAGCAAACTCCCTTTGTCCGTACATACAGTGGTGTCCAATGACGACCTGCTAAACGAAATCTTACTCAGGTTACCTGCTATCTCACTTATTTTGTTTAAATCCGTATCCAAACGCTCAAAGACGCTAATTTTATCAAGCGTCGGGGCCAAATGCCTACCATCGATCCTCCTTCCAGTCTTTTTATACCAAGTCCTTTCGATATAATTTTTGATATGAAAATGGCTTTTGATCCGACCAAATCACCTCACTACAAACTCGTGCATGTGCATGGCATTGGTGAGGATGATGATGATGTTGCTTTGTCCATGCAAATACAAACTTACTCTTCAGAAACGGGAGTTTGGAGTGTTGTTTGCGATGATACGTTTCCGAAACAATGCTTTTCAGGTTTTGAAGATGGAATATATTGGAATGATATGATGCTATTCATTGGTTAAATCTTTTTGTTACGTGGGGCTTTGCATTACAAGTTAGATTTTGTGAACAAAAAGCATCCGGTTTTAACTAACATACAACTCCCGCTAACCTTGGATTGCAAGTTGTATGAGTCTCGTGGTTGTTTGCTTCTTCTTGGTATGGACAATACTCAATGTCATCAGTTGAATTTTTACGAGATGAGGAACGAATGGTCGTTCAAGTATTTTGTTAATCTCGATGACGTTATGGTGCCATTTCCTAAAAGAAGGACAATCGGTTCAGATGTCTGGTGTATTGCTATGGGAGAATGTGAAGAGGATTCGTTTATGGTGATAGGATTTAACTTTAAGGCTGTTCTATACAAGATCGTGTCAAAAACTTTTCGTGAGCTTCGTGAATTGGAGTTACTGTGCGCTGCTGGTAGCTTCTTGTTTACAGCATCTTTTGCTAGTTTGTGATTATGCTTTACATTTCAGGTATGATCCTGTCACTACTTGTTTGGTTATATTGTTAAGGCTGTCTAAGTGCTACGGAGTATTATTTTGTGAAGCCCATTTTGGAGCTTCTAATGTCTGTTTCTTCCATGGACAAGGAGACATAATAACTTTCAAATTCTACTTAAAACAATGGTCATAACTTAGTATTAACTCTCATATTGGCTCTTTTCTGACTAAAATATTCTTCATCCTCCCGTTTGGCTTGAACTATTATATGCCCCGTTCACTACATATAGACGTGACTCATAGTAAATGACAAATCCTAAGGCAGGATGTTTGGTTTGGGAGATTCTTATGGTTGAAATCTAATTTTATAAGGCATGTCGTAAGCAAAATGATAGGACTGCAACTTTAAATGATTTCAGAATTTCCGCCATTTTTAAAATCTTTGCCTCTACACAGGGGTATCATTTTTTTGGTTACCAATTCGTTTATCATCTGCTACTGTGCTTCTCGATTTCTTTGCTACTAATTGTATAGCTCAATGAACTGGATTGTGGTGAGACTTACAAGCCCTAATGCAAGTTTCTGTCTGTTGGTATTTCATTTACTCAAGGAAGATATTGAAGTGTTAGAATGTGATAAATTGCCTGATTTTGTTCATTGCATGCATCTTTTGCTAGTGTGTGACTACTTTCTGATTTAGGTATGGTAACAGATCTTGTTACTTCCGCTTCAACACCGAACGGGTCATTAAAAGGTTGGAATGGGTCGGCACAAACCTCCAATTTCTAAGTCATTGTTGCTGGAATTACTTACCATTTACCACCAACCGCCACCATTACCACCTACAAGTTACCACTGTCAACACTAACACCAACTGACGCTGTCTTAGGATGACAACGCGGCTCCAAAAACAAGCTCCGGCTGGTTTGCCCACATATTCATTTTCGACACCTAATGACAATCGTGAAATAAAAATGAACCATGGAGTTGCATTTGGAATAATGCCTCAAGCGCAACAAAGGAGTGATGGTGGGACTAACACATCATCTCTCCACGCTTACTTCAACTCGCAATACAGACTTTGTCCTCGTTAATCAGTGACTCATATTGCTAAAGATGCGAGGCTGACTAGTGATTCCTTTTTTCAGATGCTTATTGTACATAAGTTTGTCTTTAATTTGGTTCAAGTTTAGATAATGCGTATGTTTGACGATACATTTCATCCTGCAGATGTTGATAATACAATATTAAATATCTAGACCGAATTGTAACCACTTTAGTGACTGTTCATTGAAGTTTATTGGAAAACTTCAGCCTTTTAGCCTTTTCATATGTCACATGTGTTAAGGCAAAGATGTTTTCTACATCTATTATGATCAGTATCAAGTAATACAAACATCAAACTTATCTATCAAGTAAGTTTAGATTAGCATATTTCATCGGCTTTTTGATCGAATGAATGCAATGTACTCTTGATATATCAACCCAATAACAATAATCTGAGCAGTTTTTTTAAGCAAACAGCATTACAGCAGTTGCCCCAATAGAGCAAAGTGCAACCTCTGCCATTTTCAGTTATGAACAAAGTGATGTTAAGAGTTTGCACCAAACATTGGCACAACACAAACACTACCAGATGAAACGGAAATATGGTAAGTTTCGACTTTTGATCAACAAATATAAAGGTTAAGATGTCACATCAGTTCCAATTAAGATTTGCTACACTTTCGTACTCATTAAAGATTCACCGCCTGATGTAAAATAGTAAATAGTAAAAACAATATAAATAAAACTGCAATTTTGATGCAACTAAAAGAAGATTAATAGGGAACGGAGCAGCCATAAATGGCAAGAGCCAAGTGCATGAAGCTGTCACACTTTTAAATACAACTGGTAAAAGCTAGCCTCCCCCCTCATTCAAATCGATAATTTCCTAAATTTAAGGTTTGTTTTGGTTGATCTGAAATGACTAGTCGAATCTCAGAAATGTAATATCTACTACGTGAAAGTACAAAATTTGAAATCGCTTGAGTGCTCAAAATCAACATTGTCTATAAACAGTGATAACGAATGTTCTCTCATTGCCATCTTGTTGGTGGGTTATCCGTTGTTATGTGACAAATCAGAAATTAAACTCTCCCGATGCCTGAGAAAGAAATGTGCAGCATAAAGAATCAGGAATATTTCAGAGGTGATATACTTAGGCATACAATGATGACCAATGAAAGTTCATTTTAAGATTACCAAATTATATCGAAACAAACATAACATTAAACATACCCTGTTGAACAAAATATCTCTGTTGTTTATGTGCATAACGCCATCCTTGAGAGTGCACCTCCACCTATTCTTTGCACGAGTCACCTGCAAATCAAGGATTTTCCATGATTTATGATGACGTATATAAAGATTCAATTGCACTCATTTTCATAATCCAGTTTTGGAATGCCTCATGAGATTGCCACATTATAAATGACCTTTTGTTCTTTGGGGTACTTTTAATATAAGTTAAATAGTTGCAAGCAGATAGGTTGAAGAGTGTTTCTTCATGGACTAAGAGAGTATACAGTTTAACTTCGACATACAATCATTCACT
Source organism: Chrysanthemum makinoi (assembly GCA_910596185.1). Classification (NCBI taxonomy): domain Eukaryota; kingdom Viridiplantae; phylum Streptophyta; class Magnoliopsida; order Asterales; family Asteraceae; genus Chrysanthemum; species Chrysanthemum makinoi. Next base: position 183,218,196 of record OU343218.1, on the reverse strand, counting down.
AATATATTAGTGCACTCTAAGACTTTGACATATGATAATATATCAATATATAATATAAATAAGAAAAGAAAAACCAGGCCCTAGATCGTATTCCAAAACATGTAGTATAGATGTTGTAGAACTAGTGAGATGCAACTGACCAAATTTTGTTGTATATAAAATATGGCCAAAGCATATTTCAAGTTTGATAAAATAGTAGGGTTGCGTTTAGTTGAGAGAAAACACCTTTGTTTTCCACAAAATATTTTGTGGAAAACAAGGAAAACAGAGATCGCGTTCAAATCAACGTTTTCCAACAAAATATTTTGCAAAACACAAATCCCCTATTTCCTAACTTAACAAGGAAAATTACAAAACAAATTTTAGTTGTTTTCCTTGTTTTCCTTTGTAACCCTCAACCCTCCCTCCCTTTCTTCAAAACAGAAAATAGAAATATCAACTAAACGCGTTTTCTATATTTTCAAGTGTTTTGTGGAGATTAATTCTCCTTCCAAATTTTTACAAAATTAGAGATAGAAAATAAGAGAATTTATTCTCCAACAAAACGCACCCTAGGTGTTTCCTACAAAGTGTAATAATGTATGTTTTCTGGAAGGCAAGTAGTAATAGCGTAAACATATACATATTTCATACCTTGTCAAACTGAGCCAGAACTAGATGTTGTGTGTTTAGTTCCTCGCCTTCATCAACGTTATCGAGCTCATCTTCGTCATCATCATCATTTTCATTCAAAGGCTCATCTTCATCATCATCTAAGACATCATTGTGATTGACCAAAGCAGGAGTTGGTGTCTGAAACTCTGAACAAAACAAGTAACTTGAGATTCTTAAAATACTGAGCTTAAACATACCAACTTCAAGATGAGATTTTTAAGTTTACCAGGTGGAGCAGGTGTATTCACAACATTGTAGTCTTCGTTTACAGGCCCTTGGTAGCTGTAGATCTTCAAGGTCATGAAAAAGCAATTGATTAGATGGGCTACAGGCCATAAAGACCAAAAGATGTAGATAGATACGGGATTTAAACGCAAAAATATTTGTGAAAATCCTAGTATATCAAATTTAACTTTTAAAAAGTGTCTTTTATATAAAGGAAAGAGTAGAAACTATACGAGCTACATTCCAGTAGAAAGCTTTAGATTATTTCTTTCCAGTGAAATGACACATGAATGCAAGACTTGACTGGGAGTATGAGAAGCAGATGCTCACATTAGGTGTAGTGAGTGCATCATCATAGGGATAAGTAACATGCCCATCAAGTTGAGGAATCCTAAGAGACAACTTAGGTCCACGTTCAAGCTTACCGAGCTGAGAATTGCTCCCTTGACCAGCCTGAGAAACAAGTCATGCCACTATTAAGTGATTTCATTAATACATTGTTCATCTCCTTTATATCCTAAATGAGACCCACCAATATGAAAAACCAAAAATGGTAGAAAAACAGCAAATAGAAAGAATTATGGACACTTAATAGGATAAGGACCACGAATCCTCGCCTCAAATGTATCAGCGATTACATCTCCAGCTCCATCTTGCTGTGGAATATATCCGTCTGGACCAAATTCTGAAGGAAAATCCTCACGCTTTCGCTTTCCAGAAGTCAAGTGAAGAAAATCCTAAAAAGAAAAGTATATTATTACCAGCATCGAGCAGATTATATGGTAAGCAATACCAGATTTGTAGCTCAAAGATGCTATCTCATGAAAATTTATTCATCCGGCAAACCAACATAAGCAAAAAGAGTACTGCACTTTATTTCTGCTCTAAACTGTGGATAAGTAGTATATGCATAAAAAGGTGGAAATTAATATATAGCTTATGGATGAATTATATATTTTGGATTCCGGAAGAAGAGATTCATAAACTTAATACAAATTAAAAATGTTGCTTGATCCTTTTACTTTGCCATATGTGAAGCAACCAAAGATTATAATTTTTAAAAGCACCATGTTTGAGGGGAAAAAAAGTGACCCGCCAAATAAGTCCCACTTAAAACAAAGTTCCTTTCTTTGTTCCTGGCAAGTGGAACTTATACTATTGAACACCCTTAAACTCCCCTGTCCAAAGTAGTGCAGTCTGAAACCAGATATGAGGTGAACCACAATGAGAAACATACTGCCCCATTAGCATGCATATAACGTGAGAGTACACAGAGCACAATTGACTCATTCGATTGTAAGAACAGCCAGACTGTTGGTAAATTCGGGCCAGACTTTACAGTTTTCAAATTTCCGAGCTTCAGCTGAGTTAGAAAAGGTGTGTATAAACTTATTAGATTATAACAAATACTAATAGCCGACTAGTTGCTTACACTCGATCTCAAGCTCACGAGGGTGAACTCGTCTTCACTAATGTGCCAAACACTTTGCTAAAGTTAATCTAACAGGTTAAATGTTACATATAACTTGACTTCCATTAATTTACAAGCTAAGGTAAACTACTTTAGATACGGTCCTAACCTTGTGAGTCAGTGTGTCAATGATCAAGTTGATTTTGCGAGTTAGCCCAAAAACCTCACGTTACCAATGTGAATGGAAACAAGTATGCTGATTTCATGATTTGCTAATGGAATCAAGGCTTTATTTAATTTATAACGTCTTTTTTGTATTAACATATGAGCATAACCACAGAAACTAAGCATGTTAGTGAAGCATAGACCAGAATATATACTTATACTGGTCACTAGGAAAAACAATTCTCCTAGTGTGGTTGCTAATAAGGTTTGGGTCATTAGAAGTAGAAATATGAATAATAGATGACCACCAGCGGGAAATTCTATTGAATCATACTCCGTAGAATGACTTGATTCACTTATAAAAGGTTGATTAAGCAACACAAAAGGAAAATCAGACACGGCAGTCATTCACTGCTTTACATTGTTTGGTTCAAAACTTGAATAATTGTACGATACTTGACAGTGCCAACAGGTGAATCAGATTTTAGACGTAGCTCCAGTGAAGGTTTAAGTCAGTTAGAAACAAGTATGTTTTAAGCACAGTATAAACTTTTCAGCTTTAGCCAAACAGCCGCCAACTCCGACCCAAATACAGCACTACCATAGAGACAAAATCCAAAACACAAACCAGGAAAACCGCTAAAACTATCAAGAGATGGAGCGTTGAATGGATAATTGGATAGAAGGATCAAAGAAAGATAGGTAATGTGATGTCACGGAAGAACTTAGGGGTGCCTTTTAAAGATAATATATCATACAAATGAGATAATTTTAAGGTATCATGTCTCATGTGCAGAATGAGGCAGAAATCATACCAGACAAAGAGGGTCCATTCGCTAGGCTAGAGGTTAATGTATGTACATATCTCTTCCTTGAGTTGAAGACTAATCATCGTTTAGTATACATCAAATATTATTCTTCTAGAAGACCATCTTACTCATATTCTTTCGATCTTTTCTATTACCCCTCTTCCCCAATCTGTTAGCCTAATTACCAACTTCCAACCAATAAGAAACCGCGAAAGCTTATACTATTACCTCTTCTAAGATTTAAAATAGATTCAAACAAAGGACTTTTTACTTAAACTTCCCGTACCTCCCAGTCCTCTCTGGTTTATAAGATATCATTATGAATATTCTTGCTAGTTAATAGACTTATCACCTAACCACGTATCTCTTTTGTTACAAAAGAGATACTCACTTTCATCTTTTTATTATATATATTGAATGAAAAATATATTTCCACTTAATAGACAGAGTTTCTTCAGGTGCACATATCATCTAAATCTACAAGTATCTGCTCGTTTCAGGAGAAGCTGTTTGGGGGATGATCTATTTCTCAAACAGAATGTGTTGCAAAAAGAATGCAAACAGCAGAATCTACCTTTAATCCATTATTTACATATCCAACACCACGTATATATTACCAGGAATGTGAATATTCTTTACTAAAACCCATATTAGCAAGGAAGCGGCTGTGGTCAAGATTATGCAGTATAATGACAAAGTTGATAAACGGGACACAATCAGTCTTCGCCTTTTATAAATTAAAAAGATATAACTCAGAACAATATTAAGCAAACAATAATATCACTATTGTAACCTGAGTCAATGGTTGTTGGACCACTTCTCTGTCAGCCTCCTCACGCTCTTCTTGGTAAGCTGCAATATTTAGTATATGGTAAAAATAATAAATATACATGAACTGATACATGCATAAGTTTGCGATAAGTTAACTTACCAAGATTAACATCAACACGGGGCCTTTTGATCAACCAAGTAGATGGTGGTTGCTGTACAATCAAATGAATATATAACGTTAATTGTGAAAAAATATATGAAATCCACATGAAGAACCAAAATTATATGAAATAATATTTACGTAATAGGGAACGCTTGCCTAAAATATACTTAGCAGTTAGCATAACTATTGGAATTATCAGTAAGGAAGTATTACCATGTGTGGGCTAGGCCTCCCAGATGGGTTCCCTGAAGTTCCGTTTCCAACTGCTCGAGGATAATCATTTGGGGTGATGGGAGTACCCACAGTAGTTATACTGTAAGGAGTATCCACTGTCCCTGGTAATGGTGTTGAGGCTGTTCCTGGTAATGGTGTTTGACCAGGCAAAGGCGTTTGCAATGGTGTCTGCAGATACGATCCCATGTTAAAACAATAAAGATGTGAATGTAACTTGTATAATGGTCCGCATAACATTTATGTGCAAATAAATGCAGCTGCATAGTGCCTACATCAATCTAAAACACGAAACCCTCATCCCAATGATATCACTACAGTTATGTTTATGCATCTTTACGGGGTGTTTGGGCTTGCTTATCAAAAGTGCTAAATTCTCTATGCTTTTGAAATAAGTGTACCAGAATAAGCAACCCCAAGCTGTTCAGTCACTTGCAGATAAGTACGTATACAGTTTGAATAAGCAATCTGTTTTAACAGAAGGCAATAAGCAAACAGAATATTTTAATAAGCAATCCCAACTCCCAAACACCCCTTTCCACCAGCTACAATGATAGGAGGTACTTACAATTGTCTAACTTGAAGATGTGTGTACTTATTCGGTATGATAATATTATACAACTACATGTGCATCAGCTAATAGGGGAATATGAAAATCCAATTAAGTCTATATATAATCAATTTGAAGGTAAATGACAAGAAAACAAATAACACATTACTGACTCACCGGAGGAAAAAGTAAATCAGCTGTAGGTGTCTCAAACTCTTCATGGCCTTCATAGGGTACATTAAGATCACGGACAGGGGGCGCCATACTGACAACAGCAGATCTGTCAATGGGACCAAGTATAGCTCCAGCTTGCATCATCTTCATCTCCCATAACTACACCATACACAACATCTCATTAAACCCCCATAAAAACTTTCCAAAACTCAGAATGACAATCGCATAAAACCAACCTATTTTTTTTTTTATCCGTATCACTTATTTTTGTACATATGAATCATTAAATTGGTCTACTTAGTTTTATTTAAAAACGTTAGATTTATAAACAATGTTAACATTACGCGTTGCAGAATATACAGCAATATAAATTCATATGTACAACGAAAAGTACATACTAGGAATGTTTTTGCGGAAGCGATTATACTTTTCAAAACTGCGTTTTTTTAGGTTTTTTTAATCTAGGGAAAACGCAAATACTCAATTATTCCTATGACCGGTAGTAGTTGTGTTAGCGCCACATCAGCTTTCACTCCCACCACTAAACCCCTAACACCTTGTTTAACATTAAAAACCACGTCCGATTACCTTTTGAAAACTGTGTATTCCTAGTATTTTTATCTAGAGAAAACGCAAATACTCAATTATTCCTATGACCGGTTAACCAAACCCAGCGCCACATCAGCTTTCACTCCCACCACGAAACCCCTGTCCCCTAACACCTTGTTTAATGGTCCTGGTGGCACGGGTTAGCACTACGGCCGGTCTAATAACACTAATCTCTAAGCATCTACTTTAATAATCAGACAAGTTACCAAACAGCCTCCAAAATACAAAAACCGCAACAATCGATACATCATGAAACATAACAAAAACCAAAAAACAAATAAATAAGCTCACGTACTCCTTGTAGAGTACTAAGAACACCTTCACCAGGCCCGCCATTAGCCGTAAACTCCTGACGCATCTTACTAACAACATCTTCGATTACTTGAACATACACGTTACTCGTTGAACTAGTAGCAGCCATTAATTGATTTTTTAAAACCCTAATTTGATGATTATTAAATTTTGTAAACTTAGGGCTTATGAATTATGTGAAATTGATGTTAATGAATTATACTAATAGGGTCCGGTTATTAATTGTGTGTGAATGTTGGAGAATTGGGGGGAATGAATGAATTGAATCGTGGTGTATATATATGTGTCTGCTCTATATATATACATGGATGAGGAACTAAGGCGGTTACTTTTGGGTCGGGTTATGGTTATGGATCATAGATAAGTCTGGATCCATGAATGGTTACACAATGTCAGGCCCATAAATAGTCTAACTTGTAAAATCCGGGCCGATCAGTCCGACCCATAAACATATTTTGTCAGTTGTCACTCATCACTGGAGGTGGCAAAACGGGCTACGGGCCAAACGAGCGCGGGTTAAATAGACACGGGCCAAATGGTCTCATGTTATACAAAGCGATTTTAAAAAGACAAAAAACGACGAAATAAATTCCTCAAACGTAACACGTCATTTATATTTAAAAAATTAAATATAAGTTTTTATTTAAAAACAATTTAATGTTCGAAAAAAAACATGTGCCTATTATGCCCATTTAACTTTTAAATGGGCAATACATGCCCATTTCAAAAAAAGAAGGGGCCAAAATGTGCCTAAATATTTTAAAAGTTTGCCCATTTAACCTATATTTTTTTTTAACACAAATTGTCACCTCTACTCATCACTCTAACTTATTCACTCATAGTCAAATTCATTTTGTTAAAAAGAAACTTATCATTTCCATCCGCTACAAATTAGCTTTTCATCCAACCGATTGAACAATCTTTAAAGCGGACATGATTCTGATTGGAATAACTACACCGGTGATATAACAACTTATATAAGCCCATAAAACTCAAAATAAGCTACAAAATTGAGGCTTATGTTATATAAGCCGAAATCACGTAAGCTCATAAGTCCACATATAGACTATGTTTGGCAAAAGTAGCTGTGAGTGGTAGCAGTGAACGGTAGCAGTGAGCTGTGAGTTGTAGCCACAGCTCACTGCTCACCGCTCACAGCTTCTTAAAGAAGCATTGGAAAAATGAGCTTTCCTAAAAAATAGCAAAGCTAACCGTTCATTTGCCAAACGAACACTAAAAATAAAAAAGCTCACTGCTCACCGCTCATCGCCCCAAAAAGCTTCAAAAAGCTCTGCGCCATGGGCTTATTGTTAGTTGTGGTTTATTAGGCGATATACTTGTGATTGTGTGGTTGTAACTGAGTTCAATCGATTTCATGTTTTAATTTGTTTTTAGTTAGAGAATAAGCATCAAATTATTGGTATAACCCGATAAAGGATGAAGACGCTTATCGAAGTAAAGTTTACAATCTTAATTTTGAGTTTTTAACAACACTATAGAAAACAAAATGGATATGGTCTTTGTTTTGTCGCATAGTGATTTGGTGCATGACTACATGTCTACATGGATGGGGTTGATCCTACCAGTATCAAGACTAGAATCTCGACATGTTCAAGCTTACTCAACAATCAGCATACCCAACCCAAAATATTCATCAACTAGTCTCTCCCGTATGTGATAAGAGTGCAAGTCCCTTAGAAGTGTTGTTAAAAGTGAGACCATCCAGGAGCTTAGGGAAAATCTCTACCAGATCAAAACATTAAACACCAGGAGTGTTTTTATTCGTAAAGAATACAAACTTTCCAAGAAACACACAGGATACCAAGAAAGGAAATGGTATCAAATCTTTCTCGTTCATAATCCAATTCTCTTGGTGGCGGATCGTGAAAACTTCGTCCTACGTTAACAAATGGTTATTCGGTTTAAGTACTTCTGTGCCAGTATTTTCTTTACCACAAGAGAAAAATAGCAACCGACAACGGTCTTCGGAGAGAAACCTTTTGTTCTTAGTTTGGCGATTTATTATCAACTACTCCCCTCTAGGTAAATACACTTGTGTGATTACACCAGTTTCAACATTCAGTTTCACCATATAATTTTCGATATTGATGTCCGATTACTGGTATTTTGACTTGGCAGTCATAGCTTCTATAAGATACTTACTCCAGTTTTGAAGATGTTATGGAACAATTACCAAGTTCCATGACCCAATCAAACCATTTGTTATGTCCAAAACTAAGCAACTAACTTCCATAATGATTTCAGTCCTATGTTTCTTCTTGTCTACAGTCCATCAGGAAAACATGCACGACTTTATACAACTTGTTTCTCAATAATCAAGTTGTAGAAAGTCGTTCTCGATAATCAAGTTGTACAAAGTCGTTAATGTTTCTCGATTGACCGTAGACAAAAAGAAACCAACACTACTACACAAATGGCTATGAACACCCTCTAATAGAGACTAGTTAGATAAAATCCGGTTTTTAAACTAAAAAAAAATAAGGAATGGGAGATATAGAAACCGGTATTTAAGAATAGATTAATCTCTATAATACTAAAATTGGTTTTGTCAAATGATGCTACCAAAATCCGCATGATCGTCAAGGTGATGAGCTGTACGTTAGACTTCGGTTGACCTTGACTTCGGGTCTTTGGTAACAGTGCTGAAAAGACAAAAGAAAGATCGTTAGAGAGGTCCCGGGCTGAGCCCGGGGGAACCCCCTCCAACGATCAAGTCAGTATTGATCGTAATAGTATGAGCATGCTTTAGAAGCTAGGATGCCAAGCTATAGTTAAGAGTATGTGAGAATGTTATATGTTTCTAACGATATTACGTCAAAGGGTACAAAGGGTTATTAATAATTTCTCGGGTGGCGATTCCCCTCAGGTAACTTCATATTACATATGTAGTTTTACGCCACTTTTCCTATTTAGGAATTAATGGAGATATAACTCACTATAGGGCTTTCCCCTTATGTCTAGATAGAAAGAAGTGAAGAGATGAGATGTGTTTGTTATAGAGAGTTAAGCTATGATATTTCTGTCGTGTCTCGTTCATCTTACCGAACCCCCTTTTATAGAGGAACAACGAATCAAATCTTGATATCAGATAAGAACCAAATATATATGGCAATCGAATATATTCTTTTTCCTTCTAGATTCTCTGCAATATTCCAATATTGCAAGTTGTGCAACTTGTGCATTTATCTCTCCTTCTAGAAGATGTTTTATTTCATCAACTTGGCTCTTTTTCATTTTACTTGAAGCCTTTTAGCGCATATCCATGCCTTACTTGGTAGTTCATTCCATGCACATGCATGTATATGTAAGCTATATGCACATTACGTACATATATGCATATAACTTAGTTATTATAAGATGTCTATTACTTTTCATGCTTGTCTATGTGACTGCATATTATATTTTGTATATTATGTTGGTTACACTATCAAGTCCCCGAGTCTATGTAGGCAAGTCGCAGATGTCGCGTGCATAGACTTTAGTAACTTAGGTATGTATATGCAACTTATACCTACATGAGTATTAGGTAAGTATAGCATTAGGAATTAAATTCTCTTGCTGGAGTGTTTTAAAACAGGATCAATTATGTCCAGGATATGACCATGAAACCGTAGTAAATATATGTCTTTTTATGACTTCAATGAAGGGACAATGTCCCATTATTATTTATTAAGATTGCGTTCTCAGTTTATTTTATTGGTGTGATGATGTCTTTATTTGGACATTTTCACCATTATTATATATTAAGATTTGCGTGTTTGCCTTTTAAATGGCTATATATTGGTGAGACGGTGTATTTATACCGGGTCGTCATTTATGTATTAGAATTTGTGTAACAGCTACTCATAGCTTCATATCTCATTTTTTGTTGGGACGATGTTCTCTTTTGCATTAGCTATGTATCATATATAGCTTTTTGTGTAAGCGATTTATAGCTTCTTATCTTTTTAAAGACGATATTATGATATGAGTTTTGACACTTTTTATGTACGTACATGTCCCTATTTATAGCTTTTCTATATCCCTTTAATGGTCGGATTAGTATCATTGGAGTGGATTTGCTACCTTGCGCGATTGAGTTTCACGTCTTTGAGGTGATAATATAATGTCGCTAATGCGTGATGAAATTTCACATCTTTAAAGCGGTTTTTCACTTTTGCGCGTTATAATTTCGCGTCTTTGGGGGTAAACATGCCACTTTGTGTATTAGCTATTTATAGCTTTTTATCCCTTTCATGGCGGGATATTGTGGTCCGGACCTTTTCACTTAGCTTTATATTAAGCTTGTTATTAGCTACTTAAAGCTTTTCATCCCTTTAATGCCGGGAGATAATCATGGAAGTGGTCATGCCACTTTTGCGTGATGGAGTTTCACGACTTTGGAGCGGGTGTTCCACTTTTGGGTGATATTATTTCACGTCTTTGAAAAGGCCTTGCAGTGTTGTGTGATTTATTCACTCTCGACTTCGTTGCATCATTATGTAGCTCTTTCCTATAGAAGATACATAAGATTCTTGCCTTTTTTTTGTTAGATCAGTTATATATACAAGAAATGCTAGCAAACAAGCAATATTAAATATAAACGCATTAAAAGTATCAATACCTTTGCCACCGAATGCAATTTTGACATTTCATCCATTTAGTTATCTACCACCATATGATATACTACTCTCAATCCTAGCCGGCGTATAACAACACAACACCATCACCAAAAACCTTGTATCATATTTCCCATGTCTTTTTTCCCAACCTTCGTCACAAGCCACTAAAACTCAACAAACTAAAATGAAGAAGACAAGCCTCTTTCATCTCTTCACCATCATTATCTTCACAACCCGTAGTGAACTTTGATATGCAAGACCAATATTTTGCTAGTGTCCCACGCTATGTTTGTATAATCCTACCATCACGTTTGCGTAGTGATCGTGCATTCAACCGTATAGGCTTATGAGAGTAGTATACAGATAATGGAATGATGCATAAATGTTACCTTTTATCCTTGCTCCTTTCCTTTTAACCATGTCATGAGACGAACCATTGTAGTTCATCATGGGTACTTGTACAAGGCATCATTTTCGAGTCCTGTTTTTCTTTAGTTTAGAAAAATTGTAAGAGTGCTTTGCCATGTAACTCTTCAAGGTGTGTATCACAAACAACTCGGTGGTCATCGAGCTTTGTCTCTTCGCTTTCCATTCTTTAGTAATTTTGACAGAAAATTACTCGTGTGTCTTAACAACACTTACGTGAATGATACTCATGCACTTGTTTAAATGCGTGTTGTTTCATGTTATGAATTTGGCTTTGCTTCCGGGAAATGCTTACTATATCTTCAAATGTGTTGTGTTCTAAACCATGGATGTGTGGTATAAATTTTAGTCCCAACCCCTGTAGAGTTGTGATTCTTTATAGACTACGATAATTGTATTGAAACCTATTATATGTGTAGTCCATGATTGTTTGGACCCTCGTAAGTGTATGTGAAACTTCTCCAAAAGCTTAGTTAATAAAAAGGAGCACGGCCAAGTAAAACGCACATTCTTGAGGAATATTGTTATCATATGTTAACATCTCTTGTGTCTAACAACTTTGTCTAATACATACTGTTATTTTCATATTTTTAATGTTAGAAAATATATTTGGACTGATGGCTTCATTGCCTAAAGTTAGCATATTTTCATCGAAAAATAAGAGTGAATATAACTTATGCCTGACTTTATAGCCTCCTTTCCCAAAAACAAAGGATGCAGATTATCTCTGTTCTAATAAATAAAAGGCAATAGCATTTGCATTGCTTTTTCTATGTATGTATGAGTTAGGCTACATATGCATAAGTGTGCTATCATCTTCTTTACATGGTCTCTCTCTTTCGCATCATACCACCGCCACCATCAATAATGGTAAGTCACCTCCCTCCCCTTTTATGATATTTATCGAAACTTAGGGTTAACTAAATTCTTGATGTATGTGTGAGGATGTGTGAATTTTGGGTTTAATTATACACTTAATGTATGCGTGTGTATATGTTGAAAGGGTTAGTTTTATCCCATTGAGACTCGTCTTTTAGGACAAATTAGTATAGCTATGGTTATAATTTTACAACTATAGACTCTTCAAAGGTACTACTTGTTAACTGGTAGAGTGCACGGGTACTATTCATGAACTCGAATTGAAACTACAGATGTGCTGAAAAATCAAAATGTTTGATCCAATTGTTTGTGGTAGTTTTCTAATGGAAGATCGCTATTAAATGTGATAATGTTTCTAACGCTGTAACGTCTAGTTTCCGTTATTATATTGCGTGACTATATGATCAATAATACCATGCTTGGTTTTATATAGGTTGATGTTATCTGCTTTTGTAATAATCTTGTTGATTACTGAAGTTTCATGCAAATGCAGGCGCACTATATTGTGGAATTCGTGAATCAGTGATAGCATGTATTTGGATGGTTAAGTTTTGGTTTGTAGTTTAATGGTTGGAACTTCTAAAGGTTTCACATACAAAACAGGGGATATCTGATAATGTTTGGTACTAAATGATACTCCGTATCATGTATCTGTAGATAGAAGACTTTTAATTGGTAAATCTTAGTTAAGGATGTAAAAAAAGAAAAAGAAAAAAAAGTATTCTACACATTCATTGTCGTACAGTGGTTGGAATAATGATAAGTTTGTGCAGATGGTGAGGGAAGCTTGGACGAATTATAAGGCTTATAGAGGTTGAACATTTGTAATTGTGTAGTGTACTGAAACTATGGAGAGCAACAACTTGGTGTCATTCTTGAGGTAATTTAACTAGATATTTGTATATGGGTAAGTACAAACAAAAGTTAGTTTTGATATGAGTAAAATTATGATTTCACAAGTAGTACAACTTAATAACTCCAAAAAATTATATGATACTACTTAATAACTCCAAAAAATTATATGATAACTATTGTCAAAAGAATAATTTCAAGTTAAATCTCATACCGTAAAGCAACTCGTTAGTCATGTACTCATGTGGTTAAGCTTTCAAAGATGAAGGCTTGTTTTCAAAATAGTTAAAGTAACTTAGGTCAAAGTGACAGGAGCCCTTCAAACATCCATCAGCCAACACATGTTTAAAAAGGATGAGCAGGTAATGCTCTTTCCTTCTTCTTCTTCTTCTCCATTGTTTGTTCTTTTTTAATTTGGTAATTGTACTTCAATTTCATTTTCTTTTGCAGGTGTTCCCATTGCTTGTTGAGAAGTTTTCATTTGAAGAACAAGCATCCTTAGTTTGGCAGTTTTTGTGTATCATTCTAGTGAACATGATGGCAGAGTTCCTTCCATGGCTATCAGCCTCTATATCTTTCGATGAACGGCAAGAGATGCGTGGCTCTATATGTAAAGTAATCCCAGAAGAAAAGCTTCTCCAACAGGTGACAGCTTTGTGTTCAAAAGAATATATTAGCTGCATTTTATGAATTATAACTACTGATCTTGACTAGCTCTTGAACATATTCATTTAGCTTCTAATATAATTGGTCAACACGCATTTTTAATTCAGTATACATATCTGCGTCTGAGATATATATAAATAAAGTAGAGTTAATTGCATATTTGGTCCCTGTGGTATGGCCAAATTGCAGATTTGGTCCCTAAAACTTTAAAAGTGCACTGGATGTCCCCATTTTGAAGTTTTCATTGCACTTTTGGTCCCTGTGGTATGGCCAAATTGCAGAATTAGTCCCTGTGGTATGGCCAAATTGCATATTTGGTCCCTGAAACTTTAACGTCGTCTGGCCCAGGGGACCAAAAATGCAACGGAAACTTCAAAATGGGGACGTACAATGCACTTTCAAAGTTTTAGGGACCAAATCTGCAATTTGACCATACCACAGGGACCAAAAATGCAATTAACTCAATAAAGTATTTAACGAATTGATGCAATGATTGTCTGAAGCCGTTGATGCCGTGATGAACCTAGTGATATTTTCAAATACCCTTTTGTGGCTAATTTTAAGTTTCAAATAAACAAATTCCGTAGTTTTTATTTTCTTTCATAAATTGAAGCTATCTAATAGTTAGTATAATAAATGTTAAAGAAATGGAGATCTTAATTGTGAGATTTTTGTTGTTTTTATTGTAAGGATTACTATTTACTTTGTCTTGGTAGTTTTCGTGGAGTTTATGCATGGTTTGTGGTAGGGGTGTCAAACGAGTTATCGGGTCGGGTTTGGGGCTTATCAGATCGGTTCTTTCGGGTTTTGAGAAAATAAAAACTAACCCGCAACCTGATTCTATAAGATATCAGGTCTATCGGGTTCGGGTCTTTTGGGTTTCGAGTTGTCGGGTTGGGTCTATTAGGTTATCGGGTTACGTGTTAATTTCATCCCACAATTTCTTCATTTATTAAAATACCATTCAACATAAAATTAACTTAAAATATTAGACTAACATGCAACTGTATATCGTTTAGCTCAATATAAAATGAAGAGTAAACTGCAAAATACATCCATGTGGTTTACAGTTTCTGAGACCTTACATCCCTGTCATAAACTATTGGCTAGTTACATCATTCGTTAGCCAAACGTTAGCCATTATACATCCCTGGTCACTAACTCCGTTATTTTCTTCGTTAACTGCTATAGAGGAGGGCTGTTTTGGTCTTTTTACATATATAAGGGATGTATTTTGCAGTTTACTCTTTTATATATAAGAGGGATGTATTTTGCAAAATACTTTTATACTTTACTTTTTTTTAATTTTCATTATTATTATTATTATTATTATTATTATTATTATTATTATTTTATTATTATTATTATTATTCACTCATATTTTATTTTCTAACGTTTTCATTCGTTTTCGTCCGTTTTTTTTACGTTTTCGTCTGTTTTTTCGTTTCCTCCATTTTTTCCCGTTTTAGTCCCATTTTTTCCGTTTTTGCTCGTTTTTGTACGCTTTCTTACGTTTTTATTCATTTTCATCAATTTTTATATGCTTTCATATGTTTTTCAAAAAGAAAATAATTTTGAAAAAAAGATTTCCAAAATAAAATTGGAAATTTTTCGGAAATTTGAAAAAAAAATTCCAAAAAAATTTTGAAAAAAAAATTGGAAAAAAAAAATTTCCGAAAAAAAAATTTGAAAAAAAAAATTTCTAAATTTTCATTTTCGTTAATACTTTTTTTTTTTCAAAAAAAAAAGAAATTGGAATTTTTTTTCTAAATTGTTTTTTTCGAAATTCTTTTTACAAAAAAAAAGTATTCTGAAAAAATTTTGAAAATTTTTTTTCATCCGTTTTTGTTTGTTTTTTTACATTTTTGTCCGTTTTTTTACATTTTTGTCTGTTTTTCTTACGTTTTTGTTTGGTTTTGTACTATTTCAAAATTTTTATAAAAAAATTCAAAAAAAAAATTTTGAAAAAATTGAAATTTTTTCTCAAATTCGAAAAAAAAATTCCAAAAAAAATTTGAAAAAAATAATTGAAAAAAAAATTTGAAAAAAAAATTATAATTTTTTTTTCGTAAATACTTTTTTTTTTGTAAAAAGAATTTCGAAAAAAACAATTTAGAAAAAAAATTCCAATTTATTTTTTTTTTGAAAAAAAAAGTATTAACGAAAAAGAAAATTTGGAATTTTTTTTTTCAAATTTTTTTTCGGAAATTTTTTTTTCCAATTTTTTTTTCAAAGTTTTTTTGGAATTTTTTTTTTCAAATTTCTGAAAAATTCCAATTTTTTTTTTGGAAATCTTTTTTTCAAATTTTTTCAAAATTTTTTTCTTCTTGAAATTTTTTTTCAATATGTTGAAATAGTACAAAAATAAAAAAAAACGTATAAAAATATAAGAAAACAAGAAAAACGGAAGAAAAACGTACAAAACACAAGAAAACGGAAAAAAAACGGGCGAAAACAAGAAAAACATATGAAAGCATATAAAAACTGATGAAAATGGATAAAAACGTAAGAAAGCGTACAAAAACAGAAAAAATCGGACTAAAACGGAAAAAAATGGAGGAAACGAAAAAACAGACGAAAACGTATAAAAAACGGACGAAAACGAATGAAAACGTTAGAAAATAAAATATGAGTGAATAATAAAAATAAAATATGAGTGAAAATAAAATGTACAGACATTGGATATGGGTTCACCCCTTTCTCATTTTCCTCCTTAGGAGAACTTGAGGCTGACGCGGTGACCTTACTTAAGCGGATCCGGAAGTTCTCTATAACTCAAGATATTGGAGGCGCGCATGCTCATATCTTCATAGGATTAGTTTTCTATTGCTAAAGGTGTGGGAGCCCAGATTGTTTCGAGGCTCCCCACTAATTTCTTGTAATCCACTGGTTTTTGTTTCTAATGAAAGTGATGTTTTTATAAAAAAAAAATAAAAAAAAAAATAAAATAATAATAATAATAATAATAATAATAATGAAAATTAAAAAAAAGTAAAGTATAAAAGTATTTTGCAAAATACATCCCTCTTATATATAAAAGAGTAAACTGCAAAATACATCCCTTATATGTGTAAAAAGACCAAAACAGCCCTCCTCTATAGCAATTAACGAAGAAAATAACGGAGTTAGTGACCAGGGATGTATAATGGCTAACGTTTGGCTAACGAAGGATGTAACTAGCCAATAGTTTATGACAGGGATGTAAGGTCTCAGAAACTGTAAACCACAGGGATGTATTTTGCAGTTTACTCTAAAATGAAAGAAACAAAGTAATTACAAGTGAGAATTGAATTGTTTAGGCAATAGGAATGTATTTATGTCTCATGCAGTAGCAAAAATAAACACATAAGATGAGCAAGCTGCTGATGTAACTTGCAGTTGTTGGGATTTTAGAACTAAGTTAACCATTAACCTCTACGAGTACGCAGCGGATATTGGATCTAGTTAATGCAATTATGTTAAGCACGTATTTAATAAACAAATAATTAATACAATATTAATTAATTAAAAGGGATAAAGAAAACCTAACCTTGCTTGGCAATTGATCTCTATTAACGGAACAAGAAACCAATACGAAACCTTAAGTATCTAAAATAGATACCTCGAAGAGTATCACACACAAACCCGATTAACATATACGTTCGATAAACGCTAGTCGAGAACGTATAATAACCAATCAACAATTGTCAACTTGAATATAACAAGAACAAGAAAACCCCAAGACCAAGTCTTTCTTCTTTGCCCGAGAACTAATCTGCCCAAAGAGCATATTTACTTTTCACCTGATATCGGACAATATGTGTCCGATATAACTTTTCTGTTTTGTCCGATAAGTGAACCAATCAGAAAAATTCCCATCTTGCTACTAAATCTATTCGACCAGGAACAATAGAAAACAAGAACACCAATCAACCAAACACCTAAACACTTGGATCGATTAGAATAGATGCAAGTTTAGGAATCAAATAATACAAAAACCTTAATTCGACTTTAGTGTATATCGAATGGATAAAAGGAAGCAGTAAACATATGATTGGTTTTGGAATATAAGGTGAATCGTTTATTGCATGTGGGATGGAAAAGATTATATTATATGTATATTAACATGTTGCATGTTCTAACCACAGAATAAGATGTAGAGGTTTTGCTTTTATAGCAAATCCAAACCGACCCTCTACATGGGTTTTTCCTTGAACGACAAGCAAGAAGCCCAAGCTCCCCATTGCCCGATCGTTTGTAAGCTTTCAAGGCCCATGGCAGCTCCAAACTAAACGACCCAAGTCCATGAAATAGTCCATGGGTCATACAAAGTAATCGGGTCAAGATACATGCAAATATATCGGGTATACATTCAAGTTATAATACGTTCGACACGTACACTCGTGTTTATCGTGTGTGCCCCCATCGGCTCACACACTTCTAGTCGTTTACGTGTGTTTTAAACTCCCACAATCCAACAGCAGTGCACTAGAACTGAATCTGAAGATGCATTTTAAGAGGTTTGACAAATAAATGAATGACAAAGAGTATTTATTTTATAAATTATAAATTTTCTAATGGGTTATTATCGCTTATCGGGTCAACCCGATAATCTAATAACAAACTAATTGAGACCCTAACCCGACCCAATTAGACTATCGTGTTGACCCTATAAACCAGATAAGCTAAGTTGGACCCGAATTAACCCGACCCCCTATAAGACTTTATCAGGTTCGGTTCGGGTCGGGTTGACCCATTTGACACCCCTAGTTGGTGGTCTACAATAATTAGAATTGATCATTTAACATATGCCTTTATTTTGAACCAAATAAGCATATGCCTCTTAGACCAATTAATGGACGGAGAATTAGTTAGTTTTTAGTTGTTACTAGTAATTAGAAAACCTATATGGCCCTATTTTTTTAAAACGTCAAAATATTTTTCAACCAAAGAAGCATCTTGTACCGGTAGAGATTATTTCAGATGCCCCGCTCTTATAAGTTGTGCAAAACACACCAGCAATACCAGTATACCACCCATGTATGAATTTCAAGTTAGCTAATGAAAACATTTAATCTTCCTATTTTTTGTATTTCAGTTACATCGTTTTTCATTCCGTTTCACTATGAGTTATGCTTAATTGTATTGATTTATTCAACTACTTATCATATGTACCATTGGTGTATGAAATTTCTTTATAAAAACACTTACGTACATAGAAAATACAGATCTAATGAGTTGCATATATGCATGCTGGATATCTCCATTCTTCATTCTCTAGGAATGAAGTTTGTTCTTGTTCCAGGAACACGTGTACAGATCGAAAACCTATTAATGGAGAAAGGTTAGTACAAAGTAGCTTATTTGATTGTTTTTATTTCTATAATATTTCAGGTCATCATGGATACAAACTTCTGGCATTTTCTGGAAAATGTTTAAGTTACATTGTAGTAGTTGCTATAAATAAATGTAATGTTGAATGTATATCACAGGATGTGAGCCCAAGTGTGTTGGAAGATATAGAATTACTTACCCTGATTCTCTAAAGGCAGTAGTAGATTCGGTCGGAAGAATTACTTGATGATTCAAGCTAAGCTGTCTCCGGGTCCCTCTTCAAACACCATTTATTGACATGGATAAATGAGTTAATCTCTCAAAAGTGTCGGTGTTGCTATTGGTAATTTCCTTGCAGCTAAGGTACAAAAATCCAAAATTTTTGTTTATATGAGTTGCAGTAAGTTGGATACATTTTGTTACTGTAACTGTATGCTTTTGTAGAAAAGAGGAGTAGTTGAAGGCGTTGATTACGGAGCAACATGTGAAGTAAAGAACATATATTTCCTCTTATCCGTGAAAAGCAGAATGCTCACTCTATTGTGATCCTAAGTAATATCAGATATTCCTGCACTGAGGATGTTTGGGATTGCTTATTAAGTTAATTTCTAATAGGACTGTTTGGGATTTCCTATTGAATTAACTGATTTAAGAAGCTTTTTGGGATTGTTTATTAATATGCTAATAGGAGTTGTTTTGAGATTGCTTATCGAAATATTATTTTGATAAACAATCCCAAACATCCCCTATAAGCAGTTTAAATAATCACAAATAGTTATCTTTATAAGCATTCGTAATTAGCAATCCTAAACAGCTTATATAAAGTGCAGTTTCCACTGTGGCGCACTTAACTCCAGAGAATTAGGTTCACTTATGTTAAATTTTAGTGTTTTTCTTTATAGTTTGTTGAATTCTAGTATTTTAATTTAGAGTTTGTTTAGGATTTTGTTTAGTTGAATTCAAGTATTATCTTAATTCACTTTGTTGATTTCGACATTTCTGGTGTACTTTTATCACTTTATATATATTTTGCTGCATTTAAATTTCTTTATTTTGGTGAGTCAAATTGTAGATTATAGAATTTCTAAAAATTTGGAAAATTTTAGAAAATTGATTTTTTTTATTCAAATAGATTTACAAAAAAAATCAGGTTTTGAGATAAAAACATATCTTTTTACTCTATATAAAGACATGTTGAATGCTCTTATAAAGACAAGTTGTATGAGAACCAGTGTCAATGTTAAATAAAAATGTGTTTGTTTACTCTATAATAGAAACCGAATTTTAAGAGAAAACCAGTGTCGATGCTTCTAGTAGAGACAGATTGCTAAACCGGTTCCTATATGTTTCGATCATGGAGATACCCCTTCATAGAGTGGTTCTAAAACCACTCTTCATGGGCCATTTTGACCAGTTTTCGTGAGAATTTTTGTAGTAGTGCAAGGGCTGAAAATCATTGTTGAGGTTAGTTGTGAAGTTTTGGACATAACATATGGTTTGAGTGGGTCATGGAACCTGATAATCATTCCGGAAGGTCTTCAAAGCTTGAGCAAGTATCTTATAGAAGTTCTGTGACTACCAAGTCGAAATATGTGTACTCAGACATCAAATGCCAAAATTATGTGATGAAACTGAATGTTGAAATCGGTGTAATCACACAAATGTATTTACCTAGAGATGAGTGGTTTGATAATAAATCGTCAAACTAAGAACATAAGGTTTCTCTTTGAAGACCGTTCCCGGTTGCTATTTTTCTATTGAGGCAACGAAGATATTGGCACAAAAGTACTTAAAGTGAATAACCATTTGTTAACATGGGACGAAGTTGTGACGATCCGACACCACGAAAACTAGATTAGGAATGAGAAAGATTTGTCACCATTCCCTTTCTCGGCATCAAGTGTGTTTATTAGTAATTTTGTACTCTTTACGAAGAAAACACTCTTGGTGTTTTGTGCTTTGATCTGGTAGAAATGGTCCTAGGCTCCTCGATGGTCTCACTTTTAACGACACTTGTAAAGGACTTGCACTATATCACATGTGCACGGGAAAGACTAGTTTCTGAATATTTTGGGTGGTGTAGGCTGAGTAAAGTTTCGCGTTGCGGTATTAGGATGGCTTATGAGGTGTAAAGATAGCTGTGATTGACACGGTCGTTCGATGAAATTTGACGGCTCTGTGCCAGGTTTTTGAAACGGGCCCTTTAACATCGGAATTGAAGTATGTGTAAAAACAATTAACTGTAAGTAGATTATGCTTTTGTTTTTATATTGATCAAACAACACATCCAATTTTCTACAAGTTTAAATAAATCTTCTATACTTGTAAAAGTATAACTGTTAGAGATTTTAAAACATTTTATGATGATCCATGAAGTTCTAAATATTTTTTTATTAGACAAGTTGTCATGTAGAACTTTCTTAAAAAATATATTAGCTCATAACGTTTGTTTTTTTAAAACAATCTACAATGTTTTAAAAAATATATTTCTTCTAACCATAAAATGTTTTAAAAACTCAACAATTTTTTACATCTCGGGTTTGTCTTTCCCATAAATATTCTATACCTTTTTGAAACAATCTACAATGTTTTAAAAAATATATATCTTTCAACCATAAAATGTTTTAAAAAATATATTTCTTCTAATCAATAATCTACAATCTTCTATACTTTTTTATGAGCCCTACAAACTTTCTTATGTTTCGGGTTTGTCTTTCCCACACAACTCCCCTACTCAATTTCCACCATTAAAGCACAAACTTAAGTTTTTTTATTTTCCTGTGAAAACTTCAAAATTTTGATTCTTGTCATACCGAAGTTAAAGTCTTTATTCTAAATCATCTATTATCCTTAAAAAATGAGTTTATACCTATAAGAAAGTTTCAAAAATCGAAGGCCCCTAAAAATGGAGGCCTTTTGCGGTTGATCACCCCCGCACATACTTAAATCCAGCCCTAGTGACTGACCATTGATAGCTACTAATTGTTTTGTGTGTGCTTATTGAGATGGAATTGAACTTTTGAAATAGTATATAGAATGATATTTTGAATAAAGGATGATTTTGACTCTGCAAGAAATTACCAAACCAGTATGACCATTTAACTCATACTATTTGTTAGTAGAAAACATAGATCGGACACAAACCAACTTATTTGATTTGTAATTCCACACGCTCCTCATTTCTAGGGTTCCAATTTTCAAACTTATTTTCAAACAATAAATGAAAGAAAGAAAAAAAAAAAAAAAAAACTTATTTGGTTTGCAAAACATATAATGGACCCAAACCAACTTATTTGGTTTGTTTCATTTTGGACCAAATCATTTTTGACCAAATAGTGTGATAATCAAGTATTATGACTATTAGTAAAAACATATATTGGATCCAAACATATTAGCAAAACAGAATTGACCCAACAAATATGTAACCCATTTTAAGGATCAACCATCTTGATGCTTTAATACTACACTCACATGTTTAGATATCAGTAAAGATAAATATTACACAAACAAATCTAATTGGTTTGTATTTTTTGACAAACAAAACATTTTAAGCCAAACCATTTGTTTTAAAGAATCTGATGCAATTTTTTTTTCCGAATTTCAGGATTAGTTAACAGAGAAGCTGGAAGCTGGCAAAAGTCATTCTTCGCAAAAGCCATTCTATCTTCCGGTGCGTGTGTATTCCCATGAGAGCAAGAGATAGAAAGAACAAGTTCACATGCACAACTGTCCTTGCAATTACCGTTCTTTTTCTGTATAGTTTTTCTACTCTATTATAATTTGAACCTCTTTTTTCAAGTTAATGTTCGGATCCTAGGCAGTCTTTTTTTCTTGTCATAACCTGATGTACACCCATCTATTAGCAGCAGTGGTTGTTATGAACCTGAAATCTGAGCCATTTTGCCCCTATCCCATTTATTATTACGTCGTAATTTGTTAGAACTTTGAACAGGGATACTTGTTAATGAGGAATTATTTAAACTTTGAATTAGGAAAGTGAGACGAGGGTGTAACAAGGTGCAGTCCAAAGTTTTCACCATGATAGTGCTTGATTCAATAAACTTGAACACGTGTCCTACTATTCTCACCAAATAAGTTTGACCCTTTGACCTTTACTCCTAATATTTAGGTGCAGATAAAACCAGAATTTGTTTTTATGTGACTTATGTCAAAAGAAGAACGTGTCTAGACTGCAAAACCTCATGACCGCGACACTGGCGATGGCTGTGATATACCTCTTTTGTGTTTGAGGTCCGGTTACGTTGCCAGTGACATGCTAACTTAACCACCTTCATTGTTGATTCTTTCAAACAGTTGGATTCTATTGGTTGCCTTTTATTTAGTTCCATGACAATTTCTTTCCCATTTGAATTGGAGTTAATTTACATTGTATTATTATCATCATAGGATACTTATTAAATCAAACTTTAATTATGATAGATCTCATATCTTAGTATGTTCAATTTTTTATTTTTATTATCATTTCTTAGTATGTACACTTTAGATCAACTGTGATACATGTGGAACAGAAATGAAATGATCCAAAAGTTATAATGATGATGAACTTTATATATGGTGAAACATAAGGTTCTGTCTCGATGAACAACAATATAACTTAAAAATCATATTTGAACTCATCACCGTTTTATACGTGTTGGTACCGGTAGTTTTGTTGTCGTATAAAAGTCATAATGCAAGTCGTATCTAGTTTTGTTCAATCATTCAATCATTACCTTTCCCATTCTCCACCCCTTATCACCCCCAACCAAGCACCCCCTAATTGTTTTGTATGTGCTTTATGAGATGGAATTAAACTTTTGAAGTACCACGTAGTATATAGAATGATGTTTTGAATAAAGGATGATTTTGACTTTGCAAGAATTTATCAAACCAACATGACCGTTTGACTCATACTATTTATTACGTAGGAGTAAAAAACATAGATTGGACTCAAATCAACATATTTGATTTATAATTCTACACGCTCCTCATTTCTAGGTTTTCAATTTTATTGAGCAGAATAGTATCATTAGTTTAAAGAAAAAACTTCAAGTGCTCAAAACCTCAATCAAACAATGGATTAAAGATGATAATCTTTGCTCGAAAGCGGCGAAGTTGTCAATTCAGAATCGTCTTTCTGCATTAGATAAGTCGATTAACCAAGGTAGCTATAACGAAGAGCTTCTTAGTGAAAGATCTAAATTGTTACAGGAGCTTCATGACCTCAACTCGAATGCTTCGTTAGACATGATCCAAAAAGCAAAAATTCGTTGGGCTATAGAAGGAGATGAAAACTCTAAATTCTTCCACGACATTATTAATAAGAAACGCTCCCAATTGGCTATCCGTGGGGTTTTAGTCGATGGTGATTGGATTGTTGAGCCTTCCCACGTTAAAAAAGAATTCTTGAGCCACTTTTCTAATAGATTCGCTGATCCTGTTGATCCAAATTCTCCTAGACCCTTCATCGATTTTTAGTTTCCTAATACCTTGTCTCCGGACCAGCTTTCTGATATTGAAAGAGAAGTATCCAATGATGAAATCAAGAAAGCGGTTTGGGATTGTGGAACTAACAAGTCTCCTGGTCCTGATGGGTTCACCTTTGAATTCTTTCGAAGGTACTGGAACTTTATTGGCAACGATGTGGTGGCTGCCGTTTTACAATTCTTCTCCTCAGGTACTTTTCCGCCAAGGTGTAATTCTTCATTTATTGATTTAATCCCTAAGACGCAAGAAGCAAAGGCGGTCAAAGATTTTCGGCCTATTAGCCTTATAGGCAGTGTGTACAAAATTATTGCTAAAATTTTAGCTAATCGCTTGAGTCTTGTCATTTCGAGCCTTATAAGTGATGTTCAAATGGCTTTTGTTTCTAATCGCCAAATCCTTGATGGCCCTTTTATTCTCAATAAGCTTCTTTCGTGGTGCAAGCATAAGAAATCTAAAGCCATGATCTTTAAGGTTGACTTCGAAAAGGCTTTTGATTCGGTTAGATGGGATTACTTGAATGATGTGCTCAATAAGTTTGGTTTCGGAGCTAAATGGCGCGGTTGGATCCAAGGTTGTCTTAATTCCGCAATGGGGTCTATTCTTGTCAACGGTGGCCCGACCTCAGAATTTAAGTTCTTCAAAGGTTTGAAACAAGGGGATCCTTTATCCCCTTTTCTTTTTATTCTAATTATGGAAAGCTTACATCTCTCTTTTAAAAATGTGGTGAATGTTGGTCTCTACAAAGGTATTCCTATCGACTATTCTTTGACCTTGTCTCATTTGTTTTATGTTGATGACGTGGTTTTTGTTGGTAAATGGGATAAGATGAATGTTGCTACTATAGTTAATGTGCTTAAGTGCTTTTTCTTAGCTTCGGATCTCAAGATCAACCTTCAAAAAAGCAAGCTCATGGGCATTGGCATTCCTAATGAAGAGGTTCTTTCTGCAGCCGAGTCTATTGGTTGCTCTATTTTCAATGCACCCTTTAATTTTCTTGGAGTTAAAGTGGGTGATATTATGACGAGACATAGCTCTTGGGAGGAGATCATTGGTAAGCTTTCCTCTAGGCTCTCTAAATGGAAGCTTAAAGCCCTCTCAATTGGTGGTCGCTATACCATATGTCCATCTTCAAATGTCCTATGGGTGTTCTCAAGCTTCTGGAATCTATACGAAGGAACTTCTTCAACGGTGTGACTAATTCAGATAACAAGTTAACGTTGATTGCCTGGAAGAATATCTTGGCTTCCAAGAAAAATGGAGGGCTTAGAATCTCAAGTTTTTATGCTCTTAATCGCGCCCTTCTTTTCAAATGGATATGGCGTTTCAAATCCCATGATTCCTCTTTATGGACTCGTTTCATAAAAGCCATTTATGGTTCGAAAGGCGCTCTGGATAACTCCATTAATTTACCTTCTCGTAGCTCCCCATGGCTAAGCATCCTTCGTGAATTCAGAAGACTCTCACAAAAAGGTGCTGATCTATTTTCTTTTGTGAAAAAACAAGTGGGTAATGGTGAAAGTACTAATTTTTGGGAGGATTGTTGGCTTTCTGATGTGCCATTGAAACAATTATACCCAAGAGTGTTTATGTTGGAGTTGGAGAAGCATGTTACTGTTACTTCTAAGTTGAGAGATATGTCTTTAATTTCGTCTTTTAGAAGAGCTCCTCGAGGTGGTATCGAAGAGGATCAACTTCGTCTCCTTCGTGCTAGTGTAGATCATATTCTTATGTCTCAGATTAGTGACCAATGGGTTTGGAAGTTAGAATCGTCGGGTGACTTTTCGGTTAAATCGGCTCGCTCTTTTATAGACGACTCTTTGTTGCCAAAGGCGTATGTTCCTACTAGATGGGTTAAGGTGGTCCCGATTAAGATTAATATTTTTGGTTGGCGAGTTTGCTTGGACAAGTTGCCGACAAGGTTAGAGCTTTCTTTGCGAGTTATTGACATTACTTCTATCCTTTGTCCTCTTTGTAGTATTGCGGTAGAGTCTTCTTCCCATCTCCTTTTTTGTTGCCATGTGGCTCGATTATTGACGCTTAAGGTGGCTCGGTGGTGGGATTTGGAGGTTAACATCTTTAATTCGTATGGTGATTGGCTTATTTGGTTCAACAATATTCGTTTACCTTTGAAGCTAAAGGAAATTTTGGAAGGCACTTGTTATGTCATGTGGTGGGCTATTTGGAATTTTCGTAATCAAGTTGTGTTTGGGGCCAATCATCCACGGTTGGATCTTCTTTTTGACGATATTGTCCGTTTATCGTATTCTTGGTGTTCTAATAGATGTAAAATTAAATTTGATTAGAACTCTTGGTTGAAATGCCCTAGTTCTCTTCTTTTGTAACCTCTTCTAGCTCCTCGTTAGTTTCTTAATAAATATCGCCGTTAAAAAAAAACATATTAGCAAAACAGAATTGACCCAACAAATATGTAACCCATTTTAAGGATAACAATCTTGATGCTTTAATACTACACTCATATGTTTAGAGACTATCGGTAAAGATAAATATTACACAAACAACTCTAATTGGTTTGTATTTTTTGACAAACAAAACATTTTAAGCCAAAGCATTTGTTTGACCCACAAATATAAAGTTGACACTATAAGACTATTATTTGCCGATCTCAATCAATTCAAGAATCACATGAAATTTATTATTAGTCAACAACTATCAAACAATACCTGCTGGTGTGGCAATTTTTGAAATGAGTTAGTGATAACTAACAGTAACACCTATATATTTTGAGCGATGAAATCAATGCTAGCTAGTGCATTGGGATAAAAGAATTTGAGACAATTTTTTTCCTAATTTCAGGATTAGTTAACAGAGAAGTTGGAAGCTGGCAACAGTCATTCGGTGCATATGTATTCCCATGAGAGCAAGTTAGATATAGAAAGAACAAGTTCATGCGAAATTAGAAACTGGAAAAAATGCGCAACTGTCCTTGCAATTACCGTTCTTTTTCTGTATAGTTTTTCTACTCTATTGTAATTTGAACCTTTTTTTTCAAGTTAATGTTCGGATCTTAGGCACTCTTCTTTAATGTCATAACCTGATGCACACCCATCCATTAGCTGTAGTGGTTCTTATGAACCTATAATTTATTAGAACTTTAAGCAGGGATACCTGTTAATGAGGAATTATTTAAACTTTGAATTAGGAAAGTGAGACGAGGGTGTAACAAGGTGCAGTCCAAAGTTTTCACCATGATAGTGCTTGATTCAATAAACTTGAACTCGTGTCCTACTATTCTCACCAAATAAGTTTGACCCTTTGACCTTTACTCCTAATATTAGGTGCAGATTATATTAGAGTTTGTTTTTATGTGACTTATGTCAAAAGGAGAACGTGTCTAGACTGCAAAACCTCATGACCGCGACACTGGCGATGGCTGTCATATAGCTCTTTTGTGTTTGAAGTCCGGTTACGTTGCCAGTGACATGTTAACTTAACCACCTTCATTGTTGATTCTTTCAAACAGTTGGATTCTATTTAGTTCCATGGCAATTTCTTTCCCATTTGAATGGGAGTTAATTTACATTGTATTATTATCATCATAGGATACTTATTAAATCAAACTTTAATTCTGATAGATCTCATATCTTAGCATGTTCAATTTTTTATTTTTTATTATCATTTCCTAGTATGTTCACATTAGATCAACTGCGATACATGTGGAACACAAATGAAATGATCCAAACGTTATAATGATTCTTTACAATGCTTCTAATAGATGTCTCAAGAGTCAAGAACTTAAGACAACTGTCATCAAAAGTTATAACACGATGAACTTTATATAATGTCGTGAAACATAAGGTTTTATCCTCGATGAACAACAATATAACCTAAAAATCATATTTGAACTCATCACCGTTTCTGTTCCCATGGAATATCTAAGCAAGTATATGTTAATTCGTGTTAACACCTGTGGTTTTAAGTGGCATTTTTAATTCTCTTTTTGTGTACATGAATGATTGTTGTATATTTCTTCTATACGTGTTGGTACCGGTAGTTTTGTTGTCGTATAAAAGTCATAATGCAAGTCGTATCTAGTTTTGTGTCGACACATCTTTGACTTAGCGAGGGGTTTTTGAAAGACTTTTGGTTTCGTTAATAAATATACGAAAAATATTGATACTATAAATAAGAAAAGTATAGTAGAGGGGAGAAGTTATCATCTAATAATTTCAAATCAATAATATAAGTACTACCGTAAGAGGGGAAGGTGTAGTGATGGAGGTTAACCTCTTCATCACTGCCATCTCAGCGCCACATCAGCATAATAAACCTCCACAACTAACCACAACAAACCCTTCCCTCATAACAAACTTCAACATCTTCATTTGGGACCCACCACTAAATAAAAAATTACAAAAAAAAAAAAAAAAATACATTTTCTACCTTCGCCGTGGTGATGAAGAAGGTAGTGATGAAGAGCGACGAAGAGAGAGGGGGGGGGGGGGTGTGGTGAAGAGCCACGACAAGGCTGCCACATAAGCCCACGGCGAGCAATGATTTTGCCATACCCTCCACTCTAATTAGTATCGATAATCAACTCTCTCTTAACTAACTTAATATGGATTATATCAGGTGTTACCTATCACTAGTCATTGTTTACTTACGAACCTGTGGATTATATTAGGTGGTTTGTTTGTTGAGTAAATCGTCAAAACTAGATTTTTGACAAGCATAAGAGGGGATAAAAGGATTCAAACTATAGTCAAATATTACATGTAAAAAAAGCTAGATTTGAATCCCATTACAAATGCTCACATAGAGAAAAAGTTTGAGATTTGTATCAAACATTGATTGAATTAGACAAAACATATTAGTTAGTCATGACTATCGTTTCTCTCCATAAACATCCTTAATGAAAAGTCGAAAACTAAGCAAATACTCGCATAAAAGTCTACAAATGGTATTATGGTATCTTAGAAATTAGTTACGGTAACTCTATTGATTTAATATCTTAGAAACATTCGAAATGAAGCTTCTCTTTCTATAAGAAAATCATTCCATATAACCATCATGTATTAATATTATTTTTATTTGTAAATCGTATAGCAAAAGCAAACGAAGAACATCAATGTACGTGGGGTTGTTGAAATCACCTTGCTAGTAGTTCTGCATGGGTTATCCGAGTTATTCTTAGTCGTAAAAGGTTGGTTAGTGTTTGGTAGTTTTGTAGTTTGAAACTGTAAGTTTTAGGGAACTTAATCATGTATAAGTCCTTGCACAAAAGTTGGTTGATTAGAGTGAAATGCACGCGTGGGCGGTTATTATCGAAAATAATCTTATTGACGACCTTTGTAAGTGTCATTATCGTTTTGTTAAATTTTATGTTTATTAGATGAGCTGTTTATTTTTAAAATTAAGCTTAGCTAGAGTCATTTAACCAAACAAAGCTTTTGTTTTTAGGATCTTTTACTTTCAATACAAAGAACTAGTAGTTATAAAAAGCTCTAAAAATCTATCTTTTTATAAAGCAGACGGGATTTCTTGTCGTTTGCTCTAAGCAACTAAGCTAGCTTGTTAATCGAATAGAGCCCTACCTCGTTAATTCGTTATGTTTAAGTTGTGACTTCTAGTTACAGGTTTAGCTTTTCTTGGTCGTTGGATGTCCAGTCATCACATATTGTGAAAGAAATCATATATGTATCAAGGTTTTTTTTTTTTTTTTTTTTTAAGCAATCATCTATCTCACAAATATACATCGAGTATTTGAAAATAAATTTGTTATACGTCATTGTTGCCACACAGGTATCCCCAAGTCTTTTCTTTGTAACTTTTTGTCTACGTTCTAATTATAGACTCTAGACATTTGTAAACCGTTTGATCTAAATTTTATAACCCAATACATACTACAAGTCAGTCGACAACTACCTTTCTAGTTCTCAAAGTCATATTAAGAGTGCCAACTTCAACCCTTTTGATGATTGCGATATCGATATTTTTGTCTTGTTAATTATAGTGTGACTTTGTATAACCCTATACACACTTAACTACTTATCTAATTGTATTAGCTATAGCTAATATCTGAAAGTCATGTTACGAGTGCCAACTTTCACTCTCTTGATTGTGATAGCTATCGTTAAGTTTTGGAGTTGTTAATGTGAATAAACAATAGTCTAGTGAGATATATACACACACAATTGTTGGTGATTTTGCATCACCGATATAATTTAAGTGTAATAGATTAACTTAGTTGACTTATGTGTAATTGTGAAAAATGTTCAACAAGTCAAGGTTGTGCGGAGTGCACAATTGTATGATGTTATTATGATTATCATTCGTGGCCCGAATAGCCAGTCAGGGCAGCGCCTCAGTGAGGCAGTCCAAGGGCGGTATTATTATAACTGTTATGTTAGTTACAACCAACCGTCAGGTTATTGGTCATAGATATGTTTTCTGGTTCAGTTTCACAACATACAAAATATATTCACGTTTCTAAATCTGAGTTTTATCCGATTTAAGATTTCTGTAGAACCACCGAAATACTTTAATCTAAAAGTGTTTACACGACTCTCAGCTTACTGTGATCTAATTTTCTAACAACAATTACTTGTCTTGTTGCATTATTGATAAATTTTCTAAGCAATTTCTTAGATAATATAATAGTGTCCCTTTAAGGTAACTAAAGAGGTATAGGCTCCCTTCAACCATGAGAGGTTGGTCAAAACTCAAAACAATTATACATGGGTCACTTAAGTATTATTGTCACTTCAATAATTTGGTTTAGTGTTGATGATTACTATTAACCATAAGTCATTTTATTATTATATGATAATTACTAGCTTTCTTCAACTTAGCTAAGTGATTGAAAACTTTTTTTATTACTTTAAATAGATAGTTTAGTTATCTAGTTCAACACTTCAAGTTAACTAAAAGATTGTATATCACGCTTGGATAGTATTTAGTCAAAGTCAGTTAATGCTAATTGGTGATCGGTGATATGCCGGTGGATCCACTTGACGACTACAAATTGATGTTTACTTTGACCTTTTAATTTACTCTTAATTATTTATATGATGCAAATTACCCTCTTAAATAATGTTAGCCAAAGTTCATATACTGAAAAAGGTAAACATTATAACACTTTCTCCCTTTCTTTACATTACATTCTAGCTCATTTTGGCGATATGCTTGAATATGTAAAACTGTTCATTGATGTTTAGTGCAGCTAGAAATCCTTTTGGCTCATCGATATAGAAACAAGGTGGTTTCAGCGTTGAAAAGACGAAAGAAGGACCGGAGTTTACTTTTAGTGACATTAAGTTTAGTTCTTTGGTTGAATTCTATATATTAGGGCTTAAAAGATTGATACATGCATGCCAGTCCTGAGTTTTCTAATGGCCGGCTTGAGGACCAACGGTGTAATTTACTTTAACTTTTAGAACTTTATATGTTATGTATCAATACTTGATGTGTCATCATTTACTTAATACGTTATCACTTTTACCGATCAATAATATAGTCGGTCAACAACAACTACTAATACCCAATCCCGTCTAAACGAGTTACAAGAGAGTCGTTCAGTATAACAATATACAGTACATAACAATCAACAAAAAGTAAGAAAATTATATATATACCTATGAAATTGGGTAACAATTGACCAAATTGATCTAGACGGAAATTATATATATTACGTGATAATACTAATAATAGGATTTATGTTCACCACACACGTATCTTACACGGGAAAACACGCTTTTGGCCAAATAATTAAAGTAACTAACAAAGGTTGAATACAGTTGCAAACACATCTGTAAAATACCTGTTTTGCATCAATACATACGTACTGTTTCGTTTTCAACTTAAACAATTAGTTCAACAATTATTGCGTATAAGTCTTTTCAATAAAAGTATGAAACAACAAAAAATGTTTCGTCGTTGTTACAGAGTGGAACCCATATTGTTTTTCCTATGTTTGTTCATAAGTAACTTAATAGTTTGCAACATGATGCATGCATGTCTTAGTTAACGAAACTATTGGGAATGTACTTACTACTGCTTCTTATCATATGAGAAAAAGAACCAGTTTAAGCGCAAGATATGCCGTCACAAAACCATCATGCATATGTTAGACGTCAAATATTATGGTTTATAAAAGTGTATACAATTATTAGACTAAATTATACTTTTCGTCTATGTGGTTTGGCGGTCCATCGACTTTATTATTGCATGGTCGGTCCTTATAATGAAATTTTCTAACATCATTCGTCCTTATCAATTACACCGTTCGTCCATGTGGTTTGGCCTTAATAACATCGCAAGTCCCTCGGCTGTTAGTAATAAGGACGAATGGTGTTGCGAAACATTATTATAAGGACCGATCATGCAAAAAATAAAAGTTGAGAGATTTGCGATGTTATTATGGCTAAACCACAAGAATAAATAGTGTAATTTACTCCAATTATTATGTATTTTTGTTAAGTACACGTCCATTTGGATTAGAAAAAAAGTATTTAATATATGAAGCATTTTTACAAGCATTTCAGCTATATAAAATGTTTAAACTAATTTGAAAAGTTTATATCGAAAGGAATTAGTAGAGCTTTAAATGAACCGGACGTTCAATGAATATTTCATTAACGGTTCAGTAAATGTTCGTATATGTGCGTTTATTTATTAAATAAATGAACGAACATTCACAAGATTTAATTAATGTCCATTTAGTTAAATGAACGAACATGACCAAAAGTCTCATTCGTTCATTTATGTTCGTGAACGTCTGATTATACGTTCGTTATTAACAATTTGTAAAAATCGGTATACTTAAACAAATAAAACACATTGAACACAATATTTTGTATCTTTTGTTTTTCTTCATACCTTTATTTATGTTCGTTCGTTTAATTTCTTGATTATGAACAAATATATAAAAATGAACACGAACAACCTTACTTTTTAATGAACGAACATGAACAAGAAAATTTGTTTGTTTTAAGCGTTCGTATCATTTATTTTATCCGGTTAAATTAAAATTAAACGAACGGATATAAACAAAATTCCGTTCGTATTAATCCATTTTATTTACAACCTTAGGAATTAGGTTTATAGAACCTTTAAAAAGGCTTATTACCCTGTTGTTTCTTCTTATACTTGCATATTTTAAAATTGATATCTCCATCCAGACAAATCCCACCCTATTAAGTTTCTTCTTCCATTTTTTTTCTTGGTTTTACATGTTGTCGATGGTCATAATATATATGTTGTTTATACTTATAAATAGTTATAAATTGAGATCTTTTAATGTTGGTTTAACACGATGAGTCATTTTGATCAATTAAAAGATGATTAAATTAAAGAAAATGTTTTCACATTTGCTTAAAGTTAAAAGGGCATTTATTTTTATCCTCTCATAAAAACATCAACATATAAAAAAATAATAAAAAAAAAGATAAAATAAAATAAAGTCGGCAATTTTTTCGGCCGTACAATAATAACGAACCTTTTCAAATGTACCAATCTATTATGCGTATTATTTTTCGTTCTACTTAATATAACAAACTTTCATGTTTTGTACTAATTTACACCACCAAACTTGGTTAACCGGCTACCAATTTTTTTTTTGCCACATAAGCTGTCACGTTGGATTTCCAATAAGATATATCTATTTAAATTACATAAATCGGCCTTCTTGTTTGTCCCAAATTGCATCTACTGTCCCTGGTCGTTTTCGTACGTTCATACGCTTTCATCCGTTTTTATATGTTTTTGTACATCTGTGTACGTTTTTATACGTTTTCATCCGTTTTTATTTGTTTTCATCCGTTTTTATACGTTTTCATTCGTTTTTATACGTTTATGTCCGGTTTTATACGTTTTCGTCTGTTTTTATACGTTTTCCATCCGTCTTTATATATTTTTCGTATGTTTTTATATGTTTTTGTCCGTTTTATAAGTTTTCATACGTTTTCTTCCGTTTTTATACGTTGTTATCCGTTGTTATCCGTTTTTATACGTTTTTGTTTGTTTTTATAAGTTTGTGTCCGTTTTTATACGTTTTTACGCGTTTTCGTTAGTTTTTATACGTTTTCATCCATTATTATACGTTTTCAACCGTTATTATACGTTTTTCGCATGTTTTTATACGTTTTCGTTCATTCTATACAAAACATGAAAGTTCGTTCTATTAAATGAAATGAAAATAGTACGCATATTAGAACGGTACATTTAAAAAAATTCGTATCGTATTTGTACTGCTAAAATCTTATAAGAAATGATAAGAATAAAGATAAAATAAAATAGGAGCAACTAGTTTCCATGCAGCTGCATGGTTGCATGGTTGTTTAGCAACAAATAACGTGTGAAATAATCAATTTCCGGCACCCTTATCTTTCTTTCTTCGTTTTTTCATGCCTTTTTCTTTTTTGTTTTTCCAACTTATAAAACTGGATATTAATCTTTTAAATTATTCCTCTATCGACCAGTTAATTATTTTACTCAAAGACCTAATACAAAACTTACTATTTAATATGACTTAAAAAAACTGAACATCATTTGAAGCTTTTATTCATAGATAGCAAAAAACTAGGGAATTATTACAATCTTGGACCAAACACACTCAACTAAAACCAAAATTATTGGATGTCCAAATGCAATCATAAAACCAAACACAAAAAACAGAATCATTATTATTCTAAACTAAGTAGCTAGACAAGAGCTCGATCTCCTCTCCTCGACAAGCCTTGATAAAATTTGGATGTCGTCGCATGATCAACTCTCACATAGCAGAAACGTCGGCTTTAGTAGAATGTCATCTCGATCAAACTTAACCTTTACAGTGTATATATATCAATATATATGGTCTGATGACACACACATTGACTTTAAGCCAACAACCTGACCGGTTTTGTTCTGATCTCTTCTAACGTAACCCTCAATGTTTTTGTACTTAGACAACCTAATTAGGTTTTCATGGGAAGTTCTTTTATGGTGATGATCGGAGTTTCGAAAGATTGAAAAACGGGCTAGCTCTAATATTTCGTTATAATTTCGTGTTGCATTTAATAAACAAGAAAAATATTCAAATATAAGCCGAGAACAATTAAATAAGCATTAAAAACCAAATTAAAAGCTAGAACGATTTTATGCATAAACATGGGCCACACGTTTTCTAGCCAACGAGGGAAACACTAATTGCGCCTTAAATAAGTAGTGTGCAAATTAATCTTAGTTTCATGCATGCTAACGTAATCAAATGCGTGTCATGATATATTATTTCTAGATAATTACATCACATGGTTTTCTTTCCATATTTATGATTTCTATTTATTCGAGAACGTATCTCCTCGTTAAGTTTTCTTAATTTCCCTTGCCATTTTAAAAAAAATAAGAAAATTGATATTCCAGAACGTATTTCTACATTCGTAGTCCCTTGTTTGTTTTTCGCTTTACATACTATATATGTCATAATCATAAGAAAAAATCATGTCTAGTTATGATGTACGGGTAAAAAGAGAAATGCTAAATCCATATAAGAATTACACAAAAAAATCTACACGCTGATGTATCAGAGAGTGATTGGTCTAATAAAAAAAAAAGATAAATAGAGTATAACAAAATAGATCAATCACTCACTTCCTGACACATCAGTGTGTGAATTTTTTTTGCGTAATTCTTATGTGGGTTTAGTATTCGGTAAAAAAACTGAAATTCTAATTTTAGTCGGTAGACACCTGAATAACCAAGTATATTCAGCGATCTACTGATATGAAAGCGGTTTCGCTACAAGACACGCTAAAAGATTGTATTATTGTATATAATTTTAAGTTTCTAGTTAATTGCATACCTAAAAAGTTTAGTTACAGAAGAAACTTCAATTCCATATCATAAATATCATGGTGTAAACAGAATATTATGTATAGTTTTGAATTGACACTTAAATGACAGATATCAGTTTTATAAGAATTTCAGGAATATGAGTTGTCGTCTTGTAGATATGCATATGATTATATTCTGGACTATTAACACACATTACCAATAACAAAATATATTCTAAAACTATAAATGTGAACTTATTTGTGCTATTTATAAATTTTCGAATTGTAAAAGACATCGAGAAATTATACAAATAAATAAGTATATAGAAGACCCAAAATAAAAGATGCATGCTAACTAATCATTCTGTTTATTTGTTAAAAATAAATAAATAAATAAATAAATAAATAAATAAATAAAATTTGATTAGTTCTAGAAGACGTATTATTTTTACTTTTACGTACAACTAATAGCTACAAGTATTCAATGGCGTTTATTGGTTGATGTACTTGTTTTGTATACATTAACTACTATTTTAGCACACTTATCTGACTAAAATATTATAGTTTAATTTGTTTTAGAAGAAATTTAATTTGCGACAAAGAAGCTAATTTCACTACTTGGTTGGGGTAAGCATTTGCAGGCTCGTTCGCAACATGTTACACAAATGGCAGTATGCTAGTTACTTTTAGAAGAATCGGCTTTTAACATATGTTCTAGTTTGTCGGTCTAAAAACTTTCGTTCAAACTGCGAGAAGTGTTAGGTGTCGTTTGTTTTTTTAGAGCTTTTACCTCTTCATCACATCGCAAACCATGTCCAGGAAGAAAAGTACATTAACTCTTCACAGAAGAAGTTAATCGTTTTGTTTTGTGCTATTCAAAGTACTTCTTTCATTTTTCCTCTTATGTCTTCATTGGTGTAGAGGAAAGAAGTGGAAAAAAAACCTAAATTATGCATTGGTGAAGAGGAAAGAAGTGATTATATCCTCTTATGTCTGAAAAAAAACAAACGGTCTTCAAAGATAATGTCTGCGCGCCTGCTTGTTGGTTGGCACAAACCTGATTGTGAATTTGAGTCCATTAGGTTTAAGGTTTGCATTGCTTGTTCATTACACTATGTATTTATTATAAATACATAAGCAATCTTCATTATGTAAGGACATAAAAACACAATTCAATATTATTACTCGTTTACTACTTTACATGGTATACGAGCTTTACGTAAAATCCACCTACAAAATTTGTTGTCCTCCGGTCATCGGCTACTCGCCGATGATCCGGAAGGATACAAGTTATTTTAAACTTTTGTTTTTGTTTCTAGGAATTTGTTTTTCGTATTCAATGAATAAACTCTAAACCATAGCCGTCAAAACACACAAAATATGTTGACTCGCCTCAATAAATCATATTTTTTCCCCTTTATCGTCAAATTGTTTTCATGGTTGAAGATCACTATCGTTGACAACAAAAGTTGACCACAAAATTTCCGCTCCCTCTTAAAGGTAAAGCAAGCCATGACGTAAAAAAATAGCAAATGTCATAAAATTGAAGAAAACCGCGAAGCAGTATACAATTATGACGTCTAATGCAAGTACATCTCCATGCAAACGAACAACAAAGAAGATGATAAAAAGACAACGAGAAGAAAAGAAGGTGATTTCAACATTTTACCCAGTTTGTACGTTCGAAACCTCCCGTTCAAACTGCATAAGAGTGTTCGATGTTATAGGTTAACACTCAAGCCTAAAGGCTTAGGGTCCATTAGGTTGAGGGTTATATTAGTTTATGTCATATTTTATTATAAGAGGAATGCTAGACTCACAAAAAAATATCCATAAAATGAGTTGTCAAGGTGTAATTGGCTTAGTATAAAACAAGAGAGAGAAACTAAAGCAAAATACACCAATCATCCTCCGACAACTCATTTTGTGATGTTTTTGTGAATATTTTTGTGTGGATCTAGCATTCCTCTTATTATAAATAGACATGAGATCTCATTATGTAATAACACAAAACACAAATAATAATATCTCTATTCGTTATCTTACAGTTAGATGTTAAAACATACTCAATGTAATTAGTTTAAAGTATGATAACAATTTTAATATTACACTAAGCTAGCTAGTTTTTCTTAATTAAGTATCTAATTGAATAAAACTATCAATTAACCATTTATCACTGGTATCATCAACGTTATTAACATCCAATATCAAGTTACCTATCATTGAAGTTTGTCATCAAGCTATAGCATTGTCATAAATTTTCATTTTGTTTTATACTATTCAAATACGAACATTATAAGCAAATCATATTCATTTTTTTTATACTATTCAAATAGGAATATATAATAATCTTATTCAAAGTAATGTGTGTTGGCTTTTTGGATACAAGTCATATGTTTCATACTTGAGTCTTGTTTATGTTGAACCTCTCCAGAAACATTTGAACATTCTTGGAAGCCTTCACTCGTTGCTCGCCACTCACGACTCACGACTCACTCACTCGGTCCTCATCCTGACGTAGTCCATGACGGCTACCCACTATTCTCACTTTCATACCATTTTTCTAAACCAAATTTACCATTTTACCCTTCATGTTTCTTAATTCATTTCTATCTAAACCACCCACTTGCCTTCAAACTTCAACTCTCTAGTGCCGTGCCCCCCAAGCTACTTAGGTCATTTTCGTCATTCAAGTAGCTTAGTCAAACCAAATTAAGTCAAACATTTTTGGTACCTATAAATAATACCATATCCCACAATCAACTCTTCACTTCATTCAATCCAATTTCCATTTGCTTACAAAAATCTACTTTTTGAGTTTTGTTTCCACACTTTTATATTAGATCATATATTGCAAAAGATGGTGTGTATACCTATGAAGAGATCAAGAGGGGACGAATTCGACACGACTATAAATAGCATGGCAAACTACTTGATGCTTCTTTCTAGAGGCAACACAAACATGGATTCCTATCAAGATGATTCAGTTAGCCGAGTCTTCGAGTGCAAGACATGCAACCGCCAGTTTCCGTCTTTTCAAGCCCTTGGAGGGCATAGAGCAAGCCATAAAAAGCCGAGGCTTGTAGATGGTGACATGACAAGTCATCATCACGACACGGCTGTGCTCATTAAGCCCAAAACTCACAAGTGCTCCATTTGTGGAGTTGAGTTTGCTATAGGACAAGCTTTGGGTGGTCATATGAGGCGCCATAGAGCGGCTACAACTACGGAGAACCACGCTTCGTTACCGCTTGATTTGTCGACACCAGTGGTGAAGAAAGTTAATAGTAGACGTGTTTTTAGTTTGGATTTGAACTTGACACCTTTAGAGAATGATTTCGAGTTTAGAGTTGATGATGAGAAGGTGACTCCAATCACAGTTGACTTTTTCTTATGATTGGAATTTCATGTATTATTTTGAGATATTATACATTTTTTTTCCCGGAATTTTAGAGTAGATTTTTAGTTTTATGATATAGAAACGATTATACTTTTTTACTATTGACATATTTATTTTATACAAGATAGCCTTCATGTATAGACCGTAATATATTTCAGTTTTTTTTTATGAATCTTAAAATCTTCATTTATGTAGTGCTAACAACGGTTTGTTTCCATGAATTTTAAGGTTGGATTTTACATGACTATATGTGGAGTATATTTTCAGTTAATATTTAGTCTTATATGATTAGTACATAAAATGTTGACCAGAAGAAGCAAAGGGTGACCAGGTTCATATATAGTAAGCATGTTTTAAGGTGACCAGGTCCATATTTATTAGAATCAATATTATAGGGTCCATGTGTTTTGTGTTTGTAATATTTTAAATCTAAATTATTTTGTAATATTTGATGTCTATCATTTATACATTTCGAGATTTATATATATTTTTTCATTGATCACACTGTCATGTTAAAAAAAAAAGATGCATTTGTAGTAATACTTGTGTTTAAAGTATGAATCATAAGATGAAAGTTGTGTTAATGTATGAGTTTTGCTAATATGTGCCCACTGGCCACACATAAAGTGCAATTAATAGACATAATTATTTTTTAAATCAAATAATGCATTCAATGAACATTAATTAAACTCTAAAATTATCTTAATTAAATAGAAATTTGATGTTAATTAACTTAAACCTTACATATATAAAGAGCTAAACATGTAACTAGTGAATACATATTAGCAAAACCCTTAATGTATATATTAACATTGTTTCAAAATAAATGTACACTTTTAAAGTGCACAAACTTTAGAAAATGTTACTAACAATACTATTCATCAATCAAATATTTTCTATGTTCAATAAAGTTTTTTTATTAGTTGAAGTAAAAATTAAAATAATTATTTTAAGACAGCTCAAAATAAACATGTGAAAAATTATTTTGGGGCGCAGTCAGCATTAACTTAACATAAAGACAATTCTTGTTCATCTTTTAGCAAAATTCACCAATTATCATGCATACAATAACATAATATGTATATATAAAATGGGATAGTTTGTAAATAACAAACCGTTTAGAAAAATTTTAGGGAAAGGTAGATTGAACTAAAAGTTGATCATTTTCAATCTTTACATAATGTTAACCTTTAAAAATAAGGATATGTTATTGGCACTTCTAAACTTATTATAATACTCTCTTAAATTTTTTATTTCTTTTAATTATTCTTTTATTTTTATAATTTGTTTTTATCATAAAACTGCGAAACAAAAAGTATGGAACAGAAGATATAAAGTTTGACAAGTCAAAAACTGTAAAATACAAAAAATACGAAGCAGAAAACCATAAAAAAAATATCTTACCCTGTTAATAAAATAGATAAAACATAAAAAAAAAGTACAAAACATAAAAAAAAAATTGACAAGTTAAAATTAGCAAAAGACAAAAGATACGAAATAAAAAAAATTCTTGTCCTATCAATAAAATCGATAAAAAATGAGGATATGAGGGGCTATAAGGATACCAATAACACTACCCTTAAAAATTACTCAATTTTCAACCAAGAGATATACGTAGTAATATAGATCCATTATAGTTGCCAAAAATAAAAAGATATTGTATTACTATGTAATTAACTCACTTAATAAAAAAAATACATTTGACCCTTTCAGAGTTTCAGTAAACATAGACATTCTATTATATAATCCCAAATTAGTCTCTTCATGATGACAAGATGTTTATTCCTTCTTCAAAAATGTATTAAATAACTCAAACTTTTTTCATACAAATTGTGTCAAGTATGGATGTCTGTAGTTTAATTAACCTATAACGTATAGACGGTATAGTTTTGAAAATTTTACTACACAATCTTATTTCCGCTAACGCGAGACAGTTAATAGTTAACCTTTATTTGTAAAACAAAATATATCCCATTTGTAACGATGCAACGATTGATATAACCCAAACAAGAGATAAAACTCTAAAACTTAATTATATTAATGATCTAAGATGTCTATTATTATAACAAACCCTATATATTATAGGAAAGTAAAACTTACAGGAAAAGTAGACTAATCATAGTTAAAACCGACTTAAACATAAAAAAGAAAATTATAGAATCGACACATTTACGACGTAAAGGTATTAATCCCTTTACGGTATAAATACTTAAACTCTCAAATAAATCATATTCTAGAGCTCTACGGACTACGGCGTAAAGAGAAAGAAAGCTTTACGCCATAGAGACCACGATCTTCTACATCTCATGACCTTGAATCTTGTCCCCATCAGAAGGTTTGAGATTTCTTTTAAGACTGTAGATACATTATTGTAAACTTACTTATACGGTTTTTTGTATCTTTGATACATTTGTTGTTAGATGGTTTAGTTTGGATCGAAGTGTATGCCATAAATATTTATGCATATATAAAATCAAACTACAGACACAGCACCCTAATTTTTTGGTCTTAGGCAGACGGTTTAATATTTAATACTGTACTTACGACATATCTGTAGCCCAAATCCTTTGAACAATTTATGTATTAATAGACATGTTTTCGGCTGCTCAGTTATTCAAATGCTTTTGAGGCCGAAAATGATACAATGCACAACCCTTTGGCATGTAAAAATGGTTCATTACGCGATTCATAGGCTGTAATAAATGTGCTAGAAGATAATCTGGGCAACTTTCAACCTACTATGCTAATGATTTTAGTTAAGGTCTATGTTTTTGGTTAACTATATATGCAAAATTTTAATCACTGAGAAAGAAAAACATAATCATATGTTCAAATCCTGATATTCTGATATATTGTTACTAGTTGTACCGACATTCAAATACAAAACAATTTAGTTTAGTTATGATTTGCAATAAATCTATAATTTCGATACTTCAAGACTTACTTCACTCTATATTCTTTGTCGGGATCTTATAAATGGATCCTACATCAATACT
The DNA here is from genome assembly GCA_910596185.1 of Chrysanthemum makinoi. Taxonomy (NCBI): domain Eukaryota; kingdom Viridiplantae; phylum Streptophyta; class Magnoliopsida; order Asterales; family Asteraceae; genus Chrysanthemum; species Chrysanthemum makinoi. Next base: position 183,175,713 of record OU343218.1, on the reverse strand, counting down.
GCAAAATCACTGACTAGATCAACAACTGAGCAAGTTTAGATAACTATGATATTGCTAAGGAAACCAAAGATGCTATAAAGTTTCCGTATCAAACTAATAGCAATGCCGTCTAAACCTAGCAGTAGCATGCTAAACGTCGAGCATTTGAATCAATTGATTTCCTTGTGGTTTGAATAAAAAGAATCAGACAGAAGCTTCCACATCACGGTCTTCTTTAATCACACCATCAACAATGTCCGGTTTTGAATTACCTTCTAGATATTTTTCTAGGATCGTTTGATCAACAATTTCTAAGTCACTGTTTCTTGAGTCTGTCAAACTCGAATCCTTGCTTTTGCCCCATATGATTAAATATAGTCCGATAACTATGACTGCCGCTCCAATAACCCTGAAAAACATTTAGTTCCAAACAACATAATTAAATTTGGCTGAACTAAAGATGCCATGATATCAGTGGGCAACATAATTAAACCAAGTTTGACCATCCTACGATACACTACCAACCCTAGTTAAAATGTTAGATATAAGAAGTACCTTCCCATCTCGATTTGTTCAGCTAGAGTGACTGAACTAACAATCACACAGATCACCATCCCCAGGGGATTGAAGGCTGTCACAAAGAAAGGTCCTTTTACCTTCATTATTAGACCCGAAACATAGTAGCTCGCCCCTGATCGAACTATACCCTGTGTCCAACAGCAAATAGAGTTTCAAATCGTAATACAGGAAAAACAAAGTATAAACATATGGGAAGTTAATATAATCTTTTTTCTTACACTGTATAATGTAGCGAATAGTTTTGTGTCCCATCTCAAAGACCAAATGCCTGGTTTGTCCTTCTCGATAACAAAAGTCATCACAGTGCCTTGCAAGGCACCCATCATACATATGAGGGTCGTAAGAGATAATTGAGCAGGGTATTTCTTCAAAGTCACAGCCTGAAAAATAAAAGCCAAATGTTTAATAGTGTACAATACACCAATGCATCATTATATTGTAAAATCAAATTTTAGATGGTTACCTGAAGGATGTAGAAGCTCGCCCAACACAAGCAGCCAGCAGTGATCATGACCGCTCCTTTGATATGGTGATCTTGAGATACCGTGGAAGGTGCTTGAGAGTGGTGAACCGTGCTCACATTGGTCCATGGCAATGGGATCGGCGGTCCATTGACAAGGGTCATGACCATGGCTCCACCTACCGTCACAAGGGTTCCTATGATCTTCACTTGGCTATGCAATCTTCTTATGTTCACCTGCTCAAGCCTACCCAAAACACACAAATTATGAGTCTATCTAGTTGCATATATTCACACTTTCGTTTGTATGTTAAGATCATATTGTACCTGAATATCCACGCCATGAAAAACGTCAAGGCAGGGAGAATGTTACACATTGCTATGGCGAATGTAGCAGTTGTGTACTTCATTCCGGTATAATACAATATTTGGTCCAAGACAGGCCTAAATTTACAAAAATAGAGTTAGCTAAAAAACGTAAAATGAAAGTAAAAGATAAGCATCATCATCTCGTAATGTAATTAGGCTCTGGTGCATACTCTAATTGTGCAAGCAACACTATCTTCAAGAACACAGACAATGTCATCTTAGGTCGCAGTTTCCTGTATTTTTACACAATTTAATAACCAAGATAACATGTAAGTGTTACGGAGTATATAACATTAAAACATATAAAATACATGTGTGACATTGCAATGCGTCGTTATAATGATTTTTCACCTTTCAAAAAACAGAGCGAAAGGGCCAAAAGTGATGACTGCAGCAATATTTCGATAAACAGAAAAAGTGAAAGGATTTAAGCCCTTGTTTAAAGCAGACTTCACTATAATCCCATTAATAGCATATCCTATTTGTAGAAAAAGCACCCCAAGGTATGGTTTCCCGTGATCGGCATAACGAGACCACCGATCCCGGGAAATTCTCTCCATCTTCACTCAATTTTTTTTTTATGTGTCTTTTAACTGAGAGGTGTTGCGGGGTTTAAATATGCAAATACGATTGATAATGCAAGTTAATAATAGCATCTTGTTACAACCTCCATTTAAGGCATGTCTTAAGAAGCTCAAGAAGTGCACCACGTACACTGTCTCCACCTTTTCTGTTAGCTTTTATGTTTACGAAATTGAAAATTGAAGACAAATTCTTTTTCTTAACCCGACAAACCGTAGATTAGGATGTCTATACTAGAATTTCTGCTCATCTTGTTACCTGTCATTTCAATTGTCTTATTAAGGTTGGAAATGTTATTTATAGCATGATGAAATTTAGCAAAAACAATCAAGTTTCTTCTATACTATGACATATGATGGTACTCTACAACACTACTACCTCTAAAAAAATGTTCTTTTACGTAACTTTCATCTTAAAAAAAGACATGAGATATCGTCTAAACTTGGCATATGACATATCTACTTAGATCATGTAAACGTATCGTGTGTGAATTGACAATACTTCCTATTATAGCAAAATTAAACGATCAAGGGACCAGAATAATTTCATCATTCTTATATCTATATAGTGTTGAGTTTATGACATAAAAAATACAATAAAACATAAAGACATCAAGAGTACACAGCGGAAGACTTAAGATCATAACGAATAAATTAATTAACCGAAGTATGCTATAACGCACCTTTTGCGAATGTCAGATCCCTCTTGTGAATGTCAGATCCCTTGAGCAAAACAAAGAAGTACTAATTGGTGTAAGAATAATGTCTTACAACCACGTTCTTGTACACACGAATTAACCAACGAATCAAGCGATTGCTAGATCTAACACAAGTCCTCGTTTAAGAAAACGAAACCAAACTCCCTTACAAATGGGGTGCTTGGCAATATTAGACTAGAGAGAGAGAGGAGAGATCTAGGGTTAATTCAATGCACAAGTGTATGAAACCCTAGACCTTAACCCTCTTTATATACTAAGAGAAACTTTAACAAGTTAATGAATTAGGCCTTGGAGAGAGGCCCCCTATGGCCGGCCACTATTGAAAGCCCAAAGCCAAACCCATAACTTTCCCAAGTTTTCCATTTCTAGTCCTTTCTCTTTTCATTTAACTGGTTAGTCATTTTCCGTTAAATACTTAACGATCGTTAACCGGACTTAATGTGCAATAATTAATCATAAACATAAACATTAATTATTAACTTTAATTCTCATTCGCTAATGTGTGCAATTCCGTGGTCACGAGTTCGAATCCGAACATTCACATGTTTGTAAATATATACATTTCCAATGACCCCACTTGGATATGTTTACAAAACGTGAAATGACATTGGTTAGCGTCTAGCAACACGCCAATGCCCCGGTACAACTCGTGTATGGTTTTCTGGAGAAAAACCAAATTTGATGATTTATCATCATATTCATCCTTTTGTTTCTAATACCATGTTAATAAGAATATGGATCTTACTCATTTTTTTAATTAACTATTCTGCTTTCGCTTTATATGATTTATTAAGATTACCAATTTTCCTCAACGATTAAGACCTTGGTATGGCCATACAAACATCTTAACAATCCTACGAGGGCCAAGTAGTATTATACTTCAAAATAAATTTGAAGGAAACAAATCCCATTTTGACTACAAGCAGGATTCATAAATTTCGCAACACTTCTGAAAATAACCCTTATAACTACCGCCACGATAGCGTTAGATTGCTTCACAAAAATGCACTACATCCATGACATATCTCTTGTATCTCAAGTCCGAGGATAAATATCCATGATATACTTAATGACAAAGATCCATAAAGTATCATCATGTGGTGGGATAAGTCCTATATTCAATTCATTGAATATCATCTCGAATTAGTTATGCTACGCATCAATATACTTTCAAGTATATTCTAACTAATACTCAGATTTGTCTTAATTCAATATCATTCTCATGTTATTGATTGACAACGGACTATTTAGAATAATTTAAGTTATTCAAAGATTTAAACATGCAAATATAGGATAACATCATAATAAATGAACAATAAACATAACAAAATATTTTATTTCATTTCAATAATAATGTTTAGAATATCCTTTTATCCAAATACTAAATAGATCAATGCATGATAATTCTTAGTTAATGAATTTTGCCACAAGTCATGCAACTCATACTTGTTGACAAGGCATAATTTCAACTAACTTTGATCTATAGGAATTTTGAGAATACTTATTTCAAAAATTCAATAAGTGAATTTCTTGTATGTGTTTACACATATCTTGATATTGTCATATTTATTCCATAAGGTGCGGACAACCAACCACCTTTATATGACAATCATCTTTCAAAACTTTTAAAGTTTAAAGTATTCTTTATTCTTTAATGTATAATGCAACTATGCTCTTAGTTGAGCATAACTAGTCAACATGGTCATCATCAAGGATACCGTGACTAGAATTGAGTGTCATCTCAATTATACTAGCATCATTGTGTACAACAATATGCTCTTTAAATATCCGTAAACTTTTGAACAGTTATAGTGTAATGTTGGTGCCTACCAAAACTCAAGTTTGTTGGTAATGACAATTATGAAACAATTGTCATATAATCATCCATAGAATCTAGGAGCATCTCCAGATTGTGGAATGTGATTCTAAATCCAAACATATTCCTTTAAAATATTTATTACACTAACAACTTTCAATGTTGTCAAATCATCTTGTAATCAAGCATGACACAACAACTTTATACACAACATGATGTTCATGATGAATCTTCAAGTTAAACTTTAAGATCTCATCTATCTTGTCAAAGATATGTATTCATCATGTTCTTTTTGACTCATTTATTTACCGCATATGTTTATAATAATAAACATATATTCCAAGGTTGTATATATTATTTCCAAATCTTACAAACGAAGTTTCATTCCCAACTAAAACTTAATTTAAGTGGAATGTAGTTACCCATACAACATATAAGATTTAAGATAAATAAATAATACTCCCACTAGCTTTCAGGAATACTTATGAGCAATCTTATTTTAATTATTAAATCAAACATTGATTTAATATTAAACATAAGAATCATCTCATAGATGCATGCATATATCCATTCATGGATTCTTGCAGTTTGTACATATCCAAGGATTATTTGAATTCATAAAACTTCTTTGTATTACTCATCGTCCTCGCAAAAGTAATTTCACAACAAAGAGTTATGACATTCATTGTCAAAATTTCATATCAATGAAACTAAGTATGACAATTATAATCTTTATACTTCTATTTAATGTATATAGGAAAGAATATTTAATCATAGTTAATTGCTTAAGTATGATTGATATTATTATCACTAGACATACATTAAATACATGTACAATATTGTCCATATGATTTCTACACAAAGATTTAAACCACTATGATTTCCATCCTTTGAAGAAACTCATTTTCATTATTAAGATAAACCAAGTATCTAAAGTTTATTATCTTTATGGACAAAGATCTCTACATTCATAGTATGATTGATTTTCCACAATTCAACATTTGGTAAATTTATCATTATGATTAACATGCTTACCATGATCCTCAGAACTCATAATCCTCAAAGATATTAAATATCCGAGATATCCTTACGGATCTATGAATGACAATTCCATCATATTAAGGTCAATCATTTTCATGTTTAGCCTCATCATGATATTTGCTAGTGCATTTTAGAAGATTATGTATTTTGTAATTCAATCTTTCAAGATCTAAACAAAACTCCCACTTGCCTTTAAAAATTTAAAGATTACCTTTAAATAGTTTAGCAAGTAGAGCAACAATACATTGTTCTCTTTTGGGATATGACAAAAAACATTGACATTTTTCACATTAGTTTGTTACAACTCACTCTATAAGTAGTTTAACAAATTCTGAACTTCATTTATAAGACTTAATGTGATTCATCACATTCCATAAACAAATGGTGTCTTATTAATCTTCTAGGTTGGAGTCTTATTGAGTATATTCAATCTATACTCAATCTACTAACCTTGATAACTTTTGTAAGAAACTATAGTTATCTCAATCAAACAATGCCAATAGATTTTGATTCTTGTAACCTAACATACCATGAAACTATGGTATTTCCTTAGAATTAATATTGTAAGAAAATCTAACAATATTTAAGATAACCATCTCCTCTTTGGCTTATCTATTTACCAACAAAGTAAAACTTAACGGTACAATAGAATTACCAAGTCAATTGCATACATTATAACACAAGTATTTTTTACCAAGTCAAAAGACATATCAGTTATAATCCCACTATATGTTATAAGTCATTTGATCAACTCATTGACTTCATGCGTATGTCTTAAAACATAGCAAGTTAACGTCTTACTTTATATTGTAAGTCTTTAAAAGACTTCATGTTTGTGACTTTACAAAATCATAAACATTTATAATTAAAGTAATTATGAACACCACCTCAGGTTTCAATTAATATTTCAAGTTAATATTTACTACATATATTTAAGTCATTCAACGAATACTCAAATTCAAAGTAGTATTAGATTACTTCATTTAATTTATGTCATTCTAAGAAATGTTCAACGTAAGAAACTGCAAAATCATCCATGCTCGTTCTCACGACACGTGGGTATTTTACCTTGGGCTACAATCTAGTTCACGTTCTCACGTAACATAAATTGTAACTACAAGTGTTTCTTAAATATTGAATGACATAAATATTTAAAATAAAGTAGTCTTTGTTATCATCTTGACACACATGTTCTTAATAGGGCAATCATACATATTTAAATGTATACTTCCTATTAGAACGTTATTCTCTTACTTTACAATCAAGAGAATCCTTTTAAATCATATTAATATGTGTTGTACCTTGTACACAATAAGATTTCTCCCACTTGTGCATGGAACAACATCATGTAGCATATAAACAACACGATACACGTTCGTTTATTTGATTAATATGATTTGTGTCATAGATATAACAAGTAGATGTAGAACTATATTGTTTAGTAAGGAAACGTATACGACTATCCTTAAAACATAAGTGTCTACAATTGGAAAGTAATTATCTTTGAAGATAATCTGGGTTACTACACAGAGGCTTGTAGCTCCAATGAATGAGAAATCATTAAAACAACTTCTTATTCAAGAATGCAACAAAATGCTCCAATCTGAATCGACAACATTGTAAGTGTTGCATAACCAGTGAAAACAACTTGCTTGCTATTTACTTTCCTACACCTTTGAAGAACCATACATAATCATTACTAAGGTACTAAAAGGTTTATTCTACTATATGAATGATAGGTTATCCATCAATGTTATTATCTCGAAAAATTGGGTATGCAATTTCTTCCTCAACAGGCCTACCATCCCCATATTGGTATGTAGTACCTTTAAAGGCTAAAGCAAAACAACTAGATAAAAATATGCTAGTTTGCCTTTTACCAATTTTTTTTGCGGTAATTAGTCTAGCTTCTAATCTAGTAACTCATATACATGTTTTCCAGTTAACCAACATTCATGTTGTTACAAATGATTCATTCACCAAATGAGGGTAATGAAATCTTTATGGAAAATAAGATGTGCAATTCATTGCTAAGAGTTACATTAGAATTTAGACAATTCAAATGTTCCTATTATACCTTTCTCATTCATGAAAAGGAATAGGATTGAGTCTCATGCTTCTCCCATGGAAAAGAGACTTCGTTTGTCTTATCGAAATTATTCTCGATCAAACATTTGTTTGAATGCTAGAATGGATCAATTTACTAAACAAAGACTAAACCACGTTTACGGTTAAATGTTGCATTTATACATTCAAAAGAATTACAAAATTCAATTTTAGTATTTTCGATAATTAACCTTTTCAATAAACAATTAAATACCCAAGGTTCATATTCATATAACCAATTAATTATTATTGAAAACTAGGATCCAAATTGTCATAATTTCATCACGCCAGTTGATCTCTGCTAGTAATGAACCTTATACAAAATGGTAGAGCATTTGCTCAATTGCCAATTTCAATTGCAATTCCTAGATTTATGGGATTTACATATAGCCAATATCAATCGCCATGTAAACATGTTTTATCCCATCTAATGCCTTGAGTTGCCGCTCACGCTTAACTCAATTAAGTTGTCCAACTTAAGAAACTGCAAAATCGTCCATGCCCGCTCTCACGACACGTGGACATTTTACCCTTCGATTAAGATCTAAGTCACGTTCTCACGCAAATAGAAAGTAATCTTAGGTGTTTCCATTTCGTTGGATGGCATATAACTTAAATTAAAGGGTAATAGTTTTAATGTTAAATCACATATGTACAAATATGTCATGCATTCATCTTTGTAGCATAGTTTTTATTAAAACATTTATATCTTGTTTTAATATATAAGCTTTTCATCATCAAACTTTAATTGAGGTATTGGGTTCACCAATCAAGGAATTTAGTGTTAATTATCATCCATTATACCGTACTTTTGCATAAGTGTAAACACTTAGTGTTTCCGATAATTACCACCGAAGTGGCGCATGGAATTAAAACTAATTCGCCCTTAAGATGAACTTGCACATTTAATGGCTTACTAAGTAGCTCCACTCGAACTTACGAGGGGAGAGGACCGTGCACGCGCTAAAGCACAACCTTAGACATCCTTTCTTCAGTGGATCATGCACTTCTTTAAACCCCTTTTATTAGTTCATTCTCATGGGTGAGCCGCTCAGACCATTTGTACCAAAGTCATCAATCAATTAAACGATTATGATTACTAGTCTTAAAATACATGTTTCACCATTGTTTAGGTCAGTTTATTTTTCTTGTAAAATACCCTTGTTACACATAACAAACAAGCAAGTATTTATAAAAATAAACAAATAAACAATGAATGCATAACAAATAAAAGTCATGCATATAAAAAAGCCACATGCAAACGGTTTGATAAATCCTATTAATAACCAATTCTAGATTTGATAATATGCATATATTTAATTAAGACTTTCAATTCTTTCATCTATGTATAAGGTGAACCACATGCATCGATTCATCGATTGCCTAAGTCAAAATTAAATACATACCACATAGCACATAATTGATTAAATTAATAATTATTGAGGTCTTCCCCAATTTTAGATCTATCAAAAATTAGTGTATATCACTTAAACATGAAAGACATACAATAAAGCAAATCCATGATAAAACATGCAGATAATTATCATGGATATAAAATTACACTTAACAATTAATGCAATTTAATCAAAGTTACGATATACACATAAAGTTGCATGCATCTTAGGGTTTCTAATCCAATTAAAACAATAGTTTGCAAAACCCTAATTAGGGCACCAAAATCAAACGCCCCCCCTCAAAATTAGGGTTTAGGTTTTTTCAAACCCTAGATCTAAGCATACAAATAATAACACATTCATGTTTATTTTAATTATGTGTTTCAGTAATTAATTACTTGTTACATAAGGCTCGTGATGCCATCTTTGTTGAGTTTATGACATAAAAATACAATAAAACATAAAGACATCAAGAGTACAATGAAGACTTAAGATCATAACAAATAAATTAATTAACTGAAAGTATGCGTAACGTACCTTTTGCGAATGTCAGATCCCTCTTGCGAATGTCAGATCCCTTGAGCAAAACAAAGAAGTACTAATTGGTGTAAGAATAATGTCTTACAACCACGTTCTTGTACACACGAATTAACCAACGAATCAAGTTATTGCTAGATCTAACACAAGTCCTCGTTTAAGAAAAACGAAACCAAACTCCCTTACAAATGGGGTGCTTGGCCCAATATTAGACTAGAGAGAGGAGAGGAGAGATCTAGGGTTAATTCAATGCACAAATGTATGAAACCCTAGACCCTAACCCTCTTTATATACTAGTAGGTAAACTTTGGGAACAAGTTAATGAATTAGGCCTTGGAGAGGCCCCTATGGCCGGCCACTATTGAAAGCCCAAAGCCAAACCCATAACTTTTCCAAGTTTTCCATTTCTAGTCCTTTCTCTTTTCATTTCACGGTCGTTAGTCATTTTTCCGTTAAATACTTAACGATTGTTAACCGGACTTAATGTGCAATAATTAATCATAAACATAAACATTAATTATTAACTTTAATTCTCATTCGCTAATGTGTGCAATCCCGTGGTCACGAGTTCGAATCCGGACATTCACATGTTTGTAAATATATACATTTCCAACATATAGAACATGGAAATGTGGAAGGTTGCAACAACCCTAGCAAAATAAAGTAGTTTAATAAAGGTCACAAGATCTTAAGGACACTAAAAGTGCAAGGGGTGTTGGCCTCAACGTTGGATCTTTGTTGGTTCTAACGTGGTCACAATAATACCAATAACACGATACGTTTCAAAGAAATGCTTTTGTATCAATTGAAATAAATATATGTCATCATCTGTTATGTTACAAGTTCTAATCTATTTATACAAGTTGAAGAGGTGTGTTGAAAGGGTATGTCGGTTGGGGATAACCGCCATATGGCAGCTTATGTTGTAATACTTGCTATTTAGCAGCTACATTTGTAACCTACAATAGTTGACTTCCGATTTGACCCATTGGGTTTGATCGGTCGAAAAGGGTAATGGGTAAGATTGGGATTAACCCAATATTCTCCCCCTTAATCACAATCGCTTTGTTGTAGATCTTTGACTCCGATTAGTTGTCTCATTGTTAGGAATCGATCTTCTGGTAGTGCTTTGTGAGCATGTCGACTTTTCAAATTCTCCGCTTATAAACTCGACTTGTAAATCGTCTCTTTCAACGCATTCTCGTATAAAGTGATATTTTATGTCAATATGCTTACTTCTTCCGTGAAATACGGGATTCTTCATTAATTCGATGGCGGACTTGTTGTGGAAACCATTATCGTAACCCTTTCTTCGGGTATGTGTAAGCTTTGTGAGTAGTCTCTTTAACCATAATGCTTGTGTGTCAGCTGCTGCTTGTTGCTAGAATGAACTCGGATTCACATGATGATAGAGCTACCGTGGCTTTTTGTGTATCTACCGGATTGGTGATTCACCGTATTAGAATATGATTCCAGTAGTGCCTTTTCCTTCTTGAGTGTTGACTCCGTAGCTACTGTCACTATAACCTAGTATTTGGTTTCCTCCATTGTATTTGTAGGTGATTCCATAGTCTTTTGTTCCTTTTACATACGTAGTACTTGCCGATAGCTTTCATATGTTGTTCCTTTGGTTCCTGCATAAAACGACTAAGTAATCCAATGGAATAACTTAAGTCGGGTCTTGTATGTAGCAGATATCGTAAGCATCCAATTAAGCTCCTGTATTCAGTTGAGTTGACCGTTGTTTCTTCAGTGTTCTTTGTCAATCTTGTTCCTGGATCCATAGGTACTAGCGTTTCGTTGCAGCTTCAGCATTCCAACTTCCTTTAGGATCTTGCTTATGTAGCGGATTGCTTTATTGATATGTCACTCCAGTTTGTGTGACTTCAATTCCTAAGTAGTAGGATAGTAATCCTAGGTCACTCATCTCGAATTTTTCTTCCATTTGAGCTTTGAATTTATCTATCTCTTCTTTAGGTGTGCTGTGATGATTAAGTCATCTACGAGACCTAACTAGAAGTATTGAATCTTTTGATTTCTTCGTAGACAAATTTTGTTCCAAAGCGCATTATTGAAATCTAAAGACTTCAAGGTATTATCTAATTTTATGTTCCAAGCACGTGGTGCTTGTCTTAATCCGTATAGAGCTTTTGTGAGTCTCAGACTTTTCCAAGATTTTATTTCTTTATAAATCCTTCTGGTTGTGAACGCATACTTTTCCTTCAAATCTCCATGCGAAATGCGATTTGACGCCAAGGTGATGTACTTCCCATTTATTATTAGTAGCTATGGCTAATAGTAATCGGACTGTTTCCATTCTTGCTACAGGTGCAAAGACTTCTTCGAAATCTATGCCATGCTCTTGTATGTAGCCTTTTGCTACTAGTCTTGCTTTGTGCTTGACTATATTTTCATTAGCATCTTTCTTGGTCTTGAATATCCACTTTAATCCAATGGATTTGTGTCCTTTTGGTAAAGTGGTTAGTTTCCATGTATTGTTTCCGTTGATGGAATCTAATTCGACCTTCATTGCTTCAATCCATTTTAGATCGGTTGATGCTTCCTTATAATTCTTGGGTTCATCTTCGACCCAGAATAATTGCTCGGTAATACTTCCTAAGTGTTATCAGATATATCATTTAACGTTCTAAAACCTTGTAAAGGTGTATGATCAAAGTCTGGATGTAAATTCCTAGTTGCGTTTGAGTTACTTTGATTGGTTGAAGCGGCCGAGGTAGTTGGTGTAGTTTGGCGCATCGTGATGAAATTGTAGATGGTGTGCGAAAAGTTTGTGAGGGTGAGTTTGTTGTTGATGTTGTATCTTCATCATCTGTAGGGATATCATTGTTTTCTTCATTTGGTTGGATTTCTTGTTCCTGATGATCATTTGCGGCTTCTAGGTTTTCGATTTTGAAGTCAACCCATTCGGGTTCATTATTTGTGTGTTCATCTAGGTAATCCTTCCAGTCCCATGCTTCATCCTCTTTGAATTTCACGTCTCTACTAACACAAATTCTTTGTGTTGTTGGATCAAATAGTCGGTAGGCTTTTGATCCTTGTTCATTTCCTAAGTATACCATTTTGTTGCTTCCGTCATCTAACTTTGTCAGATGTTGTGATGGTACCTTTGCATATGCTATGCACCAAAACTTTTAAATTCTCTAAGTTTGGCTTTCTTTGTTTTATTGCTTCATATGGAGTGATGTCTTCTAAGGCTTTTGTGGGAACGCTGTTTAGAATGTATATTGAATGTCTAACAGCTTCAGCCCAAAAATCTTGAGGCATGTTGGTTGATTTCATCATGCATCTTGTTGTAGACATAATTGTCCTATTTCTTCGTTCAACTACTCCATTTTGTTGTGGTGAGTAAGGTGCGGTTAGTTGTCGTATATGCCATTTTCTTTGCAATATTGAGTGAATTCGTTGAAGTGAATTCTCCTCCACGATCGCTTCCAACATCTTTAATGTTGTCCTTAGCTCCTTCTCTATTGAATTCTTGTATTCCTTGAAAGTATCAAATGCTTGATCTTTCGTGTTTAGAAATACCCACATATATCTTGAATAGTCATCGACTAGTAAGAATATGTATCTTTTTCCAGATGGTGTTGGTGGTGTAATTGGTCCACATAAATCTCCGTATACTAAATCTAAAGGTGAGGTTGATCTAGTTTTTGCTTTCTTGGGAAAAGGTGCTCTACTTTGTTTTCCAATTAAACAAACATCACAGATTTGTGTTGTATGTTTGATGGCAGGTATTCCTTGAACTAACTCTCTTTGAGTCATTGATTTTAGTGATTCAAAGTTGAGATGTCCTAGTCTTGCATGCCATAACCAAGTGTTGTCCTTCAAGTTTGCAAGTAGGCAAACATGTGTGCCTATCTTCAGACTTGCTTTGTAAAGACGGTTTCTCTGTCTCAGGACTTTCATGAAGATTTTGTTGTCCATGTCATAAAGTCGTAATTCATCGTCTTCCATTACTACTTTACAACCGATTTCAGTGAATTGTCCAAGGCTCAATAAGTTGCTTTTTGCGGAATGTAATAGACTTGAGATATGATTCTTTGTTTCTCGTCATCACATTCTAATAAGATTGAACCTTTTCCTTTAATCTCTATATGAGATCCATCTCCGAATTTTACTTTTCCACTAACGTTCTCATCTAGGTCTTTGTAGTGTTCTCTTATTCCACCATATGATTGCTGGCTCCATTGTCTAAGTACCATAGACTATCCACATTTGTCTCTTTATATCCTACATCTTGTTCGTGTAGCGAGGCAGTTTGATCTTTAAGTTTTGTTACATGTGGATCTTCTAATATTGCCATTAGTAAGGTAGGTTCTAAGTCCTCCTCGACAAGATTAGATTGCATAGTAGTGTTTGGTTTTGAATGACACTTACTTGCATAGTGACCCATTTTATTGCAGTTGTAACATTTTACTTTGCTAAGATCAATATGTGCTTTGTTGAAGTTGTTGGGAGAGTTTTCTCCTTTTTCTTTTCTTCTTTAAAATTTTCGTGGTTTTTACCGTGTGAAAATTTATACTTCCCACGTCCACGTCCTCTAAAATTCTTTCCTCTACCTTCATGTCGTGTGAACATCAATTTCTCTTGAGTGTTCTCCTGTTTCCCTTTCTTAAACTTAATCCTTTCTTCATAGGTTTTAAGTCTTCCAATTGCTTCTTCTAGTGTCATAGTGTTTAGATCGGAATATTGTTCTATAGATGCAACTATTTGCAAATACCTATCGGGTACAACATTTAGTAATTTCCTAACTAAGTTCTGATCTTGTATCGTATGTCCTAGACTGGCGGCTTTGTTTACAAGAGTTGTGAGTTTTCCTGTAAAAGTATCGATGGTTTCATCTTCTCTCATATGAAGTAACTCAAGTTCAGACCTAAGTGTTTGAAGTCCTGCTTGTTGTACTCTTTCTTCGCCTAAGTGCCTAGTTTTTAAAGCATCCCATATTGCTTTTGGGGTTTTGTGGTTTGTTATTTGAAGTAATTGGTCTTCTGTAAGGACTGGGGGTAAAGGTATGCTATAGCAAGGTTTCCTTTTTCTTATCGGGTTGAGTTGTATCAGTTGACTCAATTGTTTCCCATAACCCATTTGCTTACTGTAATAATTTGCATTCGAATTGCCCATAGTAAGTAATTCGCGGGTTTCAATATCGGGCATTGAAATTGAGGGGTGGTATTAGATGTACTAACCTCCTTCTTACTTTTTTCTCCACTATCTTGAGTCATTTTTAATTAAAATAATGACTGGGTAATCTCCTAAAATTCTAACACGGGGTGTGTGTTGAGAAATATAGCGCGCTTCTAATATTTTGTGTCTAATGTGACAATCAAAATTATCCTTGGAGATTAAAAAATTCAAAGTGAATAAGCCTAAGGTTAATTACTCCTTAAAAGTTATTCCTAATTATAATAAGCAGCGTAATTACACTAGGTTATTATAATATCTATATGATAAGTGTACTTAAGGTATTATGTAGCAACTTATCAAAAGTAAAAGTAAACTTATACTATATAAGTAAAGTTTAAAAGTAATGGGTGGATTTGTAAGAATTCGAAACCGGGGTTAATATAAACCCTGCCTTTATGTGGTTCGGTGTGCCTTAGGCGCAATATTACCCTTTATCTTTCTTCTTTGATATCTCCTTCAAGAGATGAAGTATTGTCTCTGCCTCTTTCCTTTTGGTGAGACCGCAGAATCCTAACAGCTATGCTTCTCGTGGTTGATCCGAATATTTTGGCTATGGTTAACCTCCTTCTTCACTCTGTATCCTGTTCTCGTTAATCCGGCGCCGGTTAATCCCGTTTGGATTTGTTCGTCCGTGGAAAAATTTGAATCAAGATGATTCAAAAAAATGAAAAAGGTTATTAATTGGATGCAATGTGTGTTTGTTCCTTTTGTTGAATCAATCTACTTTCCTTTTTCTCGATGACTATCGTGTTTAATCGCTGGTAATGGGTTCTTGTTTCAATCGATGTAAGGTTTTGGTTTTTATTTTTCGTCAAAACCTTTGTTCCCTTTGTTCTTGGTAAAAGAATCTAATGAAATTTTTTCAAGATTATTGAAAGTTGCCTATTCTTAGTTGCTAATTAATTACGCGGCTATGAATTATGGTCGGTTTTCAGAATCACAAAAATGATTATTAGTTTAATTTGTGGTTCGGATACAGTTTTGCAAAAAAAATTTACCGCTTTCGGGAATATTTTATCTTCTTCGATTCATGGAAATATGTAACCCTTGGTATATGATGATTTGGTTAAAAGAATCCAAACCGCTCTGATACCAATTGTTGGCCTCAACGTTGGATCTTTGTTGGTTCTAACGTGGTCACATAATACCAATAACACGATACGCTTCAAAGAAATGCTTTGTATCAATTGAAATAAATATAAGTCATCATCTGTTATGTTACAAGTTCTAATCTATTTATACAAGTTGAAGAGGTGTGTTGAAAGGGTATGTCGGTTGGGGATAATCGCCATATGGCGCTTATGTTGAATTGCTATTTAGCAGTTACATTTGTAACTGTCAATAGTTGACTTCCGGATTTGACCCATTGGGTTTGACTGGGTCGAAAAGGGGTAAATGGGTAAGATTGGGATTAGCCCAATAAGGGGGTACACGTACAGTTGAGAAGTTCAAACATGTTAAAACATGTTTGCTTTGCGCGAGATAATTACACTTCTGGTCCCATAAAAATTATATTACTCATTTTTCGGTAGGTTCAAGTTACAATAATCACTTCTTAGCAGAATCACTTTTTAGATAACTTTCTTATTATCTAAGGTCATATTTTCAACATGCAATAAGTTGTAAGAAGATTATAAGTTAAGATAAATGGCAATTATTTGGTAATATACAAAATAAAAATTTAAACACTCATGTACTTCCACTCCCTATAGAAAATTTTCTCTTTTAGATGACTTGACTTGGGTCCGCAACATTCCCTGTTTTGGCTTAGTTGATGGTATCTAAGATTTAATCAACAATAAGATATTTTATTTTTAGCAGATGAGTTTGTTGAGAGATATCAGATGCTAATTATGTGCCCAACTTAGTTCAGTAACAATCGTTTTTTACAGCACACATGCCCAACTTTTTATACTACCGGCCTCCTAAATTACGTGCTTGATTGTATGATCATAAAAGGTGGGTGGATTATGCAAGGTAAAATATGCTGGTCTACTCGCAAAAGTATAAGTAATAATTTATTGATCGTAATTACTCCTATTCTGTTATCATCTGACACCAACAAATGGCTACCACAAATAAAAATAAATAAAGGTAGACGAACATTGACAAAACACATCAAGTTTTGTAGTTAACGCATCCAGACATGGATGTATGTAAAAATATTTAGTCACAGTTAAAAAAAATCTAGTGGCAAACGGCTATATTAAGAACATGGACAAAAAACCATCATATAATATCTTTTCTTAAATGCATCTATATGTAGAAGGAACGACCTTATAGGTAGTCCTCGTAAAAGCTTATATCATGCTTTAAGGTTCAACAAGTATATGTGCACAGCTTGGCAGTTTTTGGGCTCGATCGACATTGAAACACTAGACATTTGTTGTAAACAAGTATAACAAGTTATGATATACATTGACTTTTTGTTATAAGTGTTTACTTGGCATGTTTTGAAAAGAATATAAAACGATTATAAGCCTTTGTTTGGGCAGAAGGCAACCACATTTGAAGAAGAATGATTAATTGTAGGAAGAACTATTACAGAAACGCAATTAAGAGAATGATGGCACCATTAACCGCTTAAATAAATTCATGTTGCACGATAAGCCCACAGACTGAGATACTCAACTCATACATACTTCATGGACTCCAACATCTTGGCTCACATGATAGGTTTTATACCAGTAAAATCGTGTCAAACATTATGTTTGTGTATACAGAATGACATGTGTATTGTAAAATTGGACCCTTCAAGTTCATGTTATAGTATCTCTACATGAATCTTCCAAATGAGCACAATTGGATTCCTTCAAAACAATAATACGAGACATACAGAAACTATTACTAGTGGTAATTTTGCCGAAAGGCCTATTAAGTCACGAAAAACAAATTTTTAAAAGGTGATCTAAACACAAACAAAACTGATCAAAGACAGCAAAAATTCAAAAGGGCTAAATTCTGACATAAATGTGGTTTAACTTAAGGCACATGTTTATGTCGATAACAATTGACGTATATGAGTTAATGAAGCGACAACATTGTCATGCGTATTAAGAGGGAAATATAAGAGT
Organism: Chrysanthemum makinoi; assembly: GCA_910596185.1. NCBI lineage: Eukaryota > Viridiplantae > Streptophyta > Magnoliopsida > Asterales > Asteraceae > Chrysanthemum > Chrysanthemum makinoi. The sequence continues at coordinate 183,157,853 of OU343218.1, read as the reverse complement.
TATATAATATGGTACATGGTGTTACCATGACGCAATGGTGTAACATTTCTGTTTGCTGATTAAAAAAGAATGTCTAAATTCTTGTAGGCCTTTTTGGGACTATTTAGGATTTTTTTTCTCTTCAGAATCAAATTGGTTCATCAAGCTACAGATTGGCAGGTATAAAGTTATAACATCATCATTCTTTAAGTACCATATAAAAATCATCATAAAATAACAAAGGCTAATGAACATATTATATATTCAATTATCAGAAATCAAATATAGACATAAATGGCATCAAGTAAAAGGAAGTTCACAGGCTTCGTTTGTCAACTTATGAAGTTATTTCTAATAAATAAACTGGTTTGATTGTCAAACATTATAACTCACATAAAAACAGCGCGAATTTTTCAAAGTAGCTATATATGTAAGAAATACTGTTATAATAACCCGACGGGGGAGCCATCATATTCAAGGTAACCGTCAATGACGGTTTTTCTTGTATATATGGTCATAGAAAGTTAGAAACTAAGTACCGAAGTTTATAAAGTCATGTATGCCAGCTACATCGATCCGGGAGTATAATATATGTCAATGGAATTCTCGTTTCCTGATTAGTTAATGCCATAATACAAAGTTACATCCTCAAACTATGTCTGATGGCATGTCAAAAGGACACAATATATTTACCCGTAATAGAATATGATTAAACAAAGTTTGCGTTTTTTTAATAAGCACATCTAAAGAGATGGCACTTTTGCCATCCATTCCATGTATTGACGCACACATGTAATTCATGTCATTATATAATGGTGTCATGGTTTTGGTAAAAACTAAAAAGTGACCAAACCACATGAATAGACCTGAGGTATAACAAGTATTATATATATGGTTATTTGATGTAGGCTAAGGAGACAAGAAAGCAAGGAAGGGTACAAGCATGAGAGAACATCCAGGTAGACTCCACCAAGCGGTATGTGCATCATGTCCTCATAATCCAAAGGTGCATTGAAAGAAAAATAGTATTCAAAAAGTTAAAGTTCAAAGTATATGCTTGGGAAGATCCTCTTCTTACCCCACCCCCCACCTCACTTCAAAAGCCACTACAAAACAATCATCCTTCTTTACATTTTCAAAACTCTCTATTTCTCTTGCAATGAGCATGGCAGCAGTGACAGGAGATGGCGACAACGACGATGAAGAGATCATCTTGAGTTGGCAGGAGTCATAATGGTTATATATACACCATTAGGGCAACTAAGACCTTTGGCAAATTATTTTACTACTGCTTCAAGAAAGAAATGTCTATATAAGATGACTTTTCTAGAGGAAATGTAGTAATTTTCCCCCTTTTTTTCCTGATTATGCCCCCCTCCCCGTCACTGACCGGGGATGTGCTTGTATGGTTTTTAATTGAATAATTCTTCTGTCTTGAGATATATTTATATGTATTTTCTCTTATTATAATCTTTTCTTATACATTACTATATATTGATGCATATTATATATGGTTATTCCATTAAGTGATACACGAGTATTTGATATAATCTTTGATCCTTTTAGTCATCACCACCACTAGTGCGGGTCTGGGTTTGCCCAAGAATTGGGCTTTAAAAAGGCCATCAACTATATAATCTGTACATGTAACTACTTGGAAAGTTCTTTATTATTAACAAGAAATTTTTACATCAACACTTATTTACTTAGGAGGGCCAATCTTTTGGCCGAAATTATGATAACGGTATATCTGCAAAACCCTGTATACAGCCACACTATCTTAAACAGCCATTGCGTGAGCAAAGAGCCATGGTGGACTTGGTCAGTTTTCTATTTCCTAACCGCTTCATGATCCATATATAATGGCCAGAAATGCAGTCAAGCTTTAACTTTTAGTAACTAGCCAGTGGTCAGTTAACACTTCTGCTCTAAGGTGGATTTCTTGTCCATCAGTTGTAAACTTCTGAATCTGTAATTGTATACAAAGGGAAGGTGACCTAGGAATAGAATTTACATCAATCAACTAATTACTTCAACTTATGCATCAGTTAATATCATATATATATGCCATAATGCCACGTACACTTATGATCATATGACGAAAACCAACATTTGAATGGCCGAGTAAAAAGGGAACATGCAAATGTTGTTTCCTATGTTGCATGATTATATATATAGAATAAGTTTACGAGTATAAAATTGATCAATTATACAATGATATTAACTGGATAGATATAGGGGTTATTGAATAAACCTGTGTGGATGGGAGGAATAATGCAGCCCATTGTTGGATATCCTTCACCCCAATGCCAAAACATGACTAAGGCTCACAAATACACTCAAAATCTACAATATATCCTACATGGCAGTGTACACATCTGGTCAGCAAATTACAACGAGATAGAGATAACATTTACTACAGAGAAATTGGTTACAAACCACGCTTTTGCATGACATAAAAAAACTTGATCATTTGAAAGAAAGCCTGATAGTGAGCTGCCATTACCCCGGTTCCTCTGAAATGAACAAGCTAGTGTGAGTCACGAAAAATACATATCGTTGTCAGCTATAACGGATATCAGCTTTCCATGACTAATACCAATATTATAAATTAGATACACAACCCATGAACTACCCTGAGATATTTTTCTTTTTTTTCTTTATTTCCATTTTGTGGACAAAGGTGTACGATAGTATAAGCAACACAAGGTGAACAATAGAACCTTTATTCAAACCTAAGCCACAATAGTCAGCTTCGATTAAGTTTACAATAGTATCCAAAATGTTACAAGGTTAGATTAATGTCAATGAGACAATAATCATGTAAGTACAAAGACAAGACAAGATCAATGAAATGATCAGAAAGAGGAGAAGAGTGTGTAACAATGACTGCACACACAAGTGTTTGTAACCCTAGATTAAGGGACTTATTAAATAGGAGATTAAGTTACACAAAGACCCCTCTAACGGCTATAAATGACTCATCAGCAAAAATGGGTATAGCTTCAGTAGAAACGAGCATCTTGGAACTTTAAACCTTTTATTCTTTGTCCATGATTAACCCCTGTAGAATCTCTGCAATGAACATAACTTGAAAGCCATTAGCAATTGATAAAATGATATGTTTGCCTGATTGATACCCCAAAATTTAACATTCCCCTTAATCTGATGGGCAAACATATCAAACAATATCAATTTTTCACACAAAAATTTATGCTGATAGACAGGGAGGTTTTTAGTGAGTATGTCAACAGTTTGGTTTGAAGAGCCAATCTTTTTAGCACTTATAACACCTCTAGCAATTTTTTCCCTGATGAAGTGAACATCAATTTCAAAGTGTTTTGATCTTTCATTGAAAACAGGGTTGACAAAGACAAGTTGTAAAGCGATTTGTTATCACAAAAAGATTAACAGGAGATTAATATCAACTTTTAGATCCTTTAAGATTTTTGAATCCAAATGATTTCACAGCAAAGCTGAGACTATAGATCTATACTGTGGGAAGATTTTGAAAGAGTGTTTTGTTTTTTGCTTTTCCATGAGATCGCAGTCATTAAAGAAAACACAATACCGTGATGATTTTCTGTTTTTCTTGCATTTGGCCCAATCAAGCATCACTATATCCTTCAAGATGATTTTCGAGTTGCCTGAAATTGTACCTTAGACCTTTTCCTGGAGCTCCTTTTAGATATCTCAGTACATTGAGGGCATATTCCAGATGAGATTTCAAGGGAGAATGCATATATTGTGCCGCATAAATGAACAACTGAGTATGAGATGTCAGGTCTTGTATGGGTGAGATAGATAAGTTTCCCAAGTAACTTCTGATAACCAGTGATGTTGACAAGTAAAGGATCATCTGCAATGGGAATGTATGGAAGGACAGAGTTGGGTTCCATAGGAGTGGACATAGGTTTGCACCCAAGAAGGCCAAATTCTTTGAGGAGTTCAAGCAAGATTTTCTTTGGGAGAGACAAATGTCATTCCCAGTTTTTAAAACCTCAATGCCAAGAAAATATTTTAGATTTCCCAAGTCTTTAATATGAAATTTTGATTTTAGAAACTCTTTGAATAGGTTTATCTCATCAATACAGTTTCAGTAAGGACAATATCATCCACATAAACAAGCAGAGCAATAAACTTGTTATTCTCTGTTTTGGTGAACAAAGAATGATCATTGACAGATTGAACAAAATTATTTTCCTTTAAAACACTGACAAGTTTTTCATTCCATTTCCTGGGAGCTTGTTTTAGGCCATACAGGGACTTGACAAGTTTGCAAACTGTATTTTTATTGTTCTCGCGTACAGAACCCCTTAGGGATGGTCATATAGATATCTTCATCAAGATCTGCATACAAGAAAGCATTGTTAACATCAAGTTGGAAAAGAGGCCATTTGTTTTTCACAGCTAAAGCAATAAGACATCTAACAGGAGACATTTTCACAACAGGAGAAAAGGTTTCATCATAGTCTATTCCTTCCCTTTGATTATAACCTTTAACAACTAATCTAGCCTTGTATCTATCAACTTCACCATTGGCTTTATATTTGATTTTAAAGTTCCATTTGTAACCAATGGGAGTTCTATTAGGTGGGAGATCAGTTATATCCCAAGCATGATTTTCATTTAAGGCCTCAATTTCAGAGTTCATAGCATCAACCCAATTACTATCAAGGATAGCTTCTTCATAGCAGGTAGGTTCAATACTTTTATTAAGACTAGAAGCAAAGCAGTAATTATCTTTGTTTAAATTAGAATAATTAACAACCTTTTCAACACCATATTTGACTTTCCCTTTTATAATAAAGTCATTAAGATTACTGGGTAACTTTGAAGCTCTGGTTGACCTTCTAACCGTAGTGGCTGGCAAGCCTCTTTCTTGTTCAGCAGAATCGTGATGTATCAGTAATCTAAGATGCATCGCCAGGATGTGATTCATGTGATATGGTGCCCTCGGTGTGTGTATTATCATCTATAGATGTTGCAACCGTTCATCAATCCTAGTAGGATGACTTGCCGTGCCATCATCATAGGATGTCACTCTTCCTTCATCATTGGGACTTATTTGTGAGTCAAAGAAATTTTTGTGATTTAAATCTTTAGGCACATAAGTTTAAACAAAAGGTTTTGATGTGAGTATTTTCATTTTGAAAGGAAAAACAGTTTCATAAAATTTGACATCTCTCGAGTAAAAATATTTTTGTTTCTAAGCTCAAAAGTTTGTAACATTTTTTCTCATTTGAATAGCCAATAAAGACACTTTTTTCAGACCTACTACCAAATTTATCCGAGATGTTGAGAATGGTGGCATAGCATAAGCAGCCAAAGACTCTAAGGAGAGAGAGTGAAGGGTCATGCCCATACACAAGGAAGAAGGGAGACTTGCTAGACAACACAGAAGAGGTAACCTCGCTTATGACATAAGCACAGCTTAGAACACATTCAAGCAAAGATATAGAGGTAATTCCCCTGAAACATAAGGGATCTAGCCACATTAAGGAGATGCCTATGTTTCCTTTCTGCAATACCATTTTGTTGAGGTGTGTAAACACAAGAGGTTTGATGTAAAATTCTCTTTTCATGAAAGAAGTGTTGAAGTTTGTTATTGACAAATTCTGTCCCGTTATCACTTCTAAATATCTTAACATTGTGTTCAAATTGATTTGCTAGCATGTGAGTAAAGTTAACAATGGAAACATAAACATCATCCTTTTCCTTAAGCATGTAAACCCTGACGCCCTAGAATAGTCATCAACAATGGTCAAAAAATATTTGTAACCATCTCTGCTAGTGACTTTATATGGTCCCCATACATCTAGATGAACAAGTTGACCAATTTTAGTTGATTTATGTTCACTTAAAGGAAATGGTTCCCTGGTTTGTTTAGCTTTATTACAAGTATCACAGAGATGGTCAGATTCAGAGGTTCCATCAAGATTAAGTGTGGATTTAAGTATATGTAGGCTTGGTCGGGGATGACCAAGTCTTTGATGCCAGAGATTTCTAGAAACATGACAAATAGAAATGCAGTTATTAGAAGCAATCTTACATGTGGAATCAATATCAAACATATATAACCCATTACATTGTTTACCAATCCCCACAATCCTTTTTGATGTAAATCCTGTATATAGCAATTAGATTCATTAAAGCCAACAAACATTTTATTGTCTTTAGCAATCTTATGAACGTAAAACAAACCGACATTGTACTCGGAACAACCGAACATCAAAAAGAGTTAGGTCATTATTGACCTTTAAGTCACCAATTTTAGTAATTAAGGCCTGAGTACCATTGGGATGACCAACTGTTAGACCAAGATTTGAAATGTCAACAACATTAATTAAAAATTTTGCGAAAAGTCATATGCCGATTTGCACAGAATCAACAATCCAACCAAGACATATGTTTCCAGATAAGGTTTTAGTGTTGTTGTTAAAAATTTATAAAGTTTATGTTAAACTTGACATGCCATTAAAGAAGGTTCCTGAAAAAATTTACCCCTACATTGGCATTAGCGACAGCACATTGTTGTCATTAAGCGCACTCATAAGTCCGAGAGCTGCCCATTAGACAAAGAGACAGGAGAGTTGCTAGCTCCATTATTAGTGGAAAGATTAGTGTCGTGAGAAACATTGTTACTGCCAAGGGTTTGGAATTAAAATTCCTTTTAACATATCCAGCAGGATAACCAACCAGATCATAACATCTATCAACAAAGGTGACCAGTGTTTTTTGCAGTTAGTACATTTGAGATTCATGTTTGGTCCTCTGTTTGAGCCGTTAAAGATTGAAACAGAATTTTAAAATTGTTGTTAAATCCTTTTTGTTATCAAAAATTTTCCACCATCGAAGTTTTTGCAGAAAGATCTGTAGCATTGTTTAGCAGAGCTATTCCTGATGAAACATTTCTGAGATTCTTCTCCGAGACAACAGAAAGCAGCTTTGACATTAGGTAAAGGATCTCTGGTTAAAATATTGCTTCTGATGGAAACATAGGAGTCATCAAGACCCATAAGAAATTGCATTAATTTGATTAACTGATTGTGTTTTTCAAAATGTTTTGCAGCCTCACAAGTGCAAGGAGGCAAGCTAATCATACAATCAAATTGTTTCCATAAAGAGTTAAGGTTGTTATAGTAATCAGCAAGAGAGGACCCACTTTGACTAAGAGAGTTTATATTTTTATGTAAATTAAAGATAGCTGAACCATCAACCTTATCATATGTATCTTTAAGATCATTCCACATTTCATAGCAGCTTTAGCATATATAGCACCAAAGAATAGTTCGTATCTGAGAGAGTTAAGGATCCAAGTAACTACAATGAGTTGCAAGTATCCCATTGATTAGCAAGACTAGGGTTCGAATCATCTCTTATGCAAGTACCATCAATAAACCCTAACTTATTATGGTTCCTTAAGGCAAAAGTCATGGCCATATTCCATATTTTGTAATTTTCAGTTCCAGTGAGTTTGATAGTAATAATAGGTGTACCATTTGTGTTATTGGGGTGTAAATACAAAGCATCACCAAAGGATAACCTTTTCTCAGTGGAAGAACCACCACCCCCAATATTATCATCACCAAAGCCATAGAACAAACAATAAGATAGACAGATATGATAATATAGACAAAAACACGCATTTAAATAAAAGACAAGAGCAGATAGACAGATAAAGAAATAAATAAGACTTTGTATATAAGAAACAACAAGCACCAAGCCTGTGGACTAGGGTAAACCAGAGCAGGTATTCGTACCACTCAAAGGTGGCAGATCAAGATGTTAGTCTACCCGTTTGCACCCACAAAGACTTAAGTACTGTATGCTTGAAGAAGAGATAAGACTTAGACTTACAGAGAAATATGCAGTGGAAGAACAAATCACAATTACCCTAGATTCACTTAGTCTAGGGCTAATTGTAAGTAGAAGATAACCAGTGATTACACCAATAGCAATAACCCCAAACCACCAATTTGTTGCCAAAGAGAATCAATGAGCCTGTGAGCTTTGATACCATGTACCGATAGTATAAGCAACATAGGTGAACAATAGAACCTTTATTCAAACCTAAGCCACAATAGTCACTTAGATTACACATAGTATCCAAAATGTTACAAGGTTAGATTAATGTCAATGAGACAATAATCATGTAAGTACAAAGACAAGACAAGATCAATGAAATGATCAGAAAGAGGAGAAGAGTGTGTAACAATGACTGCACACACAAGTGTTTGTAACCCTAGATTAAGGGACTTATTAAATAGGAGATTAAGTTACACAAAGACCCATCTAACGGCTATAAATGACTCATCGCCAGTAAATGGAACGAGCATCTTGGAACTTTAAACCTTTTATTCTTTGTCCATGATTAACCTCTGTAGAATCTCTGCAATGAACATAACTTGAAAGCCATTAGCAATTGATAGAATGATATGTTTGCCACAGATTGATACCCCAAAATTTACCCGTAATAGAATATGATTAAACAAAGTTTGCGTTTTATATAAGCACATCTAAAGAGATGGCACTTTTGCCATCCACTCCACATATTGAAGCACACATGTAATTCATGTCATTATATAATGGTGTCATGGTTTTGGTAAAAACTAAAAAGAGACCAAACCACATGAACAAACCTAAGGGTAACAAGTATTCGAATTCTATGGTTATTTGATGTAGGCTAAGGAGACAAGGGAGCAAGCCAGGAAGGGTACAAGCATGAGAGAAGCGCTCAGTTTTTTCAACGGTGGTGTTGTTATGGTCTTAACTGCTCCTCCTTTATGCTTATGTTTCTACCGCTTGTAGTTTTTAGTGTAGGGTAGGAGTTTTGTTTTGCGTGTCTGCAATACTGTTGCTACTATGTATCTTTATGTTTGATTTCTCAGTAAAAATGATGCCTTACTAAAAAAAAGGAATCCACCAAGTGGTATGTGCATCATGTCCTAATAAATCAAAGGTGCATTGAAAGAAAGAGAGTATTCAAAAAGTTAAAGTTCAAAGTATATGCTTGGGAAGATCCTCTTCTTACCCCACCCCACCTCACTTCAAAAGCCACTACAAAACCCAACTAACTAAGCTTTGATTCATCCTTCTTTACATTTCCAAAACTCTCTATTTCTCTTGCAATGGGCATGGAAGCAGTGGCAGGAGATGGCGACAACGACGATGAAGAGATCATCTTGAGTTGGTGCGAATCATAATGGTTTTATACACCATTGGGGCAACTAAGACCTTTGGCAAATTATTTTAATACTGCTTCAAGAAAGAAATGTCAATATAAGATGACTTTTCTAGAGGAAATGTGGTAATGTTCCCTTTTCCTGCGGGGATGCTTGTATGGGTTTTTATTAAATAAATCTTCTGTTTTGAGATATTTTTGTATGTATTTTGCTCGTTATAACCTTTTCTTTTCGATTACTAGTAAGTACTATTGATGCATTATATGGTAATTCCATTAAGTGATTCATGAGTTTGGTATAAACTTAAAATCTTGTATCTTGTTAGTCATCATTCACCACTTGTGCAAATCTAGGTGTACCCAAGAATTGGCTTTGAAAAGGCCATCAACTATATATGTGTAACTATTTTGGAGGTTCTTTATATTAACAAAAATCTACATCAACACTTTCTTTTCTTAGGAAGACTAATCTTTTGACTGAATTCATGTGCAAAACCTTGTATACAAACCACACTATCTAAACCAACCATTGCATGAGCAAAGAGCCATGGTGGACTGCGTCGTACGTTTTTCTATTTCCTAACCACTTCATGATCCTTTAGTAACCAGTGGTCAGTTATGATGTATGATCCAGCGTGTGGATTTCTTGTTCAGTTGTAAACTTCCAAACGGCTCACCTGTAATTGCATAGAAAGGGAGGGTGGCCTGGGAAAAGAATTTACATGAAGCAACTAACTTAATCTTAAGCATCAGTATCATATATTTGCTACTGTCTTCTATTGAGACCACCTATAATTAATATATCACACGTGTCGTATGACGAAAACCAACATCTGAATGGCCAAGTTAAAAGGGAACATGCAAACGCTATTTCCTATGTTGCATGACGGAATATATACCAGAGCATCCACAATGGTGAAGCTTTATAAAGGTCCATAATCATTAATTTATAAACCTTTTGATGTTATAAACATATGTTCACTATGCATAAACCTTTTATATCTCTTTTAATAATTCATAATAACATGCATTAAATTATGAACCTCTTCATGCCACATGTACATAAAACAAATGGTCACTATGGTTAAAATGAAAGATAAAGCTTTATATAGGTCTTAGACCTTTTGATAAAACTATCATAGTGGATGCCCTAAGTTTACGAGTATATAATTAATGATCAATTATAAAAAAATATTAATTGGAAAGATAAAGGGATTATTGAACAAACCTGTACGTTTAGATGGGAGAAATCACACAGCCCACTTTCGATATCCTTCACAGTTCACCCCAATGCGAAAACATGACCAATTAAGGCTCACAAATACACTCAAACTCTACATTATATCCTACATGGCAGTGTACGCATCCAGTCAGCAAATTACAACGAGATAGAGATGACAATTATTACAAAGAAATTGGTTACAAACCACGCTTTTGCATGACATAAAAAAACTTGATCATTTGAGAAAAAGCCTAATAGTGAGCTGTTGTGAGCCACGAAAAAGACATATTTTTGTGAACTTTAACGGGTATCAGCTTTCAATCAAATAGACTAATACCAATAATATAAATAAGATACAGAACCAATCCTTTTTCTTATTTCCATTTCGTGTACAAAGTCAAGTCTTTTGCATGTTATGTTATCATGCAATAACGCAAGTGCAAGTTGTAAAGCTTTCTTTTGAAAGTACTGTTTCATAAAGGATTAGCGAGAGAATCGTATTGAAAAAAAAAAAAAAAAAAACTTAAAGTGCAAATCATAAAGGATGCTTTTAAAAACTGTCTTATAAAGGATTCATGTGACATTATTTATGCAAAAAAAGTTGCTGCTATAAAATAAGAATGCAACATAGGAAATGTTTTAATCAGAACTCCTTTGTAAAAGATGTCAAGACTTGTTTATTCACAGTGAGAATTTAAGTAAGTAGATGTGTAAGATAACCATCTTTGGATTGTACTAGCTTATACAGTAACAATATTCGTACATAGTGTTAAGAAGCTTTCTTGTACACATATTGATACTTTTCGTGTTGAATTGGACTACCTGGTGATTATGGCACAAGGCATGGTGATTAACGTACAATGCTTCTAAAAGAATAATGGAATGTGAATCTAGGTGTGCCACGATCACAATACTGAAAACACCTAATCATTTAGAACTAGCTAGTTACACTTACCA
>OU343218.1:183035838-183146411 GCA_910596185.1 Chrysanthemum makinoi | reverse complement strand
ATCATACCAGAAATCACTAGAGAGGTTCCAAGATAGAAAACATAGAATGGGCGGGAGTTCATTTTTTAAAATATGCGGAAGGTCTATAACTTTAAATTGGTTGGTTACCAAATCATACGAAATCAACATATAAATCTTGTATGTAACACGTCCTCATTAGTTAACTTTTCCTCCCGGTCAATAGATAAAATGACCTACAAGCGCGACTTTGGCGTTTCAATTTGATAGTTTCACGAGGAGGTGGAAATTTTCAAGGCATGTCCACCTTAACGAGTTGAAAGAAAACAGAGACACATACGAAACCACTTTGGAAAGCGGATAGGAGACCTTCACAATCGTCGGGTCAAGAGTGTCTGGGATGGGCGGCAAAACAAAACAAATCTTTTACATTCAATTTGATTTTTGTAAAGCGGGACATGTCTTTGCAAGTGATTTTGGATTGCGGGTTCCAAATATGAACATTAGATTAGAGCCATAAACAAAACACGAAAGACCATTAGAATTGCCAACTGCAATCATAGATGAAAGCATTAAATCGGTTTGAAAGTGGCGTAGCGGTCATTGTTCATCAAAAGCTAACATAAAACCTTTGTGACCCTAATCAAATGTTAGCGTAAAAAACACTCATCGTTACGACGAACACCGTAATTAAAGATGAAGAATCCACAATCTATACTAGCCTTCCATAACTTGCAAATACTACGTAGCTGGAGTATAGACTTAGGAGGTAACTGCGAATGATATCTAGTTGAACATCCAGTGGGATATAGTCGGACATTTTGTTAAACAAAAGCAGAAAGATTGAGATAAAGATACGAAGTGAATAGACCAAAGAAAGAAAAAGATTTTGTTAAACAAATTAAGAAAGATTTGTATTGAAGAAAGAGATTGGGAAAGGCGACATTTAAGGACATGTCTTGTGATGTACTATAGGGCAACCAAATATTAAATTATGCTATATACCAAAAATTAATAAAGTATACATAACCCATATAGAAGTGGTTTGCAAAGCATAGGCCTTTTTGTATATGTGCACGGGTATTAACTAAAGAAATGTCGTTGAGTTAAAAAACTATTATAATAATCGAATAATATATAATAGAAGTAAAAATACTTACGATATCGTTGAAAGAAAAATACTTCACAAGTCAACATTAGACAATAATTATGGGTCAAACGGACATTAAGGATCGTACCTTGAAAGACCGCTATCAATTTATGTATTCAACCTTGTGCTTCCAGAAGTATTCAAGCATCCGTTCACGGTAAGCAAAATTTGTTTGAAGAGAGTCGTCTACTTCCGGTTGATTCGGAGTATCACGTACAAAATAATGCACACCCATACTCGCTTGTCACCATACAAGTCCGATTGTTGCGGTACTTTTGGACACTTGTATGTGATTTTATAATCCCGGTGATATGCCCTTACTATCACGGTACCCGCGTTTGTTAGAGTGCGATTTAATTTGTGTTTGTAACTTTCTCTTGGAACCTCGCAACCACCGTTCACTTCAAAGGTGACCCAAGAGTCATAAATGTAAACAACTCCGGTCGGATATGGAGCTCCTGAGTAGCGGTGTTTTGTATTTTCATTCATGGGAAAATACACGATATATAAAACAAATCTGAGAATATTATAAGGCGTTTTATAGCTGTAGTGGTATATATGCGATAAGAGTCGCCAAAATGACCTTTGCAACATCTCGCCAAACCCACGGGTATGTTGTGCCATCTGAATAAGTGGTAGGCATGTTGCCACCTAGGATTTGATTGCGAAAGTACACCTGCCAAAGCCCAATCTGCATCGGTGGTCTAAACAAACACATCAATTCAACCCATGCATCCAAGTCTTTGCGGACATATAAAACAAATCAAAGCTGTAAACATTGGTTCATAAGTAACAAAAGCGAAATAATAAACAAGTGTAGTAGACCCGACTAGGCATCGAGGTTTACTCACTAACTCATTAAGCCACCCGCCGGTGCAATCTTCAACACATGCCAAGGCTACCCAAAAATTCCTATAAGAAATAAGCCTTTGGAGCCCCAAGGAAACCTATAAATTAATGTTTCTTTAAGCTTCAAATACTTGAAGGTGTCGAGAGCAGTAACCTTCTTCTTATTGCATTTAGGTTATTAGTAAAAGTTCCTAAAAAATAAATATATTCAATAACATACACCCAATGATAATGATGTTAATGGATTAACAAACAGAACCTACCTCTACAAACAGTTCAATTGTGGGCAAATAGAAGCGACTAAGCGGACGCGTTAAGGGTTTCGGATGTTTCACGAAACAAAGTTGAAAAATAAGCGAGAAAAACATAAAATATTAGTTTGATTACAATTTAATAAGGTGCTGTACATACGAAATGGCGGCGGGATAATAGCCTCGTTAATGACACCCTGCGATCTTGTAAGGCGGCAAGGATTAGCGATGTTTTGATACCCCATTTGCGAATTGAGACCCAAGCAACTTCCGTAATTTGTTACAATCGCCTTCTTTTCTTGAGGTTGTCGTTCAATTTTACTCTCTTTCTTTTTTAAGTATTCATATGGGAGAAAAGATCTTCCAACAGAGGTTTGTCATTAGGACCTACCACATTTTCAAATGACACTTTGTTGGGTTTAACTGAGATTCGAGGGGCTTGGCGTCTTTCTTTGTTGGTGTATCTTCTAGGCTAACCACAACTACATCATTATTCTGGATTCAAGGCCAACAAACGAATTTTTGTCAACCACATCCCCTTGTTGATCATCACAATCCATTAAATCTAAAGACGGAGCACACAATTTTTTATCGACGGTTTTGTTGACATTATCTTGGGAAGGTGTGTCATTTTGGGCAACCACATTTACATATGGCAGGTTGTTGTCTTTAAGCGAGATTTGAGAATATAGTATGTTACAAAACAGCAAATTAAAGTATTTTATTTATCGACGATGTTTCTCGATAATGTAGATAGCTCATGAGCTTTGTTGGTGGGTGTTCCTACTTACATGCGCACACAAACAATATTGTTAGCGGGTTGAGTTGGCAAGGCAATTGTTTAGAACCACATCTTTTCATTATCATAATCCATTGCATCTGAAATTATCACCCGAAACTTTTTCATCGTTTATGTAAGACGACCAATCATTACCACAATCCGGTTCCTGCAGAATTTTAAATATATATACATAAGTAGGGGCGTATGCTATAGATGATATTTAAAGCTGTAAGTGAAATATAGCATTACAATAATGGGGTCAGGGTATTTTATTTTCCTCGTTAGGTGCAGCTGGTTTGAAGTTGATACTACTTTCACCTCCATATTCCATAACAGGACATTTTTGGGTCATGGCACAAGCTTCAACAAGAATACCAAAGTTACATGGTTGCGTTTCTTTAAGCCCATCATCATTTTCAATGTCCGTTGCATGGTCCGCATGGACAACCTTATCCCAGTTAGGGCCTACAATATGACAAGCGTGGCTTTGTTCGACCAATGTTTGATATAAGTGTAGACCTGAGCGATTATTTGAGTTTGGTATAAACATTAGAGGTAAATGAAAAGTAAATACAAACCTTGGATCATCGGGAGTAGCGTCCGAGTCGTTTGTGGTGGCACAACTTTTAGATTGTTACGGATCAGCAATGGCGGCATCATTATTAAGACTCAATAGTTCTGTACTTTTGAAAGTACGCTTTTCACACTCCTAAACACATCAAGTACAAGCGGTGTGTTTCTGACCGAATGAATGCCGTTTTCTATCATCAAAACTTTTTTCAAATCGGTAACTCGCGAAATAGACCCCTGTCGAATGAGTAGTTCCCGTCTGTGCAACATTTAAATTGAAAGCGTCCATGCACAAGTTTAAATTGAAATCGTCCTTGAATGCATTGAATGCTCTGCGATCTTGTCACCATCGTGCATTATGCGGAGCAGACAAACCATCTATAAATTGGTGGCAATACACCACGGTTGCTTCATTTCATTTCGTGTTGCGAAAGTTCGGCAATGGGAGTTGAATCTAACAACAACAAAATTTAAAATTTGATATCGTGAACAAATTCAGGTACAAGTTAGTGGGGACAATGTAAGAATGTGTGATGCATATCGGTCCAAAGAGGTTAGAACAATCCGCTTTCGAAACTTTGAAAGTCCTGACCAAGCAAGACCACGTAGAATGACCTTATTGTCTTTCACTCACCAAAGTGAGCTTTTAGGGTAAGTCTCCAAAATCCAAATCGTAATAACCACAAGCTGTCATCTTTAAAAGCGTGTACTTATGCGTATCGTTTTTGTAAATGTTTCAAGGTTTACCAAAGTAAAGGTCACATGTTTAGGATGAAACAATACCTTTATTGGTTCTTGTTTTAAAATAAATCACAAACTAAAATGTGTTATAACATTGTTGTAATCTAAATTACGGGTAACTTTTATATTACTTGTATCTGAGAACAAAACACCGACATTTCATAACAATAAAACAACAACATTAATTTTAGGTACTTTTGAAATGAAAAAGTAATAGCACAACAAAATTGAATCAAAAGCTTTTCATAACTTGTTTTTGTAAAGAAATATGTTATCAAAGCTAGACATTAATACATTAGTACAAACTACTGAGAATTCTAACCTTGAAAGCCCAAGCGAACCTGTATAGATTGTATGTGGCCTTGAACTTTGGGTTCTTTTTCAATTTTAACAAATGATCTTTTATGTGTATATGAACAATATTGACAGTCCTTTGATAAAATTTATGCCACATATATTCACCCCAAGGAAATGCATTCCAGGCTTCAAAATCGTCAACCAAGCTCAATAAGTGTTTATGGATGCAATTCATGTCTTCCTTTCGCATAAACACCACACCGTATGCTGCTACCAGAGACACACCCTAACACATCCTCCTCGAAAAGAGATAACCACGTTTTCCCATCCTTTTTTCCGTCATTAACAAGTTCCAAAAGATCAATTGCATGTACATTTGCTATACCATTACTCTTTTTGGAAATACGATCGAAAAATGCGCTAGATCGTTTAATCGGTTTTGAAACTTTGCCAAATCGAAACCCAGTTATCAGACAAAATTCTTTCCGGCCAAACCTTAACGAATGATCCCCAATTTGGAATTTTAGTGGAAGGGAATCAGAGGAGATGTTAGAAACATATACCTGGTGTTGTAAAACATAATGCATCGGAAAGGCGATCCTATCGCTTACGACTTTATATCCAACCATGGACCAAAAGCTGTTTTCTTGAACAACCTTTCAGCGGTTTTCATTCTTTGACAAACAGAGTTTAATATCTGGCAGCAACTTCAATGTAGAGCGAACTGCGATTTTACAATTGTACAACTTTAATTTTGTCATATGGAATTATACATAAAATTAATTAGGGTTTAGAGGGTTACGTGAATAAGATGTGGTTTGTGATTTGTAATAAGCGTGATGTAGAAGAAGACGTTTAATTGTAGAAGCTATTACAAATTGTAGAAGCAGATGTTTGATTGTGTGTGTGCACGCGTGATGTTGTGTGACTACGTCTTGAGTTATTATTATTAGTTTTATAATACAACCAGTGTAAAATGACCATATTCTCCTTGTGTATAAATACAAGTTGCCCAATATCATATAGTTGCCCGAAAATACATTTTGGTTGCCCAAAAAACATTACCTTACAATACATGACTTATACTCTCCAAATACGTACTTCTGTCATACCTTTGTCGGACACGTGGCACTCCATGGTTGGCTACAAGAAAATCGTTGGGCAATTGGTCCATTTTCATATGGCAAAAAAGCATGGTCCGGAAAGTGATAAGCCTCAGAGCGCGCGGTCTATTTGACTAATTTTCCCTTTAATATATTAGATTAGTCATGAGTGTATCAAAGTATTTTAAACGTCGTTAAAATTTTAGGACATAGGTTATAAACGTATAAAACGTAAAATGTGTAAGGTTTATATAAAAATGTAAAAATAAAATAGGACATATAAAATAGTGGTCAAAGTAGTTCATAAGTTTATATCAAAATAGCTTACAAGAAAATGGTGAAACATTTTTTATAAAATGATAACAAATTAGTTTACAACATGAAAATCGAGAATTGAAAATAAAATAGATGAAAATTATCACAATGTGTCCTAAAAGTATATGCTCTCAGGCGGCATGATATGAGATGATAGGTTAAAGTCATGTTCAAATAATTGACGTGTTTCTAGGCGGTGGGCTACGTGGCAAGGTAAGTGTTTTAGAAGTATAGGGCGGGCGTTCCAACTCATCTCTGAAGACAGTTAGTAAGGAAATCGGGGAATCCAATAGACTATAACGAGTTTCCATGTAAAATGATATTATGTAGCGTTAAGAAAGGTTTTAAAGACCATTGTATAACTCACAATTTCTGAGAAATAAGAGAGACCATTCTAATCAGTTACAATGTCTTGGGAAGGTTTCATAGATCACAAAAATATAAGAGTAGGTACATGATCGGGGAAAACAGGGTTCGACATGATGTTCAGAAAACCACGCATAAGTGGTCAAAATTCAAATCAAGTATTTATATAACTAAATTTTATATAAATAGAATAGTGACGTTCTGAAAATAGCATAGTGATCGAAAAGTACATCAAGTATGTATATAAGTAGCTATTGAAATGTTTGAGTATGCATTGTGTGCGGTTTTCACGTTTTGCGACATAACATCTCGTTAAATGAGGTGAACAAAAACGTTCAAAGAGTAATAATTCGAAGTAGAGTGAAATAAAAAAAATTACCAGAAAACTACCGATTACAGTTATTGCGTTTACGTTACGTGAAAAGTCAAATAGTCAAAAAGTTAACTTTAAAAGTCAAAGGGTAAGATAGTCATTTAACTTTATGAAAAATTACGGGTTACTACACAAGTGTAGGGATGCTCCTATAAATCCCTTATATTTTGATGTTATCGTAGAGGATGGTAGAGTAAAAATGTATTGAAAATGTAGGACCTTACTTTTATCAACCTTATCACAAACCCAACACGTATACAACGCTACGCGTAGAACACGAACAACACAAACACAAACCTATGCGTAAATAAAGAAAGGAAAAGATGAAGAACTTGGTGACTTGAATATGTATTAGGCGTATGTATGTTTAGAGAGATAAAGGAAAGAAGATGAAACAATATTTCATATGAAACACACACACACACACACTCAAGTACACCCCTCAAATGACCATTTGAGGGGTATTTATAGTACAAGACACAAGTTGCCCTAAAGGCTTTCCTTAGGCTTTGTATGGGCTTCGTTGGATTGGATTTGGACGTGGGATATATGAGTTTATAGACGGCAAGCTTAGCTCATCTTTTAACCAAATAGCTTATCCCAATCCACGAGCCTGTAGACTATTCTATCACAATATCTAACACACGTTACAAAGTTCCTAATCGTGAATGACCATCACTTCTAATAAAACTATTAAGGCTAACAATCTCCCCCTAAGGGGTGGTCATTCAAATTGATGCTCCACTTGATAAGATCTTTACTTTCCTTGAGCTTGAACTTTGCGTGTAGATATAGAATAGACTTGATTCTTTGTTCTTTCATGCTTTGTGATCAGATAATGTGGTTGTCTGCCGTTGTCAACTTCGTTGGTTTGGTGTCTCCACGTCTTTCTCCACCATGCTCACACTTCTATTTGTCTTTTGGTTACCAATGATGTAGTTCTCGAGTCTTTAAACTTTGTAGATTCTTTGACATTGACGAAGAATCATCTTTAACTTTGTGTTGCATTTGATTTTGATGAGAACTTTCATGTGTTGATGGTATGAGCATGTGGATAGTGCGCGCACGATCAATCCGCTCCGGAGCTTCCATAAGAAGAAAACATAAAAGCAGGTTAGTAATAAGCGGATTCCGGCACTTACAAGTTTGAATTTCGAGGGTGTTAGCAGCATAGTGTGAAAACACGTCTCTAATTCTCACAAGGGCCGTTCTTGAACTGGAGTCCCACAAGTGAGATAACGCTATGTACCGAAGTACATCTGATTCGGATGAGTCATTGAGGTACACCGAAGCATCACCCCGTATGTAGCCGTTTGAGACACACTAAGCGTAATCCACGGGGAGTTACGAAGTGTCTGTTGTCGAGTACGCTTGATGTTGACCTTGGCGGGAGTTTCCATTCAATCACGAGGATCAAAATTGTGAAACCTCTCATAAATGTTGGGATTGCTAAGACTGCGTAGGACTCTAGAATATATCACTTGTGCCCTTATTGATGAACAACAAGCGATGTCATGTCATGTGTTCCTATGAGATCTTTTGATGAATCTCGTGGCTCTAGACTCAATAAGTGCATTTTGGTTTTCTGGCGGAGACTAGGGAGAGGGTCTCCTTCTTCAATATCAACCAACTCTAAGAGAAGGTCAATAGATTATGCAGGGTTCCCAGTGAGAATGAAACAAATCCATTTTAAGAGGAATTGAGTGGCTAGAAGGTTTAGTGCGATCGTCCTTTGGTTCCATGGCGTCTTGGTCTTCAATACCGGTGTCATCTAGTGACAACCGATAGCAGATGAATTGAACCAGTTTACGCCCTAAGGTTGAATATGGAGGGCTATTTCTTTTCACCCTTTTTCATTACATTTGTTTTTAATTCTTCAACCCCTTCTTTCTCCTTTCTCACATTACTCCTTTTTTCAATCATACCTAAGGACTTCTAGTTCTAAACTATTTGTGATGTCCTTGGGTAGATCCCTCCGGCTCTGGCGGATCATAGGACTGATTTCCTATCCTTAGACACCTTATAACTCCGTGACTGTCCTATTGTTGCCATAAAACAATTTTTCTTGAAAATGCAGTCAGTGTTTATGATAGAAAACATGTTTGAGACACTGCTTGAGAGTTTTATATTTTGAAACACTCCCCTTCACGTGTGCTTATAAGTTTTGCAATCGCACATAGAGGGTAGAGTTTGCACTTTTGAATTGATCGACTTTAAATGAACTAGACCGATTCGAGACACGTTTACATCACTAGAGAACTAGTCTTGAAATTATTACCGTCTCGGGTCAAGTCCATAGAAAGTTTCTCGAGATGGTACATGATTCCTCGTCAATTCATTGGTTACGGTGATTCGAGCTCTTTTGAGATTCAAACACCGATCATAAAACATTTTTGATCACCTTTTAATCACGTTTCTCCCCCCCAAAAATAGCATATCCATGATGTTTTTGAAACAAAATGATTAAAAGATATGTTTTTCGAAAAGCATTTGGAGAGAAGCTGATTTAGCATGAATTTTGGAACAATTTTTTGTTTTATACTCCCCTTAACGAAAGCATATTTTTCATACAGAAAATTTAGAATCAATTAAGGGTTTAGAGGGAGTTATCTTGGTACCAAATGTGAGAGATTTTGAAAAATCTTTTTGAAAAATTTCGAATCAATGGTACGCAAGATGAAGATTTTGAAAATCTTTTGAAGATATTTAGAGAAAAAAATATCTTCATTTGTTTTAGGATAAGTGCTCGATATTTATGAAAATCGATTTTTCGTAGCACTTTCCTTTCTTTAAAGATCTGGTTGCAAGTTTGAAATACTTACAAGCCATTATGTTTTTAGGAATAGTGCTTGAAAATATTTAAAACCTTTGATTTGGTTAAGCACTTTCCTTTCTTTGAAGCCTTGGGTCTGGTGATTTGTCGAAGCCATTAATTTGAAGTCCGGGTTTACGTCTTGAAGTATCCAGAAAGCCATTTTGAAGAAATTTTGAGAAATGACATGTTTTGGAAAACATTTAAAGAACTCTCGCTCAAGCATCTGTACATGCCAGTATCATTGTTGAATGACATTTCTAGAAAGCGTCTGGAATATCGATTATCGAGAGACATGTCGTGAGGAGAATATTTTTGGATTTTTGATTTTATACTGTTTTTGTATTTTTTGAAAAATTTTATATTTTTGTATTTTGTTTTTGATGGTTTTTCAAATTTTGTATTTTGTTTTTCAAAAATATTTACAGTGAAGAATTTGAAGAAAGAGAAATTAAGTTGGGACAAGTAAAAGTGGAGTTAAGAGTGGAACTAGAAAAGGATTTCCACATGCGAAATTGGCATAAAGTTCTTCTTTACCACACGGGGTATATGAACTTTCAACACTTTTACAATTACACGCATCCTGAGAGAAGAAGAATTTTCACAAATAACAATGTTAGAAGTACATGATTCCTCACGGTGAGGGTGATCACTATCAACGGTTGTAGTGGATCGACTTC
This sequence comes from Chrysanthemum makinoi, assembly GCA_910596185.1. Lineage (NCBI taxonomy): Eukaryota > Viridiplantae > Streptophyta > Magnoliopsida > Asterales > Asteraceae > Chrysanthemum > Chrysanthemum makinoi. The sequence continues at coordinate 183,136,165 of OU343218.1, read as the reverse complement.
CTTATCGAATGATTGTCACTATTATCGTGTTGGTGCAAGTATCAAAATCTTTCTGTGGAATCCATCTAAGACCTACTTGGTTGAAAACTTTTCCTGTGGGTTTCCACCTAAGGTAAGATCTAGGAGTTGTTTTCTTATCAGGATGCGTGAAGAGTCATTTTTAGAAAAACTACATCCTGAAGTGATCCACCTATTAGGTCTCCTTTCCATGTTCATTTTGTCAACGGGTTTTGTTTCTATTTGGTGTCTTAGTGGATTGTGCCTTGGCACGAGAATTATCTTTCTTGAGATATTGTGAGACACATGCATCATGATTAGCTGAAAAGACACATTTTTACATGTAGTACAGACAAATTCAATATTCTTGTTTAAAACAGCAGCTTTAACTTTGTCACGACAGTCTTTTGGAAATTGATTCTTGTTCGAAAAAGACTTAGAATTACTAGTGTTGTTTTCTAAGGGCATAGCATTTTCTTTTACGCAACTACTCTTAGATGCAAGCCAATCCCTAGTCTTATGTTGAGAATTCCTAGGTAAAGGTTTACTACTACTAGCATTGCCTTGAAATCTTGTAGAATTCATCACCTTAGATGTTGCACCTAGAATTCCGTCTTTTCAGTGCATTGCCTTTTGCCTAGCTTCTTCTAGATAGTGATTGTTGACCATGTCATTAGAACCAACAGATTCTTTAAGCTGGATTTTGGTCACATTCCGGTGTACTATTCTAGAGATGCCGGGTGAAATAACTTTTGGTGTTTCACAAGCTGCTTTTCTTTCTCAAAACCGTTGATAATTCTCTTTTTAATAGGCAAAGTCTGTGGAGTGACTATTTTTGATAAATCATTTTTCTCATTGAGTTTTGGAGGCGAGAAATAGACATTTTTGGTTTGGAAACCGGTTTGGGAACATTTGTTTTCTCCTCGGTCAATGGTTTTGCAAACTTAGTATCCACAGCCTTTCCTTTTAGACTTTCGGTTTGAACTCTCAAAGATCATTTTGCTCTTGCATGTCCTTGTAGGCACGCTCATACGACAGTTTGTCATACTTGCATTCCTCAGATTTTCGATCAAGTTGTTTAAAATATGACACGTTTTCTTTTTTCAAGTTTTTCAAGAGCTTTTTCATATTTTGAAACAATTGGAGGAGGTCTCGGTAGGAGTCTTTCATGATCTTCAACGAATATGTTTGCAAAATAATGGACATAATATCAGTAGTGAGAACATCTTGAAGAGAGAGTCATTTAAAGTTTCAAAACTTTGGTGTGTTCAAAACATTCATTAGCTTGCTTTATCAGGGATTTATGCTCCTTGACAAAGTCATTTCTTTCAAAAGCTTGTTCGAAATGAATTACCCTCGCGATGCCGGTTAACGGAGGTTCAATTTGAGTTTCAAAAACTTTTTCGTTCATTATCAAAACTAGTGAACGGATGTTTGTTGTAATGTTGGTTTTAGTTTTAGCGGTGTCTTGAAGATACCCATTCTAGTTTAACATCATCTAAAATGCTTAGCATCACTTGTGTTAAAAGGATTGTTTGAAGACATTTGTTCGATTTTAGAAAGAGATTTGGAAACTACAACTGGTTTTGAAACTGATTTTGAAACTAGTGTTGACACTTTGTTTGAAACACTTGGTTTGGTGGAAAACGTTGATTGAGAAACAAACGAAATACCATTAATTTTGTTCCATTTGTTATAATCAATAGGTTTGATTTCCGGATCTTTTTGTTTCATTCTTTCTCTGCTCTCCTTAGATAGTTCTAACGTTTCAAGAGAATCACGAACAATTATGGGTTCATGCAAAGGTTTTCCATTGTTCAACACATTCCGTTCTTTCTGAGCTTTCTTGAGGAACGAAGAAGGGTCGTTACCAAGTGCCATTCTATGTGAAGTATGAAAACGTGGATTTATTTGATTAGAAAGCATCTTGTTTGATTTGATTTGAATGACCCGTTGTAAGAAGCAAATTTTCCAAGGATTTGATTGTCGCATTTTTGTCAAGAATTTCATCGAAGAAGAATCTTCTCGTTTTGAAAAAATCGGTAATCAACTGCTTCTTTCTTTTTCAAGATCAGAAAACAATGATTTTTGTTTTGAAAGTTGGTCATTTAGATCTGAAATTTCCTTGTTTAAAGATTTAATTTTCAAGTTCAAATTCACATCAAGTGTGTTATACTTGATTTGCAAAAGTTGTTCTCTTAAAACAGAATATCGGTAACCAATTTCTAGTTCTGATTCTTTGTTTTTATGAAATTCAAAGGCTTTTGCATTCTCCTTGTAACTCTCAAGCTCAACGGTCAATTTGGCATTAACGCCTTGTGACCTTTCTAACTTTCTCAATTTCAATACCACAATTATTGATTAATGATTCAAAGTAAGCACGTGTTTCCTCATCATTAGCACCAATCTGTGCAACTTGACCTCCATTAGGATCTATATATGGAGTTTCAGAGTTAATATTGCTATTAACTTGCTCCCCAACATATGTGTCATAATAAGGTTGGAGCGAGAATGTGGCTTCTCATGAGTGTCGAATTAGCAACATTACTATAATTTGGTACCTCATTAAGTGAATCTGTATGCGTGAGCAGGAGGTGAGTCAAAAGTAGCACTTGATGTTGTGTCCTGTTGGTTGTTGTAAGACGGTAGCTTGCATTATCATTTGCTTTCTCTGCCCGTCACGGATCAGAGATTCGTATTCCTCAGCATCAACTCTATTCCCAATTTTCTTTCTTTGCTAACGGCACCTGTACTTGAGGTTTGGAGGTAGCATCTTGAACAAGGCGATGCCACGAGTCTTGGCTTTGAGGTTGAGGTAGCATTACGAACGAAGTCATAAAGATTATTCCCATTTTGATATCTCATATTCGATTCAATCGACCCCTTGATGTCCAACAAGCGCCTGCATATGGCATCGATTCCCCACTTGTATACCCGTAGCAAATTCATTCTGATTCCCAATAACATCAACCATGTGTCCTTCTTGACTCATATGAATACTTGGTTTAGAAAGCTGCGTATTGTGCGATGAAATCCATGGGTTGTTGTTATTCGGTGTAGAGTAACCACTGATGTTTAATGCATTATTGGCGAATGCAGCAATAGCAGTTGTGACAGCAGTTGTATAACGATCTTGCATAGTTGCCATTGAGGAAGGTATGTATGATAAAGTTGATGTAGGATCGATTCAACGATAAAGGAGTTGTGTTTGGTCAAAAAATCAAAAAAAAAATAGAAAAGAAAAAAAAAAGAGTGTTGAGAAAAAAAATGAAAAAATGAAGAAAAACATACGGGCTATCATCCTACATCTATCTTTATGTTTATGTATTTTAATTTTATGTTTGTTTTGTTTCAAGTTATCTAGAGTTAGCGAGTCGAAACTTGGCTTAGCAACGCCACGCTTTTCATGCTTGTAACATAAGATTTTTGACTTGCCACCACTAAATATCCCCTATCCAACAAAACCCTTTGTTTCCCTACCGTAAGCTTATCGTTACAACCCTAGTAAAGACCTCTTAGATAGTTGTTCCTAGGTGCTTACGCCAAAGCGGTGGAGGTTTGATCTAGTCTAGAGCTTATGGTAATCTATGTACTATGTCAGGTAATGAGTGTTTATCTTCCATTTCTATATATTATATTTCATATATAAACCAGAGATGAGAGAATCCAAACACCCCTTATGAGGTGCTAGTGTATAATTTCCGTGCTCGTTATAACTAATGCGGTGCTTTTACTTGTTATGAACTATTTTAAACCAATGCTTAATGCCCCCTAACTTATAAATTGATTGGCCAAAAGCACATTTGCTTGAGGTCAAGCAAATACCAAGTGTAGGGATATTTGATAATGATTTAAAACGTACACTTTTTAAGCCCTAAATCGATCACTTTTATATCCGTTACTGCTTAATTTCGTTCCTTTTCACTTTTTAGGTCTCTTGGAAGCAAAATGCTGGAATGAAGCACATTTGGACAAAAAGGAGCAAATATATGAAGAAAATGGCAAAGTCAAGATCGAAGCCACTCAAGCTACTCAAACCGAACCTGATGGCGTCCCAATTAAAGGCGACGCGACGTCAATCTATGAAGATTTGATCGAACATGCACCGGATGGCTCGGTGAAAATTACGGACATAAAGCGGCGGCGTCACGCGTTAAGAAGAAGGCGTCGTGCAATTTTCTACTCGGGCGGCCCATATCTAGAATCCATCGACGTCCCATATGAAGGCGGCATCACAACTCTAAGGTGACGTCGTCCCATCGATGACTTGGCCAGAAAGATACCCTAATGACGGCGAGCTGACGGCGTCCCATGCAAAAGGTGACGCCGTCGCGTGTGTAAAACTATATATAGAATTCGATTTTTCTGCATTTAGGGAGGTAGACTTTTGGAGTAAAAACCCTAATTCGTTTGTAGTCCGACTTGGGCAGTATCTTAGGGTCCCGTACCCTGTTTTACACATCGAGATAAGTATTTTAATCTAAAGTATCATTATGTCTATCCCGAATTCGATTGATTGTGCGTATGCTTGTTTGTTTACCATGTCTAGCTAAATTTCTTGTGTGTTTGCTTAGATTTATGAAACCTAGTTATTGATTATTGTTAGGTTGTTTCTTATCTTAATTGGCTTAGGAGTGCGACTAGGCATCATTCGTTGTATTTATTGTTTGAGTATGCTTTATGAATGTGTGGTCTATGAATGAGATAGCTTAGGCTTACCGACTTACATATATCATAACCGAGAGATAACCTCAAAGAACTAGGGGGCACGCATACCCTACAACCTTAGGAATACAACACGTTAAGATAAGGTGTGACAATTCAACCGACCAATAAAAGATAACTACGGAGTAATAGTATCTAGGTAAACACATTTTTAATCATCATACGAGCACACATCAAATAGACATAGCTACCCGTAGTAATTAGATGAACTAGATAATTAGATAAGTAGAGTAATCGGTAGAAGTACCACCCCCAAACCAATTGCCCCGAGATTTTACCTTAGCTGTCAAGACATGTGTCATGATTTCTCAAAGATCATGCATGATGAATTCGAGATGAGTATGATGGGAGAACTAAGCTTCTTTCTCGGTCTACAAATTAAGCAACCGAAAGATGGTATCTTCTTTAATCAATCTAAATACATAAAAGAAATGCTTAAGAAATTTGGTTTAGAAGAGTCAAAACCTATAAGAACACCAATGTCATCCGATACTAAACTTACAAAAGATGAAGATGGTGAATCCGTTGATAATACCAAATATCGAGGTATGATTGGTAGTCTACTCTATCTTACGGCTAGTCGACCGGATATAATGTTTAGTGTTTGTCTATGTGCTAGGTTTCAAGAAGACCCTAAAATCTCACACTTAGAAGCCGTCAAAAGAATATTTAGATATATTGAAAAGGATTTAAAACATACACTTTTTGGGGGTCATTTAAGCCCTAAATCGACCACTTTTATATCTGTTACTGCTTAATTTCGTTCCTTTCACTTTTTAGGTCTCTTGGAAGCAAAATGCTGGAATGAAGCACATTTGGACGAAAAGGAGCAAATATATGAAGAAAATGGCAAAGTCAAGATCGAAGCCACTCAAGCTGCTCAAACAGAACCTGACGGCATCCCAATTAAAGGCGGCGCCGTCACACTATGAATTTGATCGGAACATGCACCCGGCTCGAGTGAAAATTCGGACATAAAGCGGCGGCGTCGTTAAAGAAGAAGGGCGTCACGTACAATTTTCTACTCAGATGACCCAGATCTAGAATCCAAACGACGTCCCATATGAAGACTAACAGCGTCACAACTCTAAGGTGACGCCGTCCCATCGATGACTTGGCCAGAAAGATACCCTAATGACGGCGTCCCATGCAAAAGGTGACGCCGTCGCGTGTGTAAAACTATATATAGAATTCGATTTTTCTGCATTTAGGGAGGTAGACTTTTGGAGTAAAATCCCTAATTCGTTTTTAGTCCGACTTGGACAGTATCTTAGGGTCCCGTACCCTATTTTACACATCGAGATAAGTATTTTAATCCAAAGTATCATTATATCTATCCCGAATTCGATTGATTGTGTGTATGCTTTCTTGTCTACCATGTCTAGCTATATTTCTTGTGTGTTTGCTTAGATCTATGAAATCTAGTTATTGATTATTGTTAGGTTGTTTCTTATCTTAATTGTGAATTGGCTTAGGAGTGCGACTAGGCATCATTCGTTGTATTTATTGCTTGAGTATGTTTTATGAATGTGTGGTCTATGAATGAGATAGCTTAGGCTTACCGACTTCGTATATCATAACCGAGAGATAACCTCAAAGAACTAGGGAGCACGCATACCCTACGACCTTAGGAATACAACACGTTAAGATAAGGTGTGACAATTCAACCGACCAATAAAAGATAACTAGGGAGTAATAGTATCTAGGTAAACACATTTTTAATCATCATACGAGCACACATCAATTATACATAAACTACCCGTAGTCATTAGCTTATTAGATAAATAGAAAAGTAGAAGTAATCCGTAGAAGTACCACCCCCAAACCAATTTCCCCTAGATTTTACCTTAGCTTTCTAAAAAACCAATAAAAAGATAAAAAAAAAAGAATCATCCTCAACCCCACATTCACGTCATGAATTTCTTACTAGCATTCCTATTCCCCTAGAGAACGATATCAATCCCTGAGGCTTACCCAATACTACACTACAACGATTAGGTTCACTGCCTAGGTGGTTGAAAAACTTGCTCGAAGAAAAGGAAGTTTCCTTTGACCCTGAACGCGCTTCGTACGCGCATCATATATTAAGGGTACTACTCAATTAGGATTATGGTATCCTAAGGGGACGGGGGTAGAAACAATTGTATATGCGGACTCTGACTATGCAGGTGATTATGTTGACCAAAAAAGTACAAGTGGTGTATGTAATTTTATGAGATATTGTTTAACATCTTGGTTCTCGAAGAAGTAAACGGCATTGGCCATTTCAACAACCGTAGCAGAATATGTCTCCGCCGGCAAGGCATGCCTACAAGCACTATGGATGAAACAAGCATTAGTTGATTACGACATTAATCTAAGTGACATAGCCATTCTATGCGACAACAAAAGTGCTATTGACTTAAGCAAGAATCTGGTGTTTCACTCTCGTACAAAGCATATAGAGATCCGCCATCACTTCTTAAGAGATAATGTTCAAAAGGGGAACATATCTATTAAGAAGGTATCATCCGAAGACAACATAACCGACGTCCTCACCAAACCGTTGAAGCGGGAACAATTCAACTTGCTTCGTCTTGGTCTTGGTCTCATGGAACAATCGTCGTAGAACCATTCTCACTCTACAAGGTACGTAAACGTTAGCCTTACTTTAGTTTCTGAGTCTAGGATCTCTATTTCACACACACCTCAAAAACAATATGGGGAATTTTTCAAAACTCAAAGATAAATTTTCTTTCTGAAAAACTTTCTAAAAAGGATACTTCTCCCTGTATCATTTTCCTAAAAACATTCTCAAGTTTAGGACAAACTGTTTTTCATTATTAATACAAAGTAAAAACCCGCTTTCATTGCATCTCATGTCTTTTAAATGCTAAAGTGAACACATAACTAATATGTGTTTTCGGGTACATTCATTTAAGCAAAAGTGAATTAAGGAGCACTCGGGTTATCACACATAATAGTATGCTTTTTCACTTCTTCGTTTATTTTTCACTTTTTAAGAGTCGAGATAACCGCAACTCCAAATGGTTTGCATATAGGCACATACTAGGCACAAATATTTTCAAAAGGAAAAAATTTGAGCTGCCTGAGTCACCAGTACCACGGATCCCAACTTTTATGTTGGACGATTCCCTAAAGGAACGGATCCGTGAGAACCGTGGGAGAGAAGCATGAATTCTTCTTCCATTTTTATCACTTTGGATAAAAACCTTCTTATTTTCATCATTTTAGCTTTTTCTCTAATGAGTATGTTACTTAATGCTTGTGTTCTCATGATCACATGCCTTAAATTCATATCTAATAATTAGATTTTAGTCCAAATTTTGGGTCTAGCATTCATTACAATGCACTATTTTCTCTATAAATAAGGTTCCCAAAATGCTTGGATACCCATCACTCTCAACCTCACAAACAACCATCATCATGTCATCAAAAAGATCCTCCAACATTGATAAAACACCTAGTGAAAACAATCCCTTTCATGAAATCCAAAACTTCATCCTACCACCTTCCATAGTACCACCACCCAAATCTAGAAGAACCGCACGAATTAGCATCCGACCTTGTTGTTTAGCTAAACCATTGTCAAAAAGTCCATCACCAACTACCCATTCACCACCAAATGATTCCATTGTAGCACCTCCATCATCTCCAACAAGCTCACCATCAAACTCACCTACTAAGTCTCCATCTCACACCCAAATCACACTATCAGAACTTCTTAAGACTCCGAAATCAATACCACTACCCGTGTCTAGTCCACCACCCGCTCCATTACTACCATCCAAGTCTACCAAACTAGCTTCCAACTTGAACCCAAAAGAAATAGTCTTTTTAACACCACCAACATCTCCAAGCACACTTTATAATGGTCTTGCAACTTCACCACCTCTAGCTCCCATTATCTTACAAGAACATCTAGGTTCTTTTCCACCAACATTCCGGATTTTGATCCGTATTTTCCACCATTTACACCACATATTCCGCTTTCCACAAATTAAACTCACCGGAAACCATCCACACACAATACCCACATCATTTACATTGTGAACATTGTCAATCCACTAGGGAACTTGCAATATAAATAAGGAATGAGATGCGATTCATTCTCAACCACATCCTTGATCGCATCAACATCATCACTCACAAAAACTTCCATAATTAACCCTATGTAAGCATGGAAGGAATGATATTACTATTTTTTTTTCTTTTTTTTTCTTTTGAGTCATTTTAAAGAACAAACCTTGTTCTTAGTTTTTACATCTTTGTAAGTGGCTTATATACCACTACACTTTGTCATTTTATTACAATGCTTTGTTTACGTACCTTGGCTCTCCATCTTATTTCTCGTCTCACACAAGATTATATTACATGTTACTACTAACCTTTCTTTGCAGGTATTATATTTTCTCACTTGACGCCCCTTTCTAGGGGGAGCTACCGTCAAGGGGGAGTTAGTGCTTCGTGGATTATATTTTTCCACACTTTATTTCTTCGTTAGGCTCGCTTTTTGTTTCGACAAAACGGGGGAGAAGAAGTAAAACTTACATATGCTTTCAAAACATACATTTAATCTTAAGTTTTACTCATCATAACATTATGTTTTGTCATCAACAAAAAGGGGGAGATTGTTAATACAAATAAACCGTAAAAATTTTTATTCATATTTAGCGATCTCTTTGTGTTTTCTTGATAGCAAATATAAAGTTATCATAAGTAAAATTATAAGGATACATGTTATTTTTGTAAAGCATTTACATATAGTCATTTAACATAATTTGTTGTAATAATTCATGTGATGTAATAGTTAATAGGATGGGTAATATCCAAGACCTATGGAGCTAACCCATGGAACTAACCCATGACACATTGACTAGATGCATTGCATCTTCTAGATACATTGTATCTATTTGGATACCCATGACCCAAAGTCCATGACCCATGACCCATAACCCAAATAGGAGGAGCGTCCTATGGATCCCCTAGTTTACACTGAGGGATCCGTGGGATCCGGGAAACTGTAGTGATTTTTTGCCTATAAATAGTGAGCCATTTCTTCATTGTAACTCACCCCTCTTCTTACAAACTCTCTCATATATTCTCTATATCTTCTAATCTCAGATCTCTTGATCTATCTAATAGTTCTTCTTTTTATTGTTGTGATTCTCATATAGGTCCTTCCAAAGGCGAGATCACGAGATACTACAAGTCATCCAAGCAAGGGGTCCTTGATTGATTAGTTCCTCTGCAAGATTTCTGTAGCAAGATCTTGTATTTCATATTTCACATAGTTGTTGTGTTATAGTTGTGTTGGTTTGGTCCGCCGTGTTAAGGACTCGGTATTTAGCTTTGTACCAAAAAAAGTGTAAGCGACGTTGTGAGGCTTCTCCGCCGAGTTGAAGGAGCTTGTTGACATAGTACTTGAACTCTCGAGTAGGTGACTCGGGGAGTGGAGTAGGGCAAGGAATGTGTCCTTGTAGCCGAACCACTATAAATCGGTTTTGTCATTTCTATCCTTACTTTACTTTCTTTCATTACTTACTTATTGCTTTATACTTTCTATCCATCCATACGAATTCACATAATATCGAATCTAAAATTTTTAAAACTAACTAAAAATCGGCAAAACTATTCAACCCCCCTTCTAGTTTTCCACAACTGTATCTATGTTAACCTTATATACTTGCTCCACCTTGGCCTTGGGAAGAAACTGGACATACATGTTTGGCTAAGTAGGAGGTCTAAATCAGTAAGAATGTACCAAAAAAGTAGGGTCTTCCATTGTGAAGGGTAAATGGCTTGGGTGGATAGTGTATGATGGATGGAATAGAGAAGAATAAAAGATAATCCTTCTTGGTCCTTCTAATACACTGTCAAAAAAGGTAATGGTTGGTCTTCCCTTAAGGTGTGCGTTCCCAAGTAACTGAAGCCATTTTTTAGAGATGAAAATGTAAGTTAATTGGTATAGCCCTTTACTGGAAGGAATATGGGTTCCTAGTGATGCCATTCACCTTTCTTGCCTTGATCATAGTGGATGATGGTTGAATGGTCTTGGTGGGAAAGTGTTATGAAAATGCAACTAGATGGTATGGTGTAAAATAAGGTGAATTCAGTGTATAATTTTTGATCAATGCAGTGAAGTCAATGCTCTATTTTGGATTGTTTGTCAGAGTTTAGTTTTGTCAGATATATATATGTTGTTATAACAGATATCGGTTGTATTGAGCTTTTTTGTTTTTGCATCAGATTTGGGAAATGTCCACATCTAAGTCGTTGCTAAATTCACTACTAGAAAAAGTGCCAATAGCAACGAAAATAATAGCAACGAAAATTTTGCAACAACCAATAAGTCGTTGCTAAATTCACACATTAGCAATGAATATAGCAACGAAATTCAGTAAAATCGGAATCTTCGGTTAGCAATGATTTTTAGTTGCTAAATTTGTTGCTATCTTCTCAAAATTTGGTGGGAACATTCCCTCTCATTTTTAGCAACGACTTTCTCAAAAAAATTCGTTGCAAAAAAATTAGCAACGAAGTTTTAATTTTTGCCGATCAAATCATCAAATATTAGCAACGAAATTGCAAATATAGCAACGAATAATTTGTTGCAAAAATTGTTGGTCAAAAATTTTGAATATTTTTGTGGCTAAATATATGAAAAAATGAAGGACAAATTATGAACTTTTTTTTAGTTAACCTATCTTATTTTAAATTACTTTCTAGTTACTACATTTATGAAAAAGTATAGGGAAAAAAATTTCCCTCTTTTTACTAAACCTTATTAACTAATGGCAGTTTAATTTCAATCTACTTACGATAATCTATGTACATATAAGTATAACATGCAATCCATTACATGCATAAATATGCAATTTATGGTTTATCTATAAAAATAAATAACGCACATTGTCTGTATGTCTAATTAAAAGCGTGAACTTCAGCGTCATGAGTTTTTGACCCGCGTTAAAAACGAAGTTTTATGTGACTTCACTCGTGGTGCAAACGGGTTAAGAATTTATGGTTCAAAAAGTTTATTACACTACTTATCCTGCTAGAAAGAGAACCGAGTGGTTAGGAGTTTGCTAAGCCAAATCAAGGAACATATACAACTCAAGTCAGAACAATGTCCAAGGAGATGAAGTAACACCAACAATGGATGGGTCTTACCAAGAAGATGAAATGGCTCCACCAAGTGTTGTGGGGGTGGATGTCGATTTAGATCAAGTTGTCAATTTACCATCAACAGAGGTGGAAGAAGTTGAAGATGTAGAAGAGGTTCAGGTACCAATGCATACCATTAACACATCAGGTGAGGATGTAGATGTTGATGATGAGGAAGAATTCGATGAGGAAGATAGTGAGGAAGAGGAAGATGATATTGATTTATCTAGTGATAACGAATGATGATTATGTAAGCTTGTCAGGATGTAGATTAGCATATGCATGGTTTATTTACATTTATGATATTAAAATTCTTTTATCTTATTATAATTTTGTCACTTGTGTGAAATTCATTAGCTTTTTATGATTGAAATTTCATTGGACCTAAACTTTTTTTTCCGTATGTGTGACAGATATGGCTGCAGTTACCTTCTACATCAGTGAAGCTACCTTCTACATCGTGAAATTGGAGTTTTGGCGTCTTCTTCATCAATACCAGTGAAGCTACCATCTACATTGTCTTTCAAAGTGCATCGTCATCGATTGGTATGCCTTTATTTTTAAAGTTTTTCATTTTGTAATGTTTTAGAACAAGTTTTGTTGAGTAGACTGATTGAGTAGACTGATCCTACAATAAATGTATGAACTATAAGATTGGTTGTGTTAATGTGCCTAGCCTCGTATTTTACTTTAAAACTTGATGATTAAGTTGGTGCTTATATTTGACATATATAGTGCATTATCAAGCGTGTCTTATGGTCATAATTTTTGGTTATTTTTGTAGGCCAAAGAATCTGGAAAAAGACCATCCAGTATGGAGTTGTTTGAAAATTTGTGCAAGAAAAATAGACATGAAGGTGATTGGCGCGTTGCAAGATCAGAAAAGGTTGCGCATGCTCCTGTTATATTTGCTAATGTTGTCGATCCAGCTCTTGATCTTCATCTGGACCCAGAGGCATAAGTAAAAGCCACTCATGTATGTTTTTTTTAGTTGTATTAACTTTCCAGTAGCGATATTTTTTATTTATAACTTTAGCTACCTTGATGGCTTATTGCAAGTGTAAACGATTAGTAGACGAATAGTTTATCGATCATATATGGGATTGGTTCCTTCTGGTTCAAAGAGTTTGTTACTTAGTAGGTACAGGTTTAGATTTATATATGCCGGAAATAATTCATACACAGATAGCATATTTTTGTTGAAAACTAATTTAGCAACGACCAAAATTTGTTGCAATTATAACAAAACATAGCAACAAAAATAGTCATTGCGAAGGTCAATTGGCAACAAGATAGTTGTCGTTGCTAAATCTCAACTTAGTTGCTAATAGTAGCAACAACATTATATCGTTGCTAAGTGTTAAAATTGCAACAAACATAATTTCGTTGCTATCTACAGAAATAGCAACGACTTACCATAAACTCAAAATTGGCAACGACCTTGTAGTTCGTTGCTAAATAGCAACGACCTAGAGAATTTAGCAACGATTTGCAAGTTAGCAACGGGCGATATAGCAACGACCCTTAGTGGTTGCCAATGTCGTTGCTGAGGACGATTAGCAACGAATTTGGGCCATTTAGCAACGAATTTTGTCCGTTGCTATTGGCACTTTTTCTAGTAGTGTTAATGTAATCATCATGAATTAAACGACCCACAAAAGTAAAGGGTTTATTCTAGACAGGCTGGGATGGAACTAATTAGAGGCTCGGGTATAATAACGCAGGGCAAGCGTTAACGGGTAACGCCCCGGCATTAATGCCCGTTACCCATACCAAAGGCAGCGTTAAAGAGCCAAGTTTGAATTAAAAAAAAATCACTTTACCCCCAAACGGCTACTAGCCGTTGGGGTTTAAAAAAAATGTCATTTTACACCCCCCCCCCCCTCACCCAAAGCGGCTAGTTTGAATTAAAAAAAATAAATAAATAAAAATAAAAAATTCAAAACCATTTTTTTACCACTATAAATACCCAAATAAAACACCATTTTTTTCACACTTTCATAATTCAAATTCAAGTTTATATATTTCCTCTCACACTTCCATAATTCAAATTCAAGTTCATTCACAATGGATCTGAATCAAATTGATGAATTACCTCAGCAATGGTCAGACGTTGATGACGAAAGCTGACTTAATTTATGATGACGCGCAGTATCAGACAGATTGGAACAAGAAGCATCTCAACCTCGTTTAACTCGTACCCATATATATCGTGAACGTGAGCTTGTAGAAGAATGTTTGCGTAACGACTATTTCTTTGAAGGTTGTAAGTATTCGAACCGGAATTTTCGTAGAAGATTTCGTATGAGCGAAACTATTTACGCAAATAGTCGAAGGTATTGAATCTTATACTTCCGAAAAAATTCCATGTCATTTTAACTTCTTTAGCCAATCACCCGATTTTACGGATTCGAATGAGTTTAAGTGTTCTTTTGGCGTGTCACGTCATCATATGCTAATTGGCGTCTGACACCTCACCGATCGTTTGATGAATATTTGAAAATGGGTGAGCGTACTTCGCGTGATTGTCTTGATAATTTTAACAAATGCGTTATTGATTTGTTTATGCCGGAGTATTTAAGAAAACCAACATGGGCCGACATTCAAAATATTTATCAACGACATGAAGAGTGTCATGGTTTTTTGGGAATGCTTAGTAGCATTGATTGTATGCACTGGGAATGGAGAAATTGTCCGGTGGCTTGGCAAGGGCAATTTGGTAAGGGTGATAAAAAATAACCAACAATTATGCTTGAATAACGATATTAATGTTTTAGACAACTCTCCGTTATTCGACGACATTCTTGCTGACATTGCCCCAAGAGCCCCTTATATGGTCAATAGAACTAGGTATGAACAAAGATATTACTTGGCTGAAGGAATTTACCCACAGTAGGCAACTTTCGTCAAATCCTTCTCGTCAACAACTGACGAAAAACATACTTACTTTAAAAGAAAACAAGAAAGTGCCCGAAAGCATGTTGAATTTGCTTTTGGTGTGCTTCAAGGACGTTGGGGTATACTACAACAACCGGCACGTCAAATGAAAATTGTCAAGATACGTAGAATCATGTATTCTTGCATTATTTTGCATAACATGATTTTAAAAGATCAAAATTTTGCATTACGTGACTATAACGAAATGTGGGTAGATACGTCAGCACTTATGAGGCAACAAAGATGGATTGAAAGATGTGATACTCACCGTCGTAAGGCAAAAGAAATACGCGGCCGAGAAACGCATACCCAACTCCAAATGGACCTTATGGAGCATGTTTGGCAAAACCATCTTCAACGACAAGAACAATAAGAGAGCGACGATGATGAATAAGTATTTGCTATGTTTCGTTATTTTTTTTCCGTTGTAGTTTTTTTTTAGTTATTTTATATTTTGTATTGTAATATGTTTAAGTTAAGGTTATGTTTGCTATGTTTTTTAGTGAAGTGTTTATTTTAGTTTAGGGGTTGAATTTGAAAATATTTGAGTTAAGGTTTAACCTTGGAAATGTTATGATAAGGGGTGTTTTTTTGTTAAGTTAAGATGAAATGTTAAAGCTGATGTGACGCTAACGTAACAAATGTTAAAGTTTAACATGATGTTACTATACCCAAGGCTCTTAGCGGAGACCGAGTGAGAGGGGTTATGCTTGTCCCAAAATTTTAAATGTTAGATGAAAGTGTAAATTGGCTCCGTTAAAATAAATACATTACAGGTTAGCCTCTTCAGTAAAATTTGTCAATTTCCGTCTCTCATTCTAGATGGTGATATCATGACTAAAGATCGAAAAATAACCCGTTAATGACTCACGTTTGGCCTGCATGCAAGAGGATTTGAACCAATCGTTATCCATCAAAACATGTCACCCCGTTGACCATTTTATAGATTACTTACTTTATCATATCGCTAGTTCTTGATTACTAAAGTTATAAAAGATGTATCAATCATCAATCATCAATCATCATTCATAGGACTTCCTTTTGTAGCATACGTAAATTTCAGTAGCATGGGGTTCGAGTCAGTCAAAGTTAATATACTACCTCCGTCCCAAAATTATAGTCTCTTTTTTACTTTTTCGGTCTTTCCTTTTTAACTTTGACTATAAATATTTTTATTTGTGTTATACAATAGTTGATAAAAATTATACTAATGAAAATACATTTAAAACCCAGTCCATTCATATATTTTGCATCAAGTATTATATAACATAAATAAAAATACTTAAGATCAAAGTTGTAAAAGAAATACCGAAAAAGTCAAACGGGGACTATAATTTTAAGACGGAGGGAGTAATAAGTAACTCAATTGCTAATTTTAGAAATATTTTAAAGAGTCAAACAGTTTTCTTGATTCCACGTGTCGAGCTATTGTGCCTAGCTATTAAGGTTTTCATTTAAACTATTTTTATTTTCGTGTGTTGTTTTGGTATTACTCAATCAATGAAATTAAAAAATGGTTATATTCGTTTTCTAAGATGAGGAGAATACAAATTTAACATTCAAATGGAATCTAAAAGTTGGTCAACCATTATAATCAAAGAAGTCAACACATCTATGCCTAGAACAGTGACAAGCCGCAAAAGACCATGCAAGATCGACAAATTAAGCCTTTTTAATGTCTGAATCATGTATATACTCCGTATTTATATCGGCTATGTTTGGCGTGGACTTTTTTGGGGCGATGAGCAGTGATAAGCTTTTTGATTTTTATTGTTTGTTTGGTAAAAGAGCGGTGAGGTTTGGTATTTTTTTAAAATGCTCATTTTTTTAATGCTTCTTTAAGAACCTGTGATTGTTGAGCTTTGCTATTTATATCGGCTACTGCTCACAGCTCACTGCTCATATCTCATTGCTCACAGCTCACTGCTCATAGCTCATTGCTACTGTTCACTGCTGCTTTTACCAAACACATCCATCATAAACATTATATATCTTCGATAACTAATACCAACCATCCTCGTCTTACATATCCAGCTAGTTTTGCACCATCTTTAGGCTAACTATGAAATAAGACATGAAAGTATCTTTGATATAGATGTATAAATTTTTTATATATCTTTACGCGTACAGTGGCGGAGACATGAGAGGTGAGGGTGGGCACGTGCCCCCTAACGAAAAAAATTACTGTATAAATTTTTTTAAATATTTTTGGCTATTTTTGTAACGAAACGATTAGTAGTGTAGTTTTTAAAACTTATCAAAGTTTGCTCCCTCGGCTAAAAGTTTCTGGCTCTGCCCATGCATGCGTATATTATATTTTTGCATGTAACAACCCGTCCCACATGGGTAGAAAATAAGATATCTGAGCCCCTTCCAACATGGTTTTTAGTTGAAAGCGAGTAGTCCATTGCATTATGTATTAACCCGTCCCACTTGTTTGTATTTTGCTTGAATTCCAAAGAGGATATATACTGATTGAAATGAGCATCTATAGTTAACGATAAACATGTCCTTGAATGAAATTTCGGATCATTTTCCTTCTTTTATTGTAAACATCGAATGCATTGGTCGGAAACAAGCAAACCATAAAAGGACTGCAAAAATGCAAAACCAATTAACCAACTAAATAAGATAACAGAAGAACATGTCTGTTTCCTAAGCTACACATATAATAGTTCTTGTTTGTTGAAAAAAAATCATAATAATGTAGTAAAATAAACACGAGGACGGTTTCCATAACGTTAATTTAATACACAAGTAAATGAAACAAGTCAACCTGGATTAAACTAACACCTTCACCGTGTCTAGCCGCCCTTGATGCATGCTTAAAATGGCCTTTCAACTCTCCTATTTCCATTCAAATCCTCATATATTTGCAAGTACACTTCTCAGTACTCCCTAAGTCTCTCACTCAAAGTACTAAAATCACTTACATTATTGTGTATTCAGGTTTATACGTTTAGTGGATCTTAATGTGATCATAATCTTCCTGTTGCAGGCTAATCTATATTCATTGGTCAAGACCGTCACTGTGTTCGTAAATTGATAAATAGGTCTGGGATGAGCTACGGTGTCGTGCCATTCTTCTCTTCTCAGTTTTATAACTTTGGTAAGTACATACTGTGCATCTAGATATAATCTCAGTTATTCAGTATGTTAACATAACTAACACATTTTTTTAAAATGATGTTTAGGAAACATGAACGAAGCATCCTCCTCGTCTAACTTTCCTGAGGTACTTGCGGACATTATACAAGAAGAGAAAGTGCAAGTATATCTACTCACATTTGTATCTTCACAAATCATAATATACAACTCCGTTGCTCCATCCATTGTCGGCTTTCTATTTCTTACCTAAAGCTACATACGTGTTTGTGAACAGAACTTTCTATACCAATGACTTCCGACTAGAACCAGAATTGGATAACTACTACCAGCAGATTGATCATAGAGTCGTTGACGTTCCTCTGCAATGCCAAATGATAGACTATCAATCATCAGGTGTAAACAATAATCATGGTGCTATATTACAGCAACCATTCACTCCCGATATGAAACATTCAGATTGGATATGTGAACAAGTACGATATTTGGTTTTTATTAAAATTATGGTCTTAAGTTTTAGAACAATAATGTCATTCTCATAACATTGTTAATGATTCAGAATTCTCAAGTAATGGAGAATCCTAGGAAACGTATGAACAATGTTCGTGATCAAAAGGCAGTGAACAAGAAACATGCACGCCTTAACAGAATGCAAGGAACCGAAGTTGTAACAGAACGGGTAGGTGTACTACAATCATTCTGGCGCATTTTTTTTAAATAGTTAACTTTTCGTAAATAGTTGATGCATAAATTTGATTTCAGCCAGTTGTTGCGTAGTTCAATTTAGTTACTATAAGATGAATAAAATTATCAAAAAAAAAAAAAAAAATGGGAAGCTATCAGCATATACGTAGTAATATATACTTGGACGACTTTCAACCCATTTGACCCGTTAGGGATAAATTGTGACACATTTTACCTGTCTAACGTTAACTTAAAAAGTCTTATCTTGACCCATTGGGATAGATTATAACCCAAATCAAGCAATTAAATAAGTAAATTGTCACCTCTACGTCTAATGTTGAGTCAAACGGGGGCCTACAACATATGCTATCATCGTTCAAGTTATTCTTGCTACTGACGCTTTCAGCTTTGAATATTAGTTCAAGTTTCAGTAGTTAATAAAGCAAGTCAAATATTCTTTGCTACGTGGTACAGGTGCCGATCAGAAGAATCCAAAAGCTAGCTGACAAAATTATAGCCTCCAGAAGCTTGTCTCTCCTTTTGGCAAGGTTAGGCTTTACACAAAGATTATCCTTTCTATTCTATGGGTACTACTCCCATGAAATGAATATTAAAGTGGGATAATTATCGCGTTTTTGACAAGAAAAAATGAAAATGAATCTCTAACTCACATGGTGTTCTATGCAGACGGACACGGCTTCTGTGCTCCAAGAAGCTCATATATCTATCAATCTCCTTCATGACCAAATTCAGGTAAACTTCACTTCCTTAAAAAAGTCCATCTATGGAACAAAACCGTTATAGTCTATTAATTTGGAATTTGAATTTTCTTTGATGAACAGAAGTTGCTGCTGAGTACGCAGACTCCAACGATCAACATTGGCCCAATCCAAAATAGGGTAAAAACAAGATTTACATAAATGTTACATTATTGAGGATAGGTGGCTTTTTCACTAGCGTATAAGTGAGTCGGTTTGGGTTGAATTGTGATTTATTTCAAACGAGTCAAATTAACACAAGTAGCCAAAAAGGAACAGCTCAAATGGGTCGAACGGGTCTGAAAGTGACCAAAAGTCTATGATAATTGCTTTATTCAAATATTTATTGTTTAGTGTAATCATATTTTCATGGAATCCTAATTAACAGATTAATTATTTTATTATAGAAAACAGATAGGGTTAACGTGGCACTTTTTGATATGTACCAAAAAAATGACCCATTTTCAACTCGACGGTTTTGTAGCATTACCCGACCTGCTCATCCTACCACTTCTAGTAACAGGTTTTTACTTGAATGCATGGACCCTCTAGTTTTGGTTTCTAATCCTGTCTGTCATACAGAATAACAAGGAGGCTGAGAGCAGCTTACGAGATAAAGGCCTGTGTTTGGTTCCAGTGTCAACTCTTCAAGTCAACAGCATATACCACGGGGAACAGAATTTTATACCCAGAAACTACTAGCGTTTGTGTTCTACAGTATTATAATGAACCTCACGATGCCCCCTCTGCTAGAATCACTTATCACAAAAGAGATATTAGTACTTGTATAGCCATGTAATTTTCATTAATCATCAACTATAACTTCTGTAAGAGTTACTAAAAAAAGATTCGGCATACTTATTCGGGAATACAACTTGATTCACAACTTCATCAAACATACATCTAACATAAATATAAATCAATTCTTATTTACCATTTATTAGATCACACATTTATCACGATATCAAAATTATTGACACCGTAAAGAAAAACTGGTTAGGAACCAAATAAGTATGTCTAGATGGCCATTCTGCGTTCCACAATCATAGACAGCATGTCCGTAACTCAAATTGTGAATATGAGACAACTACTTAAGCCAGCTAAGAAAAAACCAGGATTTATAATTAATTCAAGAAAACACACAGACATACGCTTAACTTTTTTTTACCTTAAATAGGATAGTTTTGCAGTTAATGTTTTGGTTTGATTCACAATTCACCGGCTATGAATATAAAATTTGATCTAACAACTTATAAAATCATATGTGATTAGAATCTATCTTAACGATAACCGTCCATTGCAACAACTAATGTACCTTTGAAGACAATTGTATACAAATAACCTCCTTTTTCTTCACATCACTAGACCTCAAATCACCATCTCAATATTTTTAACCCTTTCCCGCTATCCTCGGTCAAGCAATATGACATTTTTCAAATTTCAAAGATGGCTCAGTTTGCTAGTGGCATCACCGAACCTCCAAATTTCACTTGATGTAGTATTTTCGAAGATGTTTCTCAACGTTGCTCATTTATTTTAGCTTTAGTGTGCAGTTGGTATAGCCTTGTTGATTAGGTTATCGTTTTATGTTGAACCTATTTAAGTTCATTTCACGTAATCTTCAAACTTCAACCATGGTTGCGGTTTTTATTAATATGTGTTATTATTTCTTCTTATAATAAGCTTACGGTCTCAAAATAAGCTAGAAATTTTTGAGCTTACAAAATATACGCCGAAATCAAATAAGCCCGCTAAACAGTAACCTATAAATACTTGAAAGAAAGCAAATGAAACACAAATGACAATAATGAATCGCAACCATCTAATGAACTTCATCTCCACTACCAAAACCTTAAAACACCTTCTTCAAACTCACACACAGTTAATAGTCTCAGGTTACACACACAACAACCAAATAAACACAAACCTAATAAATACTTACTCATTTTTCAAGAAAATAAATCTTTCTAGATTGGTTTTTAACCAAACACAAAACCCAGATGTCATTTTATATAATTCTATCATTAAAGCACATATAAGATCAAAACAATATCAAGAAGCTATCTTTATTTTTAATAAAATGGTTAAAAATGATGTATGGCCTGATAAGTATACTTATACATTTGTACTTAAAGCTTGTACTTTGCTTTTGGATATTGAAAAGGGTGTTTGGATTCATGATCAAATTTTGGAAAGAGGGTTGGAATGTGATGTTTTTATTGGGGCTGGATTGGTTGATTTGTATTGTAAATGTGGGCGGTTGGTTGATGCGCGTAAAGTGTTTGATAAAATGTGGGACAAAGATGTGGCGGTGTGGAATGCGATGGTGGCCGGGTTGGCGCAGAGTTTGGAGTATGGTGAGGCGGTTGAGGTTTTTCGGAGGATGTGGATGTGTGGTGGAGTTGCGGTGAATAGTGTTAGTTTGTTGAATTTGTTTCCGGCGATATGTAAGTTGCCGCGTGTTGGGTTGTGTAAGTGTGTGCATGGGTATGTGATTAGGAGGTGGTTTCCGAATAGTGTTGTGAATGGGCTGATTGATGTGTATTGTAAATGTGGAAGACCGGATGTTGCTTACCGGGTGTTTGAGCTGATGCAAGAACCAGACGATGTTTCGTGGGGTACATTGATGGCAGGATTAGCACTGAACGGGTGTCATTATGAAGTGCTGGAACTGTTTGATCAGATGATGAATAATCGTCTTAGTGTAAATATTGTATCAGTTGTAAGCGCTTTATCTGCAGCTGGTGAGACAAAAGACCTAAAGAAAGGGAAAATGATTCATGAATGTGTAAAGAAGAATAAGTTTGATTGTGATATTCGTGTATCTACTCCTCTTATAACAATGTATGCCAAGTGCGGTGAAACGGAAAAGGCTCAAGATTTATTTCTCAAGCTTTCTGGAAAAGATATGGTAGCTTGGTCTGCAGTTATTGCGGCTTTTGCACAATCTGGCCATCCTGAAGAAGCACTTACAATGTTTCGTGATATGCAGTATGCAGGTTTTAAACCAAGTATGGTCACAATAGTTGGTGTTATTCCAGCTTGTGCAGAGTTATGCTTCAAGAAACTTGGAAAGAGTTTGCATTGTTATTCGATTAAAAACGATATCAGTTCTGATGTTTCAATAGAAACTTCACTAGTGGCAATGTATGCTAAATGTGACGATTTCACTTCAGCCATGATTGTTTTCGAAAGAATGGGTTATAAAGAAGTAGTGGCATGGAATGCTTTAATCAATAGGTACGCTCAGATTGGTGAGGCTGATCTTGCAATGGAACTTTTTAGCAGATTACAATTGACTAATGTGCACCCTGATCCTGGGACCATTGTTGGTGTGGTATCAGCATCGGCTCATTTAGGTGATCTAAACCTTGGAAGCAGCATTCATGGGCTAGTTATGAAATACGGATTTGAATCAGATCGTCATGTGAACAATGCTCTTATTGACATGTATGCCAAAAGCCAAAGCCTTTCCTCTGCTGAACTATTGTTCGGCTTAACCAAAAGTAAAGATCATGTACTATGGAATGTGATGATAAGTGCATATACACGACATGGGTGCGCTCAAGAATCCATTTCTACATTTCACCGAATGAAATCTAATGGCTTTTCTCCTGGTTTAGTCACATTTGTGAGCGTACTTCCTGCAGTTGCTTCTTTGGCAGCCATAAAAGAAGGAACATCTTTGCACGCTGAAATAGTGCGTATGGGGTTTCTTTCTCATACCACAGTCTGTAACACCCTTATCGACATGTATTCAAAATGTGGGAGACTTGATTATGCAGAAGTGGTTTTTAACGAAATTAATGATAAAGATAATGTGTCTTGGAATGTAATGCTAGCTGGATACGCATTAAACGGCCTTGGGGATTGTGCGTTTGATTTTTTCACACTAATGCAAGAAAATCTTGTAGAAATCGACCCTGTGTCATTTGTCAGCGTGTTGTCAGCTTGTAGACATGCGGGACTAGTTAATGAGGGCAAAAGGGTGTTTGCTTTAATGAAAGAAAAACACAATATTGAACCAAAGTTAGAACACTATGCTTGCATGGTGGATTTGTTAGGAAGAGCTGGATTGTTTGATGAAACTTTGAGATTAATTGAGTCGATGCCAATGGAACCGGATGCTGGAGTTTGGGGTGGTTTATTGGGTGCCTGTCAAATGCATTCTAATGTAAAAGTAGCAGAGTTAGCATTGGAAAATCTTGTGAAGTTAGAGCCAGGAAACCAAGCTCACTATGTGGTGTTATCGAGTATATATGCAGAATCTGGCAGATGGGCTGATGCAAGAAGCTTAAGGGTGAAGATGTCTGAGTCAGGAGTCAAAAAGACTGCAGGGCTTAGTTGGGTTAATGAAAATCGAGATCTACCGGTTCTAGAAGGATGAGAAGGCCAGCATATAATCAAAAAATTACAATAGAAATAGTGGGTTCCTATGTTCCATAGTACAAGTTTTGACAGAGAGTTTGTAAATGAGTGTTTCTGATTTAGAATCTGTATAGAAGAATATGAACAAATTGTAGCATTTTTCTGATAAATTTTGTGTAACCTCCTCTTACTTGGTCGTGTAACCAAAAAAAATGGTTGTATAGATTAAAATAAAAAAGGGCCCAACCGGGTTCGAACCGGTGACCTCTTGATCTGCAGTCAAATGCTCTACCACTGAGCTATGGACCCGTTGGTGGTTTGGAAAGTAAATCTAGCTTAATATTAGTATTACTTTAGTTACTTGTTGCACGGCTAATATTGATTTTTCACTCTTAAATTTACCACTAACAATTTCCATGAATTTCATGTTTATTCATCTTACATAAAAGGACTTAATAAAATACAATAGAAATCAGCCCGAATATGTAAATACGATATTCATAAATGTTGACGTATGTGTCCGAAGAACAGTGCTGACAAAAATGTTACACTTTTCCGAAGAACATGCATCGAAAGACAGATGGTACACTTATCCAAAAGGCATGTACCAAAGGAACTTAAAGATATACACTCTTTTATCCAGTTAAGTCTATTTATTCGGCGGTCCGCTCATAGCATTATACTAGCTACGCCTAGCTCGGATATTACGAGATTGTGTCCCCCACTTGACCTAACACCTAGGCTAGGTCTAGCTCGGCTTGCGTCTTCCCCCACGTGACCTGACCCCTAACACCTAAACTAATTTCATACTCACCCCTCTCTACTTTCTCCCTCTATATATACTACTCTCTTTGATCACACCACAACACATTATACACATTTATACTAAATTCTCTACATATGAGGTATTGACTTGACCGTCGGAGGGTTGGTCTCGGGGGCTTCGACCTCAGGACTCCTTCTAACGGGTCTTTTCATGTTTGTAGCACACTCAAAACTCGAGACAAAGATGAACAACATGTGAGGGCTGTCAAAACCTACCCGACAGAATTATGCTTCAACAATAAACAAAATATTGATTTAGAGGGCAATAGTTTTGCCATCTTATGATATTTTATGACAATCATTTACATTTTAAAAGTTTCATATTAGTTATTATAAATAATACATTTTTCAAATAAATCTGCTATTTTTATTATTATTATTATTATTATTATTATTATTATTATTATTATTATTAAGGACAAATATTCACACGCTTATTGTATCACATAAAAAATATGTATTATATTTCCTTTATGTCAAAGACATTGGAAAAAATAATATATTTTAGTTTACGTGTTGTTCTTAAAATGCCACCATTACGCATGGTGGCGAGTTTATTGTGTTGAATCGGTAATGATGATCACCGACTTGTGAAACACAAACACAAATATTGTATAATGGATTTTGCTAACATGTGCCTACCAATCACATGCTAATGTATGTTCATATGAAAAGTTTTTGAGTGAATTGCAAAAAATGTCCCTAAAGTTTCTGATTTTTGCGAGAAATATCCTCAGAAAAAAATTTGCGAGAAATGTCCCTAACGTTTTATTTATTTGTGAGTTATGCCCTTGAACCGTAACTGTAGTTGCAAATTCCTCATTTTGGCTAACGCTCGTTACTAAAACCCGTTAGTCCAAGTCAATCCCCATGCGAAATGACTATCTACCCTTGTCTTCTTTCCCACTTTTATTTTCTTTTGCACCACCACACAACTGGCACTACCACCACCACCACACAACCACCCTTTACCCTTCATCTTCATCTTCTCCGGTGACCACACCATATTCTGGTCAATTTTTTTTAATACGGAAATTTTTAGTTTATGTTAGAATTGCCAAGCTATAGTTATAATTATCTGGTGTTAGCATTAATAATAATTAATTGTATTACTTTTGTAGTAAAGTTCCCTTGTTTAGATCTTTGATGGGTCATTCACTCATTTGTACATTAGAGCAATAGTCAAAAATCTCTTTAAGTTACGTGTCATGTCAAACATTGCAGTTTTTTATTGGAAGCATAAAGTAGTATCTTGATGGGTACTGAAGCTCTACCGAGCGACACTAATGATATGTATCAAAGTGTCAACCACACAATATTCTTAACAAAAAGATAAAAGAAAGGCCCATCTAATCTATTCCAAATGAGCTTCAATGAAAGATATTACATATTGTCCATTAAATAGTGATGAACTTCTCTGTTTTTGTCAGATGAAGTCGCCCAAATCGAGTGTTTATGTTATATTTGGCTGCACATTGCAATTGTTCAATATCCTTGACATGTGATCCATACATTCCTTCTTTGGCTCCTTTTAAGAGCCAACTTTATCCGAAAACTACATATGTTAACTAGCATATCCATGATTTGTACAACTATATAAATTTGGTATCTAACAACTAGTGCTACAACAACGATTTAAGATCTCAATCAAAAGATCTTAGATGGAGCTGCTTCATGTTTCTTAGATAGAGTTACTCTGTTCCAAATCACGCTAGCATGCATTTGCTATTACTAAGAAAACTTTGTATAGCTAGATTTGGAATAGGTTGCACAAAAGTAGTTTTTGTATCAATCTAAAGTCAGAAACACTAGTTGTAAACACCTAAATGCAAGAAAACATGGACAAGCATCATACAATGACACATATACTTAAACCTTTGGAGACCCCAGATATACCCATTTAATGTAAACTTGCTGTCTGCAAATCTGCCTTAATACCCAATCTCAGACTCAAGGCATCTGAACTTATTACTCGAGATCTAGCTGAATAAGGAGGCTTTTGTTTGCTAGACATCATCCTAGACTTGCTATAACTAAGCAAAGCCCAATACAATGAAGGCAGTTAGCTCCCTTAATCCGTAGGATACTATAAGAGTGAGCTAGCAAGAAGACAAAAGCCAACTGAACACAATTGCGTGCAAAGAGCTGATATTGCAGGATACTACATAATGCGTGAGTTGTAAAGAGACCTATGTTTTATATACAACCAATTTGAAATGATACAAATATTAAGTAAAAAAACTTGGGAGGGGCAATAACTGTAAGCCAAAGGTGCTAGACACACTAATTATACAAATATTAAGTAAAAATACTTGGCTCAGAACTTTGATGTTTAAGCGTATAACAAAATGCCAAAACCTGTACTAGCAGCTGTTAGCTCTTGCAAGGTGACACTATATAACAATGAGTGTTTATCAACTCAAACAAGTCACACTAAATTCATTTTGTGCTTATACATAAATTTCACACTCGTCAAATCAAATATTCATGCGTAGAGAATGCTCAGTTAGAGACAAAATAAAAAAATAAATAATAAATACAAAAAACAAGGCATGCTTGTTCATGGCATAATATGGCAACGAGCAAATTTATCCTATGCAAAATTTGGGGTGGTCAACGACTTCTCGCCATTGTTAATCCGTCAACAGCGGTCCAAGCCTAAAGCCGTCAATCTTCGCGTGCAATTCTGTGTCACCCAAGTGGCCATGAGTAGCATCAACAACCCCCACTCGCTCACGCACAACTTCGAACTGCAAAGCCCTGTTTATCCTGATAGTCTTCTGTAAACCACCCCTGCCAAATTTGCAAGTTGTATTGCTAGAAGCAATCGACGAGCATTTGAAGTCGGTGGCCACCTGATACCTTCTTCAACACACCTTCCCATTAAAAGGGAAACAGAAACTGATAGTACCAAAACAATCACACAATTACTAAAATAAAATAAAATAACACTCAAAGACATTAAAAACAAAATAATAACAAAAAACATAAATATTAACATAAAAAAGTCTTACCTCCCAATTGGGCGGAAACTTCCTCGATTGGCAAACCGAGATATGGCCACAACTCTGCCAGGTTTGTCGGAAATTTCCTAAGCTGTATTCATTGATGCAATGTATTGACATGACACGTAACTTAAAGAGATGATTGACTATTGCTCTAATGTAAAAATGAGTGAATGACCCATCAAGGATCTAAATGAGGAACTTTACTAAAAAGCAAGACCATAAGTATTTTTTAATGCTAACACGAGATGAATATAACTTTAGCTTGACAATTCTAACAGAAACTGAAAATTTACATATTAAAAAAAATTGACCGGAATATGGGTTTGGTCGCCAGAATCTGGGTGTGGTCACCGGAGAAGATGAATATGAAGGGTAAAGGGCGGTTGTATGGTGGTGGTGGTAGAGGGTGGTGGTGGTAGTGCCGGTCGTGCGATGGTAAAGAGTGGTGGTGCAAAAGAAAATAAAAGTTGGGAATAAGACAGGGGTTGATTAGTCATTTGCCATGGGGTTTGACTTGGACTAAGAGGTTTTTGTGACGAGCGTTAGCCAAAATGAGAAACTTGCAACTACAGTAACGGTTCAAGGGCATAACTCGCAAAAAAAATAAAACATTTCGGGATATTTCTTGCAATTTTTTATTCGAGAACATTTCTCACAAAAATCAAAAATTTTAGGAACATTTTTTGCAGTTTACTCAAAGTTTTTTGCGTATTTGAAAAGAAAATACATTTAAAAAGGGTCATTTATATCTATAATATTGCTCATTAAAAGCATCTTTTATTAAAAGTTAAAAAAGTGTTTACTATATAAGCAAAACCCTAATATAATAGCGATATTCAGTGGTAATCATTATTATGGGTGTTGAGTGATAAAGTTGGTAAAAGTTGATATGACGTTAATAAATTATTTTATTAAATTGTTATTAAAAGTTGAAGACGATATTTATATATTTAAAAGGGTGGTATTATGTACACCCTTTACTACTGTATTGAGAAAATAAGACATTTTTTACTAGTTAAACCTTATATTATATGTTTCGTAATTTTTTTTTAGATTTCTACTTACTTTATTAATTAATAGGAGTTTTTAATTGTTTCTATCCATATTTTTTGTTTTATACTACTCTTGTTGTATTAAACTTTATAATTTATATTTCATATTTTTTATTTTCTAATTTTACAATAAAAATAAAATAATAAAAAGATAAACATAAAAAAATTTAAAAGGAGGCGTTACAATCATGGCTTCATTAGTGTGAAGGGTGTGGTTGATAGTTTTTACTCGCTTCATAAAGTGGAGGGTGTGGTTGAAGTGTTATAATCATAACTTTATAAAGGTTTTCTCTCGAGATATGAGTCTTCACATCATCTTTTTTTCTCTCTTAAACACTTTTCTCTAACTTTCCCCTCAACCATTCTAGGGCATTCTTTTTTTTCACTAATTTTTTTTTTCTATTTTTTATCTATTAAAAATACACTAAAACACAAATAAAAAATAAAATAAAAAACGGGACCATTTGGACCGGTAACGACGTCGTCAACCTCGAAAACGTCATATCTGATGTGAGTGTCGCGTTTTGGCGTCACGTTTTGATAAAAACGCAACCAAAGGCTCTAAAAGCATCCACAATGCTCCTACCCTTTAAAAGACTTGAAACATTTATGGCAATAAATGCTAAATGTGGTATGACTTGATGCATTTATTACTATCCTTGCAAGTATAAAGCCTTTCTTTCAAACCATTTGACACTAGCCATGTCTTTGTTTCAAGTCTTTTAAAAAGTCGTTTCATGCAATGCTAAAAAAGCTTTTGAAAAGCTTTTTCAAATAGTAAAAAACTTTTTCATTTGAGCTTATTGCAGATGCTCTAAGAGCATCTACAATGCATCAAGTCTTTAAGACTTGATGCATTTAATGCATAATGCATTTAATGACTAAAGGTTGGAGGAAAGACTTGAAGTTTTCCAAATCTTTGAAGAAAAACCTTTCAAAAAGCTTTTGAAGCAATGCAAAAAAATCTCTTAAAATGACTTTTTAGAATAGTGAAAAGCTTTTAGAGCATCTACAAGCTTTTTCAAAAAGTCTTAAAGTTCACAGTCTTTTTAAAAAGATTTTAAAAACTTGATGCATTTAATACTTCACATATTTGTGTTTTTAAAAAGCTTTATAAAAAGTTTTTAATGTAATGCTAAAAGGCTTTTTATAATAATAAAAAGGAGTTAGGATCAAATAAGAAGAAAAATTAAAATAGAAATGATAAGAAGAAACTACAACCACTCATTTCAGATGCATCTATAAAAAAGGATGCATCTCCCCTTAAAATTCTCCTCTCTATTTAAAATATGTGGCTAAAAATCCTTCTTATTTTTCTCATTCTAGTTTTTCTTCTTACTGGATCCCTTCTCTAATAAAAAGAGATGCTCTCAACAACTTTCTGGATGCTCTAATCAATAACCAACCCTGTTTAAAAACCCACATTAACAAATACGAGTAATTATCTACAAACAAATTTATCTTTCAACCACAATTATCAAACCCACAAAAGAAAACAAAAATGGTGCAGACGAGTGAAGTGTAGTACTACGTAGTGAACAAGTTAAAAAAACACAAAATCAGAACCCAACACGTGACACCCCATTTCTTGTCCCCCAAAATCAACAACCCATAAACCCTAACAACACAAACAAACAAAATGGTGGAAGGGTTAGACATGTCACTTGAAGACATCATCAAGAACAACAAGAAATCAGCTGCTGCTGCTGGTGCCTCCCGTTCTTCAAGAGGTGGTCGTGGCCATGGTGGCCGTGCTTCTTTGGAGTCTTCGGGTGTGGGTCCCACCAGACGTATGGACAACAAACTTCCAGTCCGTACCAACCCTTATGCAGCAGCTGCACCTCCTCCTAGTGTTTCATATGCTCAACAGGTAGTATATTATTTACTAGAATTGTTATATGGGGTGTTTCTTTAAGCTTATTTAGGGGGTGTTTGTTTAGGCTTATAAAGACGGCTTATGGCTTATTTGGTTTTGGGCTTATGTTTCATAAGCTCACCTTTTGTGGCTTATCATGAACTTTCCAGCTTATACAAGTTCATAATGTTTGTGGTTTGTTTAGGCTTATATAAGCCGAAAAGTTTCAAAATAAGTCACAAAAAATGAGCTTATGAAACATAAGCCAAAAACCAAAATAGCCAAAATAAGGCGTAAGCCGGCTATATAAGCCGAAACAAACACCCCCTTATCAGCTTACAAGCTTATCTGTTTTCGGCTTAATATTTCTCATAAAATGTTTTTTTTTTTTTTTTTTTTGCCTTGTTATATAAGTTTATTATGTCTTAATATACTCGTATAAGCGCATAAGTTTCAAAATAAGACTAAAAAACACAGCTTATGAAATATTATCCGACAACAAATAAGCTCATATGCCCATAAATAGGCTTAAAAAAACACCCCAATACTGTGTGTAAAAATGCCGGAGGTCGGGATTGGGTGTTGTTGTATAATGTGTGTGGAAATGTGAATACTAGTTATTTATGTTTGTATTGTGATGACAGGCTCTTCATGTGCCACAAATGATGGTTGGGAGACCGCCTACTAATTCCGAAGCTGGAACTAAGCTTTACATCTCCAATTTGGATTATGAAGTTACTAACGAGGATATTAAGGTCAAATACACAACAACAACTACTTTTTTACTGTCGTTTATTTTGTTAAAGAATGTTGCATTTCCTCTGTTTGCATTGGTGTTTTGTACATGTTTGTTTCGGATTGAGGGGTAGTAGTCAGATAATTAGTTGATTTGCTAAATTGCGACTAAATGGTTGCATTTACATGGAATGTCCTTTATATGCGAATTTTAAGGGGGGGGGGGGGTCTTACTTGTACAAGGGTGGATATTATTGGCGAAATTTTCAATCTGAGTTTAACTAGTAACAGTTTGTTCGGAAAGGTTAAAGGAAGAAACATGTATTGTAGGAAAGGATACTAGCACGCCGGTTCCTATCCGTTATGAGTTATGACAGTGTTATATGTAGAGGATGTGGCCAGATTGGTGTTGTTTGTGGGACTGGCATTCCCAAGGTCTGTAGTTGATCATCGCTTGACTGACTAATGTATTCTTGATGTTTAAAATTAGGGTTTTGCTATGTAGTGAATTTTTTTTTATTGATTCATGAAACTCTTTGGCATCTTGAACAGATGAGGTTTGAAATACATAAGGATCTTGTGGTGCTTGCTATACTGTTTATGGTTGTTTGTTGCAAATGATTTACTTTTGATAGAATTTTATGTCTGTATTCTGTCTTCAAGTTTTTATTGGGTGGAAGAACTTCAATGCACGAATTCTTTTATGACTTAAGTCGGGATTTTCTGTCCATATGAAACTTTTCTTTGTTTAGGTGTTTAAGACAGTTTATTTGAATTTAATTATGTTTTTTACGTATATGTGTCAGACTGTGTTGCTGATATATTTTATGGTCCTGACTAAGTAGGTCGATTCTATAACATTTCAATATTGATTGGGCAGGAGAAGTTCTTGCAGATATTATATTATAAATAACCAATAATTTTTTTCATGTCGCCCTTGCAGGTGCTGTTTTCAGATGTTGGTGAGTTGAAAAGATACTCGATTCATTATGATCGAAGTGGAAGATCAAAGGTATATTGAATTTTAGGGTATCCAGTTCCATATGCAGATATGATGGTATCCACTAGTTTCTAAAGAAGTTTCTCACAGGGAACTGCTGAGGTTGTCTATGTGCGCCACCCAGATGCGGTTGCAGCAATGAAGAGATATAACAATATGCAACTTGATGGCAAACCTATGAGACTTGAACTGGTTGGAGTAAACATCGTTACTCCTGTTCCCATTCCACCTGTGCATCATGGCATTCGGGGAAATCCCATGGTTTCCTCTCGAAGGTTCAAATTTTCTTATCTTTTGAACAAGTTACTTCGGCAATATATAATAATATCACGCATGATGCTTGCTAGCTAGTTTAATTTTCTAAATGTGAAAATTTTATGATTTATAGTTTTATACTATTAGTAATGCAATATTGATTTGCTTTATAAAAATGTATCAGTAACATGACTATCGAGTTTTGCCCAGTGTATAGTCTCAAGAGGTTGTCTGTTATACTGGATGACTTGCAATACACAGTCACGAGGTATCTAGATTTGAGTTTTTGAACTGGTTATATTTTTACTGTGACTTGAAGTCGCAATTATCAGTTTCTGATGTTGATTTTCTAATTAATCCATGGCCAAATAACCAGTTTTGGATAATAAGTTCGTTTCAGCTGCAACAGAACAATCAAATGGTCAACTACAATAACTCATTTATCACATCAGTTTTACCTAAATGGATAGTTTTATTACCCCGTTTCACAAAACATCTCCTTTTTCACAAAATATCCTTCTGATTATCACAGCTTAAAATAGAACTCTATCTTCTTCAGCTTTTATTTTCAAAACTTGCATCATGTCATGCATATAAAATTCATGTGTCAACTTAAACTTCTCATATTTGATCCTAAAAAAATAATATGTGTGTCCTTTTATATTTTGTATACTAGTGTTACGCTATTCATAGACCTGATTGAGTTTGTGATTGAACAGCACACAAGGTAGAATTGTTGGACGAGTGCAAGACCGAGGTGGTGATAATGCTCAACGTGGATCTGGGAGGGGTCGTGCTCGTCCACAAAAAGTATCAGCTGAAGACCTTGATGCCGATTTGGAAAAGTATCGTCTTGAAAGAATGCATATAAAGTAGGAATCATGTAGTTGCCCCCTTTATGCACATCACCCCAAGCCTAGTCAATTTCCTAGTCATTTCAAAACTTACCAAGATTCCTTGTAGTCCAATCATGTGAAGCATTAACAAATACAGTGTACTTAGTTTTGATATGTGGCTTCCACATATGATGTTTTGTGGCACATGTTGGTTAATCTGTGAAAATCTGGTGCCATATGTGAAGTGCAATCTTTACTCTCTTTTGATCTAAATGTTCATATTTTTGGTTGCAATGTGAACATGATGTTAGATTTCGGTTTTTGTTTGTGATCTGGATTTTGTTTTGATCAGGAAGGCACTTGAAGGTGCAATTTTATGTTTGTATGTTCTTAGCAGTGGTTGCAGAATCTATCAACTGAAACTATATTCTTGAATTGGCTTAATCGGGGTACTTCGATGAAGAATTGCTAATGCAAACTTTTAGAATTGGCTTGTGTTAGTGAGTTTTCAACTGGTTTAACTTATTTTTGCTTTAGTTCAACATGTATGAGACAAGATGATGCAACTCCACCATATATGATTACAGGTTGATCTGCCATCTCTATGGAATTAAAAGTGAAGCCATTAACATTGTATGATTTTGTTGTCATTGTCATCTGTTATCTAAGTGATCGCAAAGCCCGTTTAAGCAATTAGTCCTTTTTCACATAATTAAACCTTCTTGACGTTATCGATCTTTAATCACGCCCACTCCATTGCAATTTTAGTTAAAATGAAAAGAAGCAAAAGTTGGTAAAATAAGGGATCAATTTCAACAAAAAAATATTGTATATACATTTGAAGGCTGAAATTCTGGCAACTATGTTACAAAAATGTGTAGGGATATAATTAACCCTAAAATAGAATGTACTCAAAAACAAAAGCAAAAAAAGGCATAAATCTACACATCTAAGGTTTACATAAATAACAAGATATGTACCATGCCATGACACACACACAAACCACTAAAAATATTTAACTTCTGGCTTGTAAAAAGTAAGACTTCCCAACTTCAATGTCTATATACTGTGATTGCAGCATCCAGAGACTGATGTTACAACAGCTGGTCTGATGATTATTCTTAAATTAACAACTTTCAAACAGGTCAAACCTCAAACCGAAATAGAAACGTCAACTCTCAAATCTCATCTTGTACAGAAATAAACACAACTCCTCAGCTGAACACGGCGTGCCTTCATCTGTTTGAGGCAAAGAAGTATGCACTTTTATTAGTGGATAGACATACGAAATAAGAAATACAAAACACACATGATACAAGTCAATAAAGACAGATTTATATCACAAATGTTTAAGTGGCTGAATGTCATAAGTTTTTTTTAGTGATTGTTATTGTTTAGATTTTATTATTTTAACCTCTATAACGGGGTAACTATAGCATGTTGCATGTTGCATGTTGCTAAGGGCCACTATAAATACTTACGGCATTATTCTAAATCAAATATACTGAGGTATCAAGACAACAAATACTGAAAATGACATAAGTACTTCTTAGTGAACTTTCATTTTATTTATTTTAATTATTATATAAGAAATCTAGACATGTTACACGTATTTCCATTGGTAGTCAAACCTAGCCAATATGCCGTAAGGTGCATAATTGTTTATGAAGTCAGGCCTAGCCACTACAAGTTACGTATATCTGTTGGAAGTCAAACCTAGTCACTACAACTTATGAAACAAACTTGATATATTTCAAATTGGAAGTATCAACTGAGCATGAACAAAGAACAGTAGAGGAGATTCCAAGGAAAAATAAATAAGCTGATAGGCAGCATAAGTGTGTTAATATAACTCAATTGACATAAGAATAAGAGAGAGGAGAGTACCTGAAGGGGATGCCTTATTTGATACTTGAAATGAATGTGTACAAGTAGAAAATTGTACAGTTGATGCCTTGCAATCTGTTATTTATTTCCAAGAGACACGGCTTTCAAACATCATCCCAGGATCAAAACTTTGGCAGAAGTTACCACATCAAGGATTCAAACGAAGCTCAACAAGAATAAGAATAAAAACACTGGGGTAACCGTCTACGAACATTTGTACAGAAAAGCATTGAATTAACTCAATTTGGTGAGCTTCAGAGATCTTTCCATGTAGCCCACGGTTCTGGCTAGACAATGCTCCTGAGTATTTGGACTGGAATGATTATCATCTTTTACTTTGTGACTTCAACGGTTAACTCAGCTTCGAGTCATCAAAAAAGGACTCTCTTGAAAGAAGAAAAAAGTAGTACAAGCTAGTTCCATAAACCTTCACTCGACAATTCAAGTAGCCCACGCATCTGAAGGTAAGGATTTTCCAGCAATTTCTCATTGTTACTCTGCACATTTAAAAAAAGAACAATGTATATTAATAGTATATTCATGCATCACACGGATAAATACATCAAAAATTGCACTGTACGTCTCTTTTGATGTGTTATCTTTTTTCCCATGTACCTAGAAACTTTTGTAATAAAATTAACTTTATTTACTAAACTGCATATAATGGCACACCTGCTGAGCTCTGGATACAAGAGATGAAAGTCCACGCTGGTAATTATCTGCTTCTTCGGTCATCATCCTCTGCAAAATTATAATTTGAATCGATAAGATCACTGATGTGTTTATCCACTTTATTTATGAAGGCGGAAAAAAATACACCTTCAAAAGGAATGTTGACGAGAAATAAGCCACCCTGGAGTCGGTATCATCTAGTAGCTCCCTGTCAAATATCATTAGACAAATCAATATTCTACGATTAACAGAAAGCAGTAGAACTAGGTGGCAATTTTAACCACAACAACAACAACAACAACAACAACAACAGCAAACCCAATCCCGCCGAGGCAGGGTATGGGGGAGGTAGAATGTAGACAGATCCTACCCCTACCCCAAGGATAAACCCGGGAGTAAGGAGCCTGCTTCCAATGAGACCTCCGGCTTGTGCACGTGTGCGGGGAAGAAAGAAGAGAAGAGAGAGCAAAAGGAAGCAAAAGGACATCAAGCAAAACAGCGAAAAGGGCAGACCAAACACACACAAACGCAAAACAAAAGCACAAAGCATACCAGAAAACAAAACAAAACGCAAAGGCAGTCAAACCTAAGGGAGCAAAACAAAGGCAACCTAAGGGGGCAACAAAGCAAGGGCAAAAGGCAACCTAAGGAAGGCAGAACAACCCACGGGACCTAAAGCAAGGGCAAAAGGCAACCTAAGGGGGCAACAAAGAGCAAGGCACGGGACCTAAAGCAAGGGCAAAAAGGCAACCTAAAGGGGCAACAAAGAGCAAGGCCAAAAACACGCAAGGGGCCTAAGCTAAGGCAAAGGCAAAAACTAGGCACCAAGGCAAGGCATCAGAAGACGCCTAAAAAGCCTAACACCTAACTACCCGCAAATCCTAATTCTATCTCTCCACGCATTCCTATCTGAGGTCATGTCCTCGGACAAGAGCAACTCCTTCATGTCGAGCTTAAGTCTATCCTCCCACCTGAGATTGGGTCTACCCCTCCTTCTCACACCATCAACTACTAGCGCTTCGACTCTTCTTACAGGCGCTGATTGTGGCCTCCTCCTGACATGGCCGAACCACCTCAGCCTTCCTTCTCTCATCTTCTCGATAATATTCCCGACCTCAAGTTTTGCTCTGAAAACACCGTTCGGGATCATGTCAAGCAAGGTTTTCCCACAAGTCCATCTTAACATTCTCAATTCCGCCACCTCTACTCTGTTAGCATGCGCCTTGGAGATGGGCCAACACTCAGACCCATACAGCATAGCCGGTCTAATCGCCACCTTGTAAAATTTTCCCTTTAACTTGCAAGGGACGTTCCTATCACAAAGGACTCCCGACGCCGCCCTCCATCTTGCCCATCCAGCTCGAATCCGATGGGTCACGTCCTCGTCTATCCTCCCTGATCTGTGAATCATCGATCCTAGATATCTAAAAGACTCCTTAGGTGGCAATTTTAACCCATTTAGTTATATATTAGTTGATCGATTCGGGTTGCATTTTATCTCTACAGGTAAAAAAATAGCTTGAAATGAAACAGGCCAAACAGGTCAAATGTAGCTCATAATGTATAGTATAATATACAAAAATAATATATATATATATATATACATAATTTTAATGAAAACAGTAATCGTATGTGACACTATTCATTTATAAAATTAACATAGTTGGACAAGACGCGCTCAACTGAACCCAACGTGATTAGAAAGTTGACCGTTTTGTACATAACCCATCTGACCCTTTTTGCCATCTCTGATAAAGTTGTAGAATTACCTGAAGAACTGTTCTCCACCAACTGCATTAAAAGCACTAGGATCAGCAGTGCATTTACCAATAAGCAATAGGAGAAGGGTGGATCTGATATCTGACGTGGCACCTGGTAGGTTCCCTCCTCCTTTACTACCAACAGAAACACCTAACGCAATGTTGTCACTAGCAGCGGCTGCAAGTTGAATCAATGGCCAGTAAAACAAATCAAAGGGCACACGTGCAACCAGTTGCATAGGAACAATGGCCTGCCCTTGAAGAAGCAATGCTGCCATTGAAGCTGTCTCACTTGTAGAATTATTTGTGTTGCTTCCAAATCTTCCCTTACAATCTTCCACTGGTTCCCAGCAAAAGCTTTCTCTCACAGGAAGATCTTCCATAATGCTCGTCTTTCTATTCCATACTGAGTAATTAAAACTCTTAGAATTACGCAATGTATCTGCGGATGGGGGTTTGTTTCCAGGAATAACTTTCAGGCACAATTGAGAAAAGAGAATGTCGCACATCTACTCAGAACAAAAAAATGAATAAAGAGTTAACATATATATGGGCGTCAATGAAATTATAAAGGTAAAGCCCATGGATCAAGCAGAAAACAAAGTGCATCAATTATGAGCCAAAATTTTACCTTCAAGATATTCATGCGATCTGTCACGTTTATTTGAGCCACCAAGGATAACGCACTGCTCATAATATCTATAACAGCATTTGCCTTATCAAGACGGGTCTTCTCATGAGCTTCATTTCCAACTGAATGTTGTAGCTCATTCTCATCCAACAAAAACTTGCAGCGCATGAGAAGTCTCTCAAGAACAAAAAGAAATCCCCATCTTATGAGATTATTTCTTGACTTAAGAAGCCCACACATAAGCCAAATGGGGAGTGGAATATCCAACTCAGGCGAATAATCTTTAACAGAAGCAAGGGTGATTCGCTTCTGCAAATTCTTTATGTTTGACCATATGGAATCCCCATCATCGTTGATTTCTGCTATAAGCAGATCCCCCAACCACACATACCCATTTTCACGAATAGCAGCTCTTTCTGAATGAAGAAGAGAATGCAAAGTAGCCCAAGCGAGCTTTACCTTCAAACCGTAACTGTTTCTAAGAACTCCATCCTCAAAACTCTCTAAGTACTTATAGGATTTTGTAAGTTCTGTCATATGGCTGAATTCTTTGTCTAAGTGACTTAATGATCTTAAAAGTGCATCAAATTTCTCCATGATCTTCTCCAAGAGCTGCAGAAAAACATATAAACACGAATATAAACAGATCTTTTTAAGATAACCAGAATAAAAGGCAGGCATTGTGGCTACCATATTAAGTCTTTCACTGTTGGAGTATCTGGGTAATGCAGCAGAAATTGACCGTCTTAAGATATCTCCAATGCCTTCTATGCCAAGCTTGACAGATATATGTAAAGCTTCTGGTGCATCCGCGAGGGTGAGCAAAGAAGCTATCGGCTGAATCTCATCATTGCTATACTCAGAAATTCCACTAGCTATGCAACTCTCATTTATTTCATGCACAACATAGTCAAAAAGCACCAGATATAAATTTCTCCTGCCTTCTCTGGAGTTTGAGATCACCAGCTGTGTGTGCAAAAGAACCATCGGTCAAAATTATAAAATGTTCATGAAGTTCCAGGTTTTAAATGAATTTACAAAACATAAGTACACATGTTTATGTTAAGTGCTTGTGATAAATAAAAAAATAGAACTTGTGTCACCATCTATATTTCAATAAGAAAAGCAAATGTTCAGGTCTTTTCCTTGGAGCAAAATATTCAAAAGCTAATCATATGAAGGCTGAGCCAAGACAGATAAAAAGATTTCAGAAACAGCACCTCAATGAACACAAACTCGATTCCCCCAATCAGATCAACTTGGTCCACAAGAAAAGTTGGTGTAGATGTAATGGACCCCTCAGGGACTTGATAAAACATGTTTGTAAGCATGTTAATTAACTTGCAATGAACCAACTCCGCCCATGAGTTTCTTCTGCTAATTTGTATAAGCACTTTAATAACCTGCAAACAGTCTTAAGTTAAAAAAAAATATCTCATGTAGTAAAAGATTAAGCCACAACAAATAAGCAAAAACACTTTGCAAATACATAGATAGATGTAGAGAGTACTTTCATCTAATGTCAAAGACAGCTTAGTCTGAACATATTATTTCTACAGATCTTCTCACCTACCTTGCAACCTTTTCACAAGGTGCATGGAAATAAGATCTACCCTTATAAAATTGTTCCTAAGACCAAAAACTAATAACTCTCTTCAATCATCTTTCATTCAAGTAAAAAAGAATGTAACAATACTGAAGTTGGGACAAAATCACTCACTCTTATGTCAAGGCCTTTTAATCTGCTTCTCCGAATTTTGCCTCTGTCACAAACAAAATACAGCAAACAGCTGAGGGCAGAAGCCCAGACAGATTCTTCCTTTTCCTCTGCCTGCAATGTATCAAGACTGTAAGAAATTCACTACAACATAATATATATTACTCACCGCAAGGATAAAACTTTAACTACAAACAAAGAAGGTTCTATAAAGCTGACTAGCTGAGAACAGCATATTAATGATAAAACATCATTAAACATGTTTGCAATCATCCTTGTAATGTTTACATTCAGTGAAGAGACAAGCAGAATTATACATATAAATACCAAGTGTAAGGCTAGAGAACTACAGGAAAAAACATTATTCTCACATCTATAAACATCCCCCGCAAGCAGTTATGAATCATTAATTTCCAACTTGTTACAAATCCCGCATTATAACCATTTTATAAAACATAAGATAATAGAAGATTTAAAGTGATACCTGCACGAGGAGGAGGAGGACTTCATATAGTATGCACAATATCCACGATTCAAAGTTATTTATTGCTGATAAACTTTGGGCCTTGAGGTAATCTGGCTTTCTTGTACCCTGGATTGACATTGTTTTGTCAAGATATGGTTCTTGAGTGTATTCTTCCTCAATGGTGGAAGCATCATCTACTAAAAGTGGCTCCAATAAGTGACCATGAACCCCAAGGTTCAGAATTAAGTCAAAAGCACGAACTTTTGAGGTCAACTGTGAAGAACTAAGCATTTCCTGAAAGTGGAAAATTGAAAAAGGATTGAGAAGCTGTATCTAACAGTAAAGATATCAAACAAATTTCTGAAGGTAGCAGAACCTCAAGCATAGATAGCATGAGTGGCGCAGCAACCCCAGAGTCCAAAACGTACCTACAAAACAAAGTTTGAGTTACTTTTTATAACATGAACTTCCTAAAGCAACAATCCATACATCCCTTATGCCTGTAAACACATATTATGCATCTGACTTTATATCATGGAAAGAGTGACTAATCACGA
Organism: Chrysanthemum makinoi; assembly: GCA_910596185.1. Classification (NCBI taxonomy): domain Eukaryota; kingdom Viridiplantae; phylum Streptophyta; class Magnoliopsida; order Asterales; family Asteraceae; genus Chrysanthemum; species Chrysanthemum makinoi. The sequence goes on along the minus strand of OU343218.1, from coordinate 183,095,168 downwards.
ATATAAAACAATGATACTTAATGAAGTATGAACATATGAATATTCAAATTGGGACATACATGTCGATCACAAGTTTGATTAGAACGCTCACAGCCACATCCATTGATGGCTTCCCACTGCTACTACTTAGTTTAGATGAGAATGTCATCGCATTAGAGACTTGAGATGGGTTTTCTGAGCAAACCGCAGCTATAACTTCTCCCACCTCATCAGGATTCAACTTCAAGGGTTGTTGTTCACTGACAAAAAGAATGTACCGAGCGTGAGATCAAGTGTATAAAAACCAGATTCAGCAACAAATAATACTAAATTACTGTACAAAAGCTTGATACATCAGATTATTACAGTTTAATTTTTCCGTTCACAAGGTGGTATAAGTTACTTGCTAGATTAACCAGACTTGATACATAAAATAGCAAACAAACAAAAAAGTCCAAAATCAATGCCACTGATAACATGGTGACAGTTGCAAGAACAAGGATGATTTCCATGTGGATATAGGATCCAAATCCAGTCAATATGATTCGGGGACCTTCGACCACGTTACAGCCAGATTTGGTAATAGTTTCCTCATGTCAATTTAATCAAACCACATTACACAAAAGAAGTGTACCATGCAGTTATACCTGTAGTGTCGATACTGAAACAGTGGTCGGGGACGAGGACGGAAGGTTGTCATAGGAGAATCTTCCCTACAAAACAGAAACAAGTATATGAATGTTCATTAACAAACTGATAACATTGATAAGAAAAACATTATAAAACAATATATACAAGCATACCAAATCTGATGGGGGCCAGTCTTGGAGCGTTTAGAAGCTGTTATTGCTCTCAAGTGAGCACGGGCAGAGGCGGAATTGGTCACAGTAGTCAATAATGAAGGTTGTAATAGTTGATCAAGGTAAGGCATGTCAATGCTACCAAAATTTCTCCAAAATTCACCTTTCATTTTAGCTTCCATGTCCCCTAAGAGAAGGGCAGCAGCACCTACTTCAAGGAAGTTGTGCTTACTCATCTCTTGATGAGTCGAAGGACGATCACTGCACGGTTGGATTTCCACATATTAGAAGTAGACGCAATACACTGAAATCTACTTAAAATTACTAGTTGTAGCAATTTTGGCCTATTTACTTACGAATAAGTCGACTTAGGTTCTGTTATATCAATAGCGGGTAAAATAAGTCGAATAGTGCACACAACGTTCTAAATCGCGCTGTACAAAGATTATGTGAATAGTGTAATGATAAACTATTTGTATGTCTTAGTCTACACCTATTTTTTTCTAAATTTAGACAAAAGCGTATTTCAGGTCAACCCAATTAATTTCGACTCGTAGCAAAAATTGCCTTTTTGAAATGCTACCCAACCCTCCCATTCTGCCACTTATAGAAGCAAAGAAAGAATTCCATACAATAGGAGAAATATGCAAATACCTATCGGAAGAAAGCAAAGATGATTGTGGGTCCCCATGCCACCGCCATTTGAACACGTCACTAGCTATGAAGTCATCAGCATCAGCTCCATCAACTTCCTCAGCGATTGGTGAATCCAAGACAGATACAGCAGAACCTTCTTTATTCTCAGTAGCTTCTTTACCAATTCCAGGGCTGATTTGGGAATTAAAAGATTTGCTCATTAGAGATGACAATGATGGAAGTGGCTGTCTTGATGCAGAAGTAGCTCCAGCAAAAGCTGCCGGTTGAAATGATCTTTTTGGAACATGTTGAGCCACTAGAGAACGAATATAGTTTAAGGACTTCACAAGTCCTCCTGAAGCAAAACTTGCAACAGGCAAAGGGGATCCATTTAATGTAGTTGATGAACCACTGGTTTGTGAACTCAAAGATCGAGATGTTAATCTTCTGCTTGGGCTAATATCACACTCCACGATAATATTTGAACAAAACCTATCAATTTCTAGTAGGGTCTCCTCACTTGGTTTATATCTGCAATAAATAGAAGATATTGTATCACCATAACCATCATACTAACAACTACTATATCACCACTGTAAGCAAGCAGGATAGTTGGACGCTAAAAGTAGCAAAGAAATTAATTCAACTATAAGACTCTACTATATCTTAAAAGGAAAACAGGTGCCTACAATGTATTATAGCTCGTGATCATCATGGTTTTCCACCCATCCCTTATTTGTTTCATGACAAGTATAGTATCCATCAGCTATCTTAAGACTAGTCACAATGGAGGTTGAGCTATCATCCTCACCTCCATTGTCATGCGTGACATCCATTAAAACCAGCCCCACACCATTATTTTTTGTACATAATGGTGACCATCCTCACCATTATCTTTTTTTGGTTCGTGAGTGTGTGTGGGGTATGTTTGTATAAAGTGGGTATTTTTAATGGTGATGATCATTAAAGCTGAAAGGTGATGATAGTGATGATGTGGCACTGACGTGGAGGTGGGGATATAGGTGACCATTGTGTTTAGCCTAACATCCATGTAAAGTCGCTCCTTAGTCTAAAGATCTATATACAAGCACCGAAGCACTAATATTTCTATTGACTGCACATTTAAGAGAGTAAGAGTGAAACGAAATCACCTCAAAAAACTCCTATGAATTAATTCTACAGGATAGTACTCTAAGGGCACTTCCAATAAGAGACCCAGAAGTCCATAACATTTAGATGCTAGTTACATACACAGCTAGCCTTAGGTAATAAAAATTTACAACTAAGAATATATCCCTTTCATGAATATAATTAATCTTAAGATAACAGAAATAAAAGAAACACCTACCTCAGGAGATAACGTTTCAAAAGTGCCACACACCTTGCAACCACCGCAGGGCTGTTACAGCAAAAAATGTATTAGATGGTAAAATGTAACTTGAGACAGACGTTTTATCACATAGATGTAGCATGCAATATTCATTTAACTGAAATCACTAGAAGGTTGCAGCCTGAAAGTGAGCACAAATCATATTATACACCAATGTCACCTGTTATGGAAACTGATGGAAGATGAAAACTCAGAAGTTCGTGGGGGTATAAAGAAAAAAAACTTTCATTCTGCAGAGGCATGTTTGAGCATACTGAATTAAAAGAGAAACACTAAGAAGTATGTAGCAATACAACTAATGCTAAAGGTGTCATTATTGTGGAAGAGCCGGAGCTGATGGGTCATATCAGTTCCACATAAGGGACCTTTATAAAGAAAGCGTATGTTCTACAAGTTAAAAAAATCCTAGGTCCATTTGGCAGTGGGAGTCTTACATTTGCAGTGAACTGGCACGAAAATGTCTATGTGGTTAGATACGTCACACGTATAGGTTCAAAATTGTTACTGGATATATAGAACAACTAGAGTACTAGACCATCAAAATGGTGGCAATCTGATGTCAATTGATGTGATTATTCTTAGACAATAGAACCACGTTATATATTTATTACGATGTAGATCTTAAAATGTATTCTATCATCTGGACTCAGTTTGCCTCTAGTGTTCTTAACAGCGCTTAAGGCCTTCGTATGCTATCGAGCCCTGAACATTAACATGGTATAAGAGCCAATGCGTTGAAAGCCAAAGATTTTATAGCACTTTATGCAGTATTTAAGTGCCCGGATGGGAATATCGTGTATAAATAATCTATGCATATGTGAAGCAATATTGTAAGATAAGAGAAAGTTCATAATAATTAACAAAGATTTGTTGAAAACCTTCGCTCCCTTTCTGCAAGTGTATGCTCTATTATCACACCATAGGCCAGGTCCGTTGTTGTATGTGATGCTAAATAGTCCTGCCAAAAAGAAAGAAAATTAATTACTTATCAGAATAGGCATTCAACATGTTAATAGCTGAATTACATTTTTTATGGAACAGCCAAGGTTATAATTATAAGCCTGTCACGTGATCTTTCACACTTTTAAAAACTAACTGTGACTTCCTGAAATGTTACCAACCACGGGCAACTAATAGTGGTGAAACTTAGGAGACTGAACTGTGGCAATACCATGTGACAATATTAAGTTAATACTTAGTAAATGAAACTTAAAACATGCGTCACCTATACCAATTATCTTATGTTGTGACTTGTGAGTGCACCGCTAATAATCTAAACTAAATTGAGAGCTTGAAGTCTCGTTATCTATTCAACTAGATTTAACCTCACATTCTACAACTGCCTTATATGATCGCAAGTAACAACAGTAACAATGAAAACTTTTCTATATATTATATATGAATGTGGCCTCGGAAACATGTGGGCTAACAACGTTGAAAACGTGTCTAAGTGTGTGCGCTGGTATCTAAATATGCACGTACGGGAGAACATATATAGAAAAAACGTAAAGACCACACCTTTCATTTACATTCTTCCAAGTTAGTAGGTGGGAAAACCAACACTAACCAATCAATACAGATACCGGATCTTAAAACAAAATATTCAACCCGAACCCATAAGTTCCTAAAGCGCTAACTACTTAAGCATTGTTTAATTCTTCTTGGAAATAAACCTCTAATATAATTTCCCCCAATAAACCGCACCTCGTTCCAACTTAATTCCCCAATCCACAACAATGTAGAATCATACAATCAAACATAATTACATAATTAAACCCTAGATTAAATACAAGATCTGTACCCTGAGAGTTCTAGAAGCTTCGGAAAGGAGGGCGGAAGAGTTGGAAGGAAGAGAAGAAGAGAGACAATCGGCGATTGCACGTCGCAGAGGCTCCGGCGGTTTCTTAGAAGATGAAGATCTGATTCCCCCTCCTCCGGCACCGCCTCCTCTTGTTGATACGCCGCCTAATTGTTGTAACCTGGAACTGGTGGCTGGGCTGCGGGCCCCACCACCGCCACTGCTACTGTTGTTGTTTAAGCTGCTGTTTGACATCGTTTTGTCTGAGTGTTTGTGTGTGTGTGTGAAGGAAATACAGTCACTCACATAATTTTTTACACCAATAGGGAACTACTGGATTGTATTATTTTTTTCTTTAGAAGGTGGGTGTGTTACTGTTTACTTTTTATGATTAAGAGAGAGATTGTTTTCTTATTATTTTTAATTTTTAATTGAGATCCGAGTAATGGACCTGTGTGGCTAAGCTTATTTAACATAAGATGATTTGGGCTTATTTTTTATAAGCCTTAATTTTACGGTTTATTTTGAGACTTGTCGGCTTTTATAAGTTTATCATATTATAATAAACTTATATAAGCCGACAAGTCTCAAAATAAACCACAAAATCAGAGCTTATAAAAAATAAGCCCAAATCGGCTTATGATAAATAAGCTTAACCAAACAAGCCCGCAATGTAATGTGGTTTAATCAATGTTTTAAATCGGGTTTATCCGGCCGGTTGAATGGATTGAACCGTGAATCAGTTGAGTGATCAGAAGTAGGTTTTGAGCGGAAAATCCAATTGAGTCGTGATTTGGTGGCTCAATCGAGTCAATTAAAAAACAGGTTTATAAAAACATTAGCTTTAATTTTTGCCTATTACATCCCTAAAAATAATAAGATTAAAAAATTTATTATCCTTGTAATATTTCTTCTTTGAGTTGTAATGACAACTATATTTTTATAAAATTTACCTTGTTGGTCCTTGTGGTATATGTAGATTTCATGTTTAATTCTCATTATGAAAAAGTTACTGCAGACCTTCTCAACGTTTGATTATTTCACGTCGTTGGTCAAAAAAACGTAACTACCATTAAATGGCTCGTTAAGTATGAGGGTTTATTAGTATTTTCATCATTTACACATCTAAACACCCTTTAACAACCAGACAATACACATTCTGATCTTAAATCCAAACATCTCCATCTTCAACAATAAAATCAAAAAGTCATCATATTCTTCAACAATATAACACTCAAACTTCAACGAGCAACACCCACAAAGTTTCAGAGCAATTGCCCACATATGAAATACACACAAAATAATATTTTTGTTATAAAATAACAAAATTGTTAAATTGTAAAAAACACATGAATTCTAAAAAATGTTTCTTAATAAGAGTTGGGATCCTGTAAAAAGTACTAACAAAATAAAAAGGCTAAAAAGTAATTGTGACCCTCCAATCTTAATTAAATACAATCCTACGTCCAGGATTTAAACAAAACCCACAAATATTTTTCTTCACATTGACCAGGGGCAATTTGGTAATTAATCCGTTTTTTAACTTCACCCTCACAATTTAAACCCACATAAAATTTAAACGACAAACTTTTAGAAAAACCGATTTCACCATAATTTTTAAAATTTAATCCTCTTTAATTTGGTATGAGTTTTGTTAAAATTTTTGAAACTTTTTTTTCTTACATATCAAATGGGTGTTAATTTTCTTTATTTTTTTTACATATTCGACCCTAATTTTTACACTCATAATGCCGAATCGCGAAAAACTTAAAATATGAAAGTTGTAGACTTTGGTTCACTCTTTACCCATAAATTTGAATTACTCACATCCGATATGCTATGAGTGAGATATCGAACGTTAAAGATGGCGTTTTAGTCATATTTGTTGCACACAACGTGTTTGATGAAATGTTTAGCTTAGATTTTTAGCGTTTAAATTGCATCAAATGCTCTAATTTTTGTACCACAACGTATTATTAATCATTTTATTAATTTAAGAATCAAAAAGCGGTGTTTTTAATCTTTTTTTAATAAAGAAATATATGTTTTGTTCATCAGCTTGTCATCAGTTAGTATTGTTCATCAATCAGTCTTTGTTCATCAATAATCTTGTTCAAGACTGATGAGGTAATGAACAATATTAACTCATGAACGGTATTAAGTGATGAACAAAGACTAACCGATGAACACTTATGAACAATATATAGATTGGTGTTGTCTTGTTTATCAGTTAATGTTGTTCATCAGTTCATCAACAAGATTGATGAACTGATGAACAATATATAGATTGGTGTTGTCTTGTTTATCAGCTCATCAACAAGACTGATGAACAACATTAATCTACATGTTGTTCGTCAGTTAGTCTTATTCATCAGTTCAACAGTCTTGTTGATGAACTGATGAACAAGACAACACTAATCTATATATTATTCATCAGTTCATCAGTCTTGTTGATGAACAACATTAACTGATGAACAAGACAACACCAATCTATATGTTGTTCATAAGTGTTCATCAGTTAATATTGTTCATCACCTCATCAGTCTTGAACAAGATTATTGATGAACAAAGACTGATTGATGAACAATACTATCTGATGAACAAAAATTAACTGATGAACAAAACATATATTTCTTTATTAAAAAAACGATTAAAAACATCGCTTTTTCATTCTTAAATTAATAAAATAATTAATAATGCGTTGTGGTACAAAAATTAGAGCATTTGATGCAATTTAAACGCTAAAAATCTAAGCTAGACATTTCATCAAACACCTTTTATGCAACAAATATAAGTAAAACGTCATCTTTAACGGGTGATATCTTACTCATATGAAATTACATTTGAGTGATTCAAAAACCCGTATAAAGAGTGAACCAAAATCAATAACTGTATGCTTAATCCTCATAAGAATAAGGGAATGGAAAATATGGGTAAGAAGATAGATGTAGCAGGTAAGGCAAATGAAAAGGTTGGTAGTAATGAAAAGGAGAGAGTTAATGTTCATAAGAATCATGTGAGAAGAAATGAGCAGAGAAATCAGAATTATCAGAGGCACAATGTTAGTAACAGAAACTTCAACCATGCCTATAATCAGCAGGATGGTGGTAGAAAAGTTAGCAACTGGGAGAACAAGAACAATGGGAATAATGGGAAACCAGGAGCAAGAAGAGTATGGAATTTGAAAGCTAAAGAAGCTGAAGCCATGAAACAATCTGTTAATAAGTATGATGTACTCCACAGTCTACCTGAAGATGATGATCAAGAATTGAGGATCCTGAAAGATAGAATGATAGTTGATAAGTTTTTGAATAAAAATGTGCAACCTACCCCTTCAGAAGCAGCAAATTGGACAGAAGATATGAGAAAGTATCATACAGAAAAGAGTGTGATTACAGAGGGTAATAGTAATGCAGATACTTCAGTTGAAGATGTGGTTAGTGATGCAGAGGGAATTACTAAGAATATGGAGGTGAATGAGGTGAATGGTCTAGATACACAAATGTTAAACAATGAGTGTAATGGAGTTTAAAATGGGTGTATGGAACATTAGAGGCCTAAATACTTTAGAAAAACAAAAAGAAGTAAGAAATTTAATTGCTAGTGAGAATTTAAAGGTTTGTGCAGTGTTGGAAACAAGGTTGAAAAGTAAGAAGCTACAGTTTATTTGTGATAGAGTTTATCAAAGTTGGGAATGGATATCTAATATGCATAATTGCAATAAAGGGTGTAGAATAGTTCTTGGATGGGATCAACAAGAGGTTAATGTGCAGGTTATTAACAGAACAAGTCGGTCTATTTTCTGTGTTGTCAGTGCTGATCAGTTTAATTTCAAGTGCTTCTATACTTTTGTATATGCTGCTAATGATGGAATTGATAGAAGAGAGTTGTGGAATGAGTTGAAACAGAATGGTAGATATGTGAATGGGAGACCATGGGGTATAGCAGGAGATCTGAATGTTACTTTAAGTCCTAATGAACGTTCAAGTGGTGGTTCTTCTATGACTACTGATATGGTGGAGTTCTATGATTGTGTCAATATGATTGAGGTGGAAGATATATGTAAGTCTGGATTGCACTTTACATGGACTAAAAACCTGAAGAAAGTAAAAGATGGTGATATGACTGGGATCCTCAAGAAACTGGATAGAATGATGTCCAATCATGAATTCATCATCCAATATCCTCAGGCAAATGCTAAATTTTTACCTTACATTATATCTGACCATACTCCTGCTAATTTGTGTATTCCAACATGTATTAAAAAACATAAAAAAGCTTTTAGAATGGCAAACTTTGTTACTGGAAAGACTGAATTTATACCTCTAGTTAAAGAAGGTTGATGTAAAGAAGTTGATGGGTGTTATATGTTCAAAGTGGTCAAAAAGTTGAAAAATCTAAAAGGTCCTTTGAACAAGTTGGCTTGGAGCAGAGGGAATATCTTCAAAAGAGTAGAGGATATTAGATGTCAGTTACAGCAAATTCAAACTCAAATTGATCAAGATCCTCATAATCAACAGTTAAGAATCAATGAAGCAGATCTGGTGGATGAATTCACAGGCGAAGGTGATGAGGAGAGTTTTTTATCTCAGCAAGCAAAAATTAAATGGTTGAAAGAAGGGGATAAGAAATACAAGTTTTTTCCATAAAGTTCTTAAAGGAAGATTAAATAGAAGTAAAGTATTTTCTTTGTGTGATGATAGTGGTGTGAGATATGATAATGATCAAGTTCCTGATCTCTTCTTAAAGCATTTCAAAAATTTCCTTGGTACAAGTCATGAAGTTCAGCTGATTGATGACATTGAAGATCTTTTTGTGAATAAGCTAACTACTGAGGAAGCTAATAGGATGATAAGGAATGTCACATGTGAAGAAATTAAGAAAGCTTTGTTTGATATTGATGATTCAAAGGCATCTGGACCTGATGGTTTCATTGCAGCCTTCTTCAAAAAAGCTTGGGGTGTCATTAAAAATGAATTTTGTTGTGCTATTAAGGAGTTCTTCTATTCTGGAAAACTTCTTGGAGAGATAAATTCTACTATTGTTACTGATAACGCTCAGATTGTGCATGTTTTTAGTAGCGTTATGTGTGCATTTATATATGTTATTTGGTTATATTTGCGTAATTATAGTGCTTAAACGCATCAAAAGATGTTTGTCTAGTGTTTATAACCAAGTGCAGGGAAACGGAAGTAAAGTAAAGAAATGTCAGCAAATAGAAGATTCCCGTTTCAGTGAAGCTTAAATCAAGTATCTCAAGGACCTTTGAAGACCATAGTGATTGAAGAACCTAGTTCTACAAGATAAAGAGAAGAAAATATCAAGTTTCCGTATCTCAGGAGATCCAACCGGATCGGTTGCTCATGCAACCGGATCGGCTGGAATATGACCAGAAACGACATTATGACCACCACCAACCGTTCGGTCGCAACCCGCAACCGGAACGGTTGGCCACTTTTTTAGAAGACCAACCGGATCGGTTGGTCGTATAACCGATTCGGTTGGAGAAGCTGCAATTGCCAAATCTTCATCACTAAGCCTCCCCTTTGCATCCAAACGATTCTAGGTCCTTCTATTGGTGTATTCTAGTCCCTTCCTTACTCCTTGGAGGCCAAGTTCAGCAATTAATACCCTAGGCTTTGGAACTAGTATAAATAGAGGCCATTTGTGAGCATATGAGACACACCTCAAATACAAATCTCTCTACTCATCAAAACAAAGCTTTAAGCTCTCATAATTCATCCTTAGAAGCCCAGGGAAGTTTGGAGTTCCAGAAGTTCCACATTTGGAGGCCAAATCACCAAGAAGTCTACCCCAATACTTTGGGAATCATTACTACACCATTTGTAATCTTATTCCAAGCATTGTAAGACTTTTAATCATGTTTTCTAATGTTCAAAGTTCTGAGTTTATGTTCATGTTTGCTATGAGTGGCTAGTTTCTTTATACACTTGCTTAAATGATGTTGATTATCATATGATTAGTTAGATTGTGTTAACATGTTTTAATTCAATTTCAAGTTGATTCTAAGATCCAATTGTGCTAAAGTTTCATAGTGACATTTGTTAATCAAGTTTGGCTAATTGATAGTAATCGTTGGGGTCGAAAGAACTTATTGTTATTCAACTAGTCATAATCATTTTGTCTATGGATGATTGTTTTACCCATTATTCTTGATTATATAAAGGAACTAAGGTGTGGTTGTAATAGAAACGCTTTTTGATTATCAAATTGGATTGGTTGGAAACATCTAAAAGGTCGTAAGATTAGTTATTGAGAATCAATTGTAGCCTTTTGTCTATGATCGGTTACCTTTTGTATTGACCATTTCTTAAGCAATTTGATGAACAAGTGGATGTTTTGTGTTTAAGTTTATGTATGTAGACTTATGAAACTTGAATTGATCTTGAATTGATTGATTGGTTAAAACTTAATGCTTGTTTTTATGAACTAAAATCTTGACGAAGGTTTAACTTGTAAGAACAATAGATTAGTTTTCCAACTAATTATCATAACCAACATGTTAAGAGGTTAACACAATCACATTAATCTATGATATGAAACTAGTTTAAGCAAGTGTAGTTTTTAATCATCTGAATTTCATTATATCTATTTATTTTGTTATATGTTTTGGATAGACTCTGTTGATTCAAACTTGTGCTTAGATTCACTCAAATCCCTGCGAACGATCCCGACTTACCTTCATAATCTTGCTATAACGGATGAGTATACTTGCTCGTATGTGTTATTGGTAATATTGGTAATTCACCTTTTATAAATTTAAAACTTGTACACATGTAGCACATCAAGTTTTTTGGCATTTGCCGGGATTTGATTGTGTTTCAGCAAGTTTTTGAATTTCCCTCAGTCGATTCAACCAAAATTTTTCTCTCAGAAACCTTAACCGGATCCGGTTGTCTCTCAACCGAATCGGTTACGATTTTACCCATTACCCAACTGGTCTAACCGATCGGTCGCAACCCGCAACCGATTCGGTTACCCACTCTGACCCATATAAACTATTTTCGTTGTTTGTCCGTGTGTTTAGATATTGCCTGGATTCTCTAGGACATTGTATGAACACTCGAGCAGCGGGAATAGAACCAATTACACCTCTTAGCAACTCCGAACGTTTGATTCGAAGAAGAAGAAGAACACTTTTCATACCATTAGAAAATCGTGTACCAAGAGTACCAAACCCACCATTTGATAACCTCGTAGAAGCCAAAGTTGTTTACAACCCTTTCACCAATTTACCTTTTCCCATGGCGGACGATCAACCCATGTGGGGAACCAACCGAGCCGTAGCACCAACTCCCGGAAGTGCTATTGTTGCTATCAATCTTGGTGACAACTTCACCGTGAAGGAACATCACCTTTCTATGATCAAAGACCGTCAATTCGATGGCCGTGCGCGGGTCGATCCGCACAAGCACATTGCCGAATTCATCGAAATTTGCGGCATGTTTCGTTATGGCGACACCGATGTCAATGCCATCAAACTCAAACTTTTCCCATCATCACTCGCCGGAGATGCTAAAGTATGGTACAATGAATTAACTCCAGGAATCATCAATACTTTGGAGGAGATGAGGCAAGATTTTGTAAGCCGATTCTTTCCACCTGCCATGTTTGATCGATTAATGGGAGAAATTCGTGCTTTCACCCAAAACTCAAACGAATCACTTGTCGAAGCTTGGCTTCGAATGAAAGATTTGCTTCGTAGTTATCATGGGCATGGACTATCCAAAGGAACCATTATCCAAATCTTTTACCATGGACTAGATGAAATCTCTCAAGGCATCCTTGATGCTGGAGGGATTTTTCTCTATAAGACTCCCAACGATGCACATCAATTGCTCGAAGATCGAGTACTTCTCAAACTTGATTGGTCAAAAGATTCCAAAACCAAACCTCTCCGAAAAACTGTTGCTTTTGTCGAAAACACCGATGCTTCAAAACTCATGGAGAAGATGGAAGCGTTAACCTCAAAAATCGACTCGCAGTACAAAGATATCAAAGATGAAATGAAGGAAATGCGAGACGGATGTAACAATTGTGGAGGAAATCATCCATCGTCCGAGTGCGACGATAAACCTATGGGTGGACCGAAGGAAGGAGAAGCAAGTTACGCTCAAGGAGGATACCGTGGAGGAGGATATCGTAGTAATTATTACGGTCGAAATTCTGGAAATTGGCAAGATCGCCGACCAAGGGATGACAACCGTGATTCTCAACCACGAACTGACAATCCACCACCACAAAATCCCGACAAAAAGATGGAAGAAACCGAATTCGAGAAAACCATGAGAGAATTCGTGGCTGCTCAAAAATCCGCAAATGATTTTATCAAAATCAATTTTTCAATCTCAAAGCCAAAGTTGAGCAAGGACAGAAAAATCATCAAGCATCTATCCAAGATCTTGAAAACAAGTTTGGCAGACTTTCTGACCAACATTCCTCTAGACCATCTGGGTCATTGCCAAGTAATACCCAATCCAACCCAAAACCATCAAATGATAAGACGTCACGTCCACCACAAACAAGAAATGAGCATATCAATGCTGTCTTCACAAGAAGTGGTCTCTCTTACGATCCACCAACAAATCCTAATACTCCTGTCACCATTGATAGTGAGGATGAAACCGAGGAACCAAACACAACTCAAACCATCAAAAAGGAAAACATTCCATCCGTCAAGGCGTATACACCAAAAATTCCTTATCCTCAACGCCTGAAGAAAGAAAAGATGGAAGAACGTTATAAGAAGTTCATTGAAATAATCAAAGAGGTTAAACTCAATGTTCCACTCGTTGATGTTATAGCCGGAATGCCCAATTACGGGAAATTTTTGAAAGAACTTCTTAATAACAAAAGCAAGCTTGAGCAAATATCAGCTACTTTCCTTAACGAAGAATGCTCAGCTATTGTCCAAAACAAGATCCCACCAAAGCTCGGAGATCCTGGGAGCTTTCTTATTCCATGTACTTTCGGGAATAATGTTAAATGCAATGCTTTAGCCGATCTTGGCGCAAGTATCAATTTGATGCCTTATTCGCTGTATTCCAAGTTGTGCAACAACAGCCTGAAACCAACAAAGATGAGCATCCGATTAGCAAATCATTCCTATCAATATCCTGTGGGTATTGCCGAGAATATGCTCGTTCAAGTCGGTAAATTCATTTTCCCTGTGGACTTTGTAATCTTGGAAATGGAAGAAGATAGTAAAGTTCCACTCATCTTAGGAAGACCTTTCCTAAATACCGCCGATGCAATCATCAAAGTGAAAGGAAAAGAACTCAACCTTGGAGTTGGGAAGATCGAATCACTTTTCTAATCGATAAAGCAATGCGCTACCCACATTCCAGTGATGACACTTGTTTTAACATCGATATCATTGATGAAGTCACTGATGAAGAATTGGACGCATTACTTAACGAATCCGACCCATTCATGACTACTTCTGAAAAAATCAATGAAACAGACTTTGATAAAGAGTTTGATGATTTCATGAAAGTAGAATTTGAAGGAGATAACTCAGAAGAAGAAGAAATGGAGGAAGAGGATGAAAATTTTGAAGAAATAACTTTCAATGACGAGATGCGAATCAAATCATCTATCGAAGAACCACCCACAGATCTCGAACTCAAACCTCTTCCAGATCATCTTGAATATGCTTACTTGGAGGAAAACTCACTTCTTCCAGTAGTCATATCTTCATTGCTCGAGGATAGTGAGAAAGAAAGTTTAGTTTCTGTCCTCAAAAATCATAAACAAGCTTTCGCTTGGAAAACATCCGACATACCAGGAATTAGTCCTAATTTCTGCATACACAAAATCAATTTTGAAGAAGGGATTAAACCTGTGGTAGAACGTTAACGTCGACTCAATCCCAACATGAAAGAAGTTGTTAAAAAGGAAATCATAAAACTTCTCGATTTTGGAATCATTTACCCAATTGAGGATAGACCTTGGGTAAGTCCTGTGCACTGTGTTCCCAAGAAAGGAGGAATGACGGTTGTGACTAATGAGCGAAATGAACTAGTTCCAACTAGAACTATCACTGGTTGGCGCGTTTGTATTGACTATCGTAAGTTAAACAAAGCCACCAGAAAAGACCACTTTCCACTTCCGTTCATGGATCAAATGCTTGAAAGACTGGTAGGAAATAAATTCTTTTGTTTCCTCGACGGATTTTCAAGATATTTCCAAATTCCTATCGATCCTAACGATCAAGAAAAGACCACTTTCACTTGTCCTTTTGGAACCTACGCATATCGGCGTATGCCTTTTGGTCTTTGCAATGCACCTGCGACTTTTCAAAGGTGTATGATCGCCATATTCCAAGACATGCTAGAAACCTCCATGGAAGTTTTCATGGATGACTTTTCAGTCTTCGGAGACTCATTTGAAACTTGTCTTTATAATCTCGACAAAATGCTCGAAAGATGCGAAGCTGCACATCTTGTCCTTAACTGGGAAAAATGTCACTTTATGGTAACCGAAGGAATTGTGCTTGGCCACAAAATCTCCAGTGCAGGAATGGAAGTAGACAAAGCAAAGGTCGATGTTATCTCAAAACTTCCACCACCAACTAACGTCAAAGCCGTTAGAAGTTTTTTAGGACATGCTGGTTTTTACCGCCGATTTATCAAAGATTTTTCAAAAATATCTCGTCCGATGACAAAACTTCTTGAGAAAGAATCTATCTTCGACTTCAACGCTGATTGCATAAAAGCTTTTGAAACATTGAAATCTCAACTTATTAGTGCTCCGATCATGGTTTCACCTAATTGGTCACTACCCTTCGAACTTATGTGCGACGCAAGCCATTTTGCTGTTGGAGCCGTCCTAGGCCAACGTGAAGGAAAACAATTTCGACATATATATTTTGCTAGCAAGACACTGAATAGTGCTCAGCAAAATTATACCGTCACCGAAAAAGAATTACTGGCCGTCGTTTTCGCATTCGACAAATTCCGATCATACCTCGTGCTATCAAAAACAGTCGTTTTACCGATCATTCAGCGCTCAAGTATCTGTTCACCAAGCAAGATGCTAAACCACGTCTTATTCGATGGATTTTGCTACTCCAAGAATTTGACATCGAAATCAAAGATAAGAAAGGAGCAGAGAATCTTGCTGCTGATCACTTATCTCGTCTTGAAAACCTAAATCTTGAGGAGTTAAAAGAAGAGGAAATCGATGATTATTTTCCCGATGAAACTCTCATGACCATCGATGGAACTAACGATCCTTGGTTTGCTGACTTTGTGAACTACCTCGCAGGAGGAATTCTCAGAAAAGTACTAACTCATGCTCAAAGAAGCAAATTCTTTTTTGAACTTAAATACTATTTTTGGGAAGAGCCATATCTTTTCAAAATGTGTCCAGACGGAATGATCCGAAGATGTGTTTCGGTTCGAAACCCGCAAGATTCTTGACGAATGTCATCATGGCCCAACTGGGGACATTATGGTCCTTCCACCACAGCTAAAAAGTTTTTGATGCTGGATTCTATTGGCCAACAATATTCAAAGAAGCACACAAACTTGTTCAAAATTGTGACGCTTGCCAAAGAACCACCAATCTCTCTCGAAGAGATGAAATGCCATTAACAAGCATTTAAGTGTGTGAAATATTCGATATTTGGGGAATAGATTTCATGGGACCTTTCCTAAATCCCACAAATTCGAATACATTCTCGTTGCTATAGATTATGTGTCCAAATGGGCAGAAGTTGAAGCTTTACCAACAAACGATGCTCGTGTCGTCGTTAATTTCCTCAAAAAGCTTTTCGCTCGTTATGGAATTCCCAAGGCCTTGATAAGCGATCGAGGAACTCATTTCCGTAACCAACAAATGGAGAAAACCATGAAAAGATATGGAGTTCATCACGATTCGCGACTGCCTATCATCCACAAACCAGTGGTCAAGTTGAAAATACCAACAGAGCTCTCAAAAGAATACTAGAGAAAACAGTGAAGGACAATCCTTCAGTGTGGGCAAAGAAACTTGACGATGCTCTGTGGGCATTTCGTACGGCTTATAAAACTCCAATTGGCACAACTCCTTACAGACTCTTGTATGGAAAGACTTGTCATTTGCCGTTCGAAGTTGAACATCGTGCTTATTGAGCCCTCAGAAACTGTAATACCGATCTCAAAATAGCTGGAGAAAAGAGAATCCTGCAATTGCACGAACTCGATGAATTAAGACTCCAAGCTTATGAAAATTCCAAACTGTATAAAGCTAGAACAAAAGCTTATCACGATAAAAAGCTACGAGTTCGAAAAGAATTCAAAGCCGGAGATAAAGTTCTGCTTTTCAACATGTAATTCAAATTCAAAGCTCCTAAATTACAACCAAAATGGTTTGGACCATATATCGTTAAACATGGATATCCATCCGGGTATGTCGAACTCTATGACAAACAGGGTGGAAGTTTCATTGTTAATGGGCACCGAATCAAGTTATATTACGACAAGGAGCAAACGAATGAAGTTTCATGTGCAACAGTTTCCCATGAAAATGAATTCGAGACTATCACCTTTGTCGCACTATTTCCAGGAAGAATCCCACAAACTGTTCCATGGAAACCATCTGCTGAATTCGTGTGGGACGATATCGAAGCTACTGGTGAAGAATTCATGTACATCCCCGAACTTTTCAAAATGTTCAAAGCTGCCCTTGCGGCTAAATAAATTCGGGAAGATTTGAGTCAGGCTGATGACTCGGTAATAAAACAAGCGCTTCTCGGGAGGCAACCCGTGTGTTTTAGATTTGATTTTCTGTGGTCACTCCCCAAAGTTTTAACCTTTGGTTGAACTTAAGTGTGGGGGGGTGCCACCTTTTAATAAAACCTTTTGTTTGTTTATAAGATTTTGTGCAGGTAATGAATTTCCCAGTGAACACTAGGAATAAAGGAAGATTTTTAGCTGACAACTCATTGACATATCTGGTTTCATCTCTATTTTCCCTATTTCTATACTTTGAAGTTCGTTTTTCATTGAGGACAATGTCTAACTTAAGTGTGGGGGGTGAATAGGAAAAATTAGAGTTTTCATGCTTAAATTTTAAATTTTGTTTGCCCTTGTGATCTAGTTGTTTTCACGCTTTTAGGATTATCTATTAGAATAACTGGATCAATCCACTGGTAAAACTGGTAATATTTGAAACTTCGAGATGTGTTTCGATTACTATTGCAATCCATTCTGGGATCGATAAATATTTGCTAGCACATATTATACGCCTTTTCCACTAAATTGTGAGGATTTGAGCCTATTTCATAAACAGCATACATCTTTTATGCTTGGATCTTTTGCTATGAGTGTGCCGGTGATTTTATTTATTCTAGAACTTGTGCTTGTAAATCATTACCAGACCGCAGTGAGATCGCATTCGTGCGATATAAGTAAATTCGTGTGATAAAGAGGCACCTTAGGATTTAACCCAAATGGCCTTCCATTTTGCATCTAATGATATATTAGCTATCCGCATTGGTTAGTTAACCACCCACATGGACCCATTTGTAGTGCTCAATTTTAGCACTAGATACCCCTAGTTACACCCTCTGAGCCATCCTTTTCATTTTTGCTTCACCCAGAAAATACAAAAAGATTTTACACTTAAAACCTTAGCCTATCCCGTATCAATGTCTAAACGGTTGGTTGCTAGTCGCCTGGAAAGTGAAGATTGTTCAAATGATTATGAGTACCACATCCTATGAGATTGATTGAGCCATGCGTTATGTTATGTTCAAAAAAAAATGATGTATGAAAATAATAGCCAATGTGCTATGATAGAAGAACAATTGTCATGGCAAAGCAAAAAGTTGTGGAAAGCAGAAAAGAAGAAATTGAAGCTATAATCATTTATTTGGTTCGTGGAATATTTGGTAGCTAGCAACACGGGTATTAGACTTGATTTCATTTTTATTTTAACACCAATTTCATATACATTCCCATGCCTTATCCATACCCTTTTATCACCCGAAGCCTATCATTATAACCCGAATAAAAGTCCTCTTTAGATGTTTTTACTTGGTGCTCACGCCACGTCGGTGGAGTTTTGTTTCTTGTACAAGCTTATGGTAATAATCTGATCATGACTGAGCAATGAGTGTGATTTATCTTGTTACTCCACTAAAATGAGTGATTGAGTGAATTATATTTCGTTCCTTTTTCGTGAGGTGTTTTGAAATGTTAATCATGCGAGAAAATCATTGGATATTGTCAAACATCTTGATGTTTCACATTTATAAAGCATAATTGATGAATCTTCTCTCGTATTTTTACTTGGTTGATTTGCATCACATTTTTCATAATCACGATCTTGTATCAGTGGATGTTTTTCCTAGATTTGCTTGAGGGCAAGCAAAGTTTAAGTGTGGGAGAATTTGATAACGCTCAGATTGTGCATGTTTTTAGTAGCGTTATGTGTGCTTTTATATATGTTATTTGGTTATATTTGCGTAATTATAGTGCTTAAACGCATCAAAAGATGTTTGTCTAGTGTTTATAACCAAGTGCAGGGAAACAGAAGGAAAGTAAAGAAATGTCAGCAAATAGAAGATTCCCGTTTCAGTGAAGCTTAAATCAAGTATCTCAAGGACCTTTGAAGACCATAGTGATTGAAGAACCTAGTTCTACAAGATAAAGAGAAGAAAATATCAAGTTTCCGTATCTCAGGAGATCCAACCGGATCGGTTGCTCATGCAACCGAATCGGCTGGAATATGACTAGAAACGACATTATGACCACCACCAAACGTTCGGTCGCAACCCGCAACCGGAACGGTTGGCCACTTTTGTAGAAGACCAACCGGATCGGTTGGTCGTATAACCGATTCGGTTGGAGAAGCTGCAGTTGCCAAATCTTCATCACTAAGCCTCCCCTTTGCATCCAAACGATTCTAGGTCCTTCTCTTGGTGTATTCTAGTCCCTTCCTTGCTCCTTGGAGGCCAAGTTCAGCAATTAATACCCTAGGCTTTGGAACTAGTATAAATAGAGGCCATTTGTGAGCATATGAGACACACCTCAAATACAAATCTCTCTACTCATCAAAACAAAGCTTTAAGCTCTCATAATTCGTCCTTAGAAGTCCAGGGAAGTTTGGAGTTCCCGAAGTTCCACATTTGGAGGCCAAATCACCAAGAAGTCTACCCCAATACTTTGGGAATCATTACTACACCATTTGTAATCTTATTCCAAGCATTGTAAGACTTTTAATCATGTTTTCTAATGTTCAAAGTTCTGAATTTATGTTCATGTTTGCTATGAGTGGCTAGTTGCTTTATACACTTGCTTAAATGATGTTGATTATCATATGATTAGTTAGATTGTGTTAACATGTTTTAATTCAATTTCAAGTTGATTCTAAGATCCAATTGTGCTAAAGTTTCGTAGTGACATTTGTTAATCAAGTTTGGCTAATTGATAGTAATCGTTGGGGTCGAAAGAACTTATTGTTATTCAACTAGTCATAATCATTTTGTCTATGGATGATTGTTTTTACCCATTATTCTTGATTATTCAAAGGAACTAAGGTGTGGTTGTAATAGAAACGCTTTTTGATTATCAAATTGGATTGGTTGGAAACATCTAAAAGGTCGTAAGATTAGTTGTTGAGAATCAATTATAGCCTTTTGTCTATGTTCGGTTACCTTTTGTATTGACCATTTCTTAAGCAATTTGATGAACAAGTGGATGTTTTTGTGTTTAAGTTTATGTATGTAGACTTATGAAACTTGGATTGATCTTGAATTGATTGATTGGTTAAAACTTAATGCTTGTTTTTATGAACTAAAATCTTGACGAAGGTTTAACTTGTAAGAACAATAGATTAGTTTTCCAACTAATTATCATAACCAACATGTTAAGAGGTTAACACAATCACATTAATCTATGATATGAAACTAGTTTAAGCAAGTGTAGTTTTTAATCATCTGAATTTCATTATATCTATTTGTTTTGTTATATGTTTTGGATAGACTCTGTTGATTCAAACTTGTGCTTAGATTCACTCAAATCCCTGCGAACGATCCCGACTTACCTTCATAATCTTGCTATAATGGACGAGTATACTTGCTCGTATGTGTTATTGGTAATATTGGTAATTCACCTTTTATAAATTTAAAACTTGTACACAACCAGCACATCAGTTACTCTGATTCCTAAAGTACCTACCCTTAGTAAAGTGACTGAGTTTCAACCTATTGCTTGTTGTAATATACTTTACAAGTGCGTTAGCAAGGTAATCACTAATAGGATTAAACCTGTATTGGGGAGTTTGGTTAGTAGCAATCAAAGTGCATTCATCCCTGGAAGGCAAATGCAGGATAATATGTTGTTAACACAGGAGATTATGAAAGGGTATGATAGAAAGAGTGGGCCTAAAAGAGTTGCATTTAAAATAAATCTACAAAAAGCTTATGATTTTGTTGAATGGGAGTTTCTCAGAAGAATTCTTGAAGGTTTTGGTTTTCATGATAAGATGATACATTGGATCATGCAATGTGTCACAACTGCAAGTTTTACTTTGAATATTAATGGAGAAAGAGTGGGATATTTTAAAGGTGGGAGAGGATTGAGGTAAGGAGACCCTGTATCTCCTTATATTTTCACTCTCATCATGGAGATTTTTTCTCTAATATTGCAAAGACAGATCAGAAAAGAGGAAAGATTTCAATATCATTTTAATTGCAAAGAAACCAGACTCTCCCATGTCTGCTTTGCAGATGATCTTCTTGTGATGTGTCATGGTGATGCTATATTTGTGGGTGTGATTAAAAAAGCATTGGATGAATTCAGTGGATGTTCTGGTCTTATCCCAAACCAATCTAAAAGTACTACTTACTTTGGAAGTTTGAACTCTGAGGAGAAAAATGCTATTAATCAAGTTCTTCCTTTTGCTGTTGGTAAGCTTCCAGTAAGATATCTTGGTGTGCCTCTAATTGCCAAAAGATTGGGTGTCAAAGACTGCAAATGCTTGTTGGATAGAATAAAAGGGAGGGTTAATAACTTGAAAAATAGAAGTTTGTCTTATGCAGGGAGGCTTCAGTTGATTGCTGCTGTACTGGAGTCAATTCATGTGTATTGGGCCTCTGTTTTCTTAATTCCTGTTACTATAATCAATAAGATTAACAAGCTTCTTAAGAGATTTCTATGGAATCATGGTGAATCAGCAAAAGGTAAAGCTAAAGTTTCATGGTTAGATATTTGCAGGCCAAAGGATCAAGGAGGATTAGGATTGAAAGACCTAAAAAGATGGAATGAAGCAATGTTAGCAAAGCAAATTTGGAATATAGCGGTGAAAAAAGATACTTTATGAATCAGATGGATTCATACTGTAAAGTTGAAAGGAAGGAGTATATGGGAGATTGATATTGATAATGGGGACAATTGGGGATGAAAGAATCTGCTCAAGATTAGAAACAAGATCAAAGAGAATATTAAGTACAAGATTGCTGATAAGGTTTTAAAATGTACCTTTATGAGGGGTCGTTTAAGCCCTTATTTGATCACTTTTATATCCGTTATTACTTAATATCGTTTCTTTTCACTTTTTAGGTATCTTGAAGGCAAAATGCTGGAATGACACTTATTCGGACGAAAAGGCGCGAATATACGAAGAAAATGGCCAAAGTTAAGAATCGGGACACTCAGCAGCTGGAATGAAGGGGCGGCGTCGTGTTATCATGACGCCGTCGGAACAACTTTTGTGACGGCTCGGTAGCCAAATTGCTCATTTACAAGTGACGGCTGTGTTTTAAAAGAGTAGGCGCCACAACTTCGCACGGCCTAGATTTGATCCGCACGACGTCGAGACCGAAGGGGACGGCGTCACAAGCATAAGGTGACGTCGCCGCAAGACTAACGTGGCCAAGACGAAACCCTAATGACGGCGACCGACCGGAATCACAAATCAAAAGGTGACGCCGTCGCATTTGTAATCTTATATATAGAATCCAAATTTTTTAGTTTTCTGTGTGTAGACTTTTGGAGTAAAAACCTAAACCAAACCAAGGCTGTCTTGTACAGTATTTTAGGGTTCCATACCCTATCTTACATCAAGATAAGTGTTTTAATTCATTGATTCAATTATGTCTTCAATTAATTGTGTGTATGCTTGCATGTTCCCCATGTCCGGCTAATTTACTTGTGTGTTTGCGTAGGAGATATGAAACTTAATTATTGAATATTGATTGGTCGTCTCTTATCTTAATTGTTAATGATCTAGTATTGCGATAAGTCATCCGTTGTGTAGTTAATGCTTGATTAATCTTTGTTGAACCTTAGCTTATAATACCTAGAGTCATTGTAGGCTAAACCATCCGAAGAGTACCTTAGTGTTAAGTTTATAAATCCTAGAGATTTTGTAGGCGATAACCTTTGGTAGTTTCAAAGAGTTAGGGATAAACGCATACCCTACGACCTTAGATACACAACGCGATTAAGAATAAGGACGTGACAATTCAACCATCAATAGGAGATAATTAAGGAGTAATAAAACCTAAGTAAACACATCTTTAAATCATCATACGAGCTCACAATAATTAGACATAGACTACATACACCACTAGATTAGATAATTAGATAAGTAGAGTAATCGGTAGAAATACCAACCCCCCAAATCCAAACCCCGAGATTCGTACCTTTCCATTTCCTAAAAAAACATAAAAAGATAAAAAATAATCTTCCTAAACCCCAACCTTAGCGTAGTAACTTCTCACTAGCATTCCTATTCCCCTAGAGAACGATATCAATTCCCGTGTCTTACCCTAATACTACACTACAACGATTAGGTTCACTGCCTAGGGTGTTGAAAAACTTGCTCGACGAAAAGGAAGTTCCTTTGACCCCGAACGACGCGTGTAGCGTTATCAATTGCTAATGGTGATAGTATCTCAATGTGGCATGATAATTGGAGTCCTATGGGGCCTTTGATGCAATATATCACCCATAGAGATATCTATGATGCTAGATTGTCTATGGATATCACTGTTGGTGAAATGATAGAGAATGGTAAATGGGAATGGCCTGTTGAATGGTATGAAAAGTTTCCTATTATTACTAGTATTGAAGATCCTAGTAGTAATAATGATGTTGAGGATATTGTGGTATGGATTTCAAAAAGTGGAGTTGAAACTGTGTTCTCTGTTTAAGGTGCTACAGCTGATCTGTGCAATGAGGTTCCTAAGGTATACTGGTGGAAGCTTGTCTGGTTTTCACAATGTATACCTAAACACTCATTTATATTGTGGTTAGCTATTAAAGATAGACTGAGTACTCAGGATAAAATTAGTAAGTGGGGAATATATAATGTGAACATATGCTACTTATGTCTAAATGATAATGAAGATTCACAACACCTATTCTTCAATTGTTCCTTTTCTAAAGAAGTGTGGGGCAGAGTAAAATACATTGCTGAAATTGAATGTGATAAATGGAATTGGATTGAGCTATTGAATGAATTAGCCAATTCATGTGTTTTAAGAAATTTTGGTTGGGTTATTAAAAGACTAGCTTTGGTAGCTTGTGTCTACACACTATGGCAAGAAAGGAATGGAAGAATATTCAGAGATGTGCATAGGACCAGCCAAGAAGTTTTCAATAATCTTGTTGATACTATCAAACATAAGATCCTTGGCATAACTGTTAAAGATAGTGTCAATGTCAGAAGGGTGGAAGCTAGATGGAATGTCCAGTGCAAAAAGATCCTCAAAAAAGTAAAGTTCTGGTAATTTTTATGGTGTGCATTACGAATGGTATTTGGTAATGATGGTGTATTTGGCGATGGCTTGTACCTTGGGACGTAATCTCTTCCTAGAAGACTATATTGCTAATAGAACAGCTATTTGAGAATGTTAGTTTTTCTTGGAAGATTGGTAAGTTCAAAATGAAGTTTCCTGCTGAAATTAGTAACTTGTGATGGCTCTGTTATAACAAGTCAAGTTGCTCAAGAATTTCTACTATAGGGGTGTTTGGTTCATTCTGAATTCACTACTCCTTTGAAATCTAGCAAGGGTGTATTGATGAATACCCTGCATATGGTTTACAATGGATTTTATCTAAAATTTCTCAGGATTTAAGAAATTACATGTATACTTACTACATCCAAGGTTGTAAAAATCGCTAGGCGCTAGTGAGGCGGTTGGGTAGGGCCTAGCGATTAATCGGTTAGGCGGGGATTAATCGGATTAGAATTTTTATGCACAAAATTGTAATTTCAGATATTGTATTATATTTTATGTATGAAATAAGCATAGTGTTTAAATATAGATATTTCAAGTGTTTAAATATAAACATAATACATAATTATTCAAAGTTCAAAGTCAAACATAGATATTACTCGGTTTTTTGGCCATTTTTAAGCGAGCTTTGACCGATTTTGTTCGATTAATCGGTTTGTTGACCGATTATTAAGCAGTTTTGTCTGATTTTTAAGCGATTTTGTTGACTGATTTTAAGTGATTTTGTCCGATTAGACCGATTTTGTTCGAGTTTGTCCGATTAATCAGTTTGTTGACCAATTTTTAAGCAATCTTTGACCAAACCGATTATGATAAATCAAGGCGTTTACTGAGCGATCAGCGATTATTCAGAGATTAATCGGCCGCCTGGGCCAATTTTTACAACAGAGACTAAATCTGATGGCCTAGTATCTTGGACTGTTATGAGTTTTATGACTCTAAATGGTTCATAAGTTAGGTTTCCAGTTGTGTAGGGTAAGTAAGTGTTGGGATATGAAAGTGCTAAAGATATGAAAGTACTGAAGATATGAAAGTACTGTAAGCTGCAAAGTATTGGAATAAGTCAAAGAGTCAAAGCGTATCGCTAAAGATAAAGTCAAAGTACTGCACAATGAAGTCAAAGTACTGCAAAAACAAAGAACTGTTATCTTCGTTTATGGAAAGTATTGTAACTCTAGAATATTCTATATTAGATTACTTGTCGTATAAGGATACAATTTGTAAACCGACTAGGATATCCTTGAGCCTATAAAAGGACTCCTAGATTGGCATTAGAGGTACGAAGTATACAAGTTTATGAGTTTTAGAGTTTACGAATTCACAAGTTGTTTAGAGTTTTAGAGAGAAGTTCGATAATCTTAGAGTTGTTTAGAGTATCTGCATAATAAGCGATTTAGAGTTAATAATAAAAGTTATTCTTCTTAGCTTTGTTAAGTAAATTCCGTGTACTTGATAAAGATTGCTCAAGATTTCTTTGTTAATAACTTAGGATTTATCCGAGGTTGTTAAACCTTAACAAGCTAGTTAAGTTAGTTTGATTAAAGTATATCGATCCAACAAGTGGTATCAGAGCTTTTATGGAAACTCTGACTAAGAAGAAAACCGATTTCAACAAACCCCGGTTGTCGACTGCATCAACTCCTATCACAGAGGTATGTTCTAAGTGTCATGATTTTTATCAAAAAGTACTTAATGCTTATGTTTATGAAAGAGATAATTGTGTTAAGGCTAGGTCTGAGGTAGCTGGTTATCAAATAACTTTAGAATCTATGAAAGCCAAAATCTTAGCACATGAAACTAATGAAGTAGCTTAATGAAAAATATGAACAACAGATTACCGTTAAAACTAAGTGAATGGAAATTAAATAAAATTGTGAAATTGAGAAATTGACTAAGGAAAGAGATGATTTGTTAGCTAAGTTTGCTGCTTGGGGTGAAGTTGGTCTGTCACATGTTACTTATGTTCAAAAGAAAAGAGCCTACCTTAAAACTGGATTAGGTTTTGGAATGGATTTTAGTAACATAGATGAAAACCAACCTAGTGATAAGGAAGAAGGTGAGTTTGAGGATATAACCACTAGTGATGATGAACTCATTAATTATGTAGATACATCTAGTAATGAGGGTTCAATAAGTGAACCACCTCCTGAGTATAAGAAAGACAATGGTTATCATGTCGCTCCCCATCCCATGGTATTCATCAACCCCTAGGCCCGATGTTTCTCGTTTTGGAGTAGACAGTCTTGAGTTTAGGAAAAAGCTTGTAGCTCAATCTAGGTCTGAAAAACCCAAAGAAGCTGTTGAAAATATTGTTCAAAATCAAGCGGACCTTCAAATCAAAGTATCGCCCCGGCAAGCACCTTCGGAAAAACCTTTTCAAAACAAAGATCGCTAAACCTTTTGGGATAACTTTGGTCAAAACAAGTTTAATCATTCACCAAGAAGGCAAAATAATTTTGGGCATAGACATAGAAGAAGTCACTTTGGAAGTATGGGTCAAAAACCGTGTTTTGTGTGTTTTAGTCCTACTCATCTAATTAAGGATTGTGAACATCACTCATAATATCTTAGTAAATTTCCAAAGAACAGTCGTCAACCGAAACCTAGAGAGCACAAACCAGTTTGGAATAATTCAAATAGGGTCAATCACGAAATTTCTCACCGCATCATAGATACCCACACCGAGAAGACCTTTTTCAAAACCTCCAAGATCTCACAAGACTTTCCAAAGTATGTTAATTCGACCAATACTTTCTCAAAGTACCGCTTGCTACCAAAACAAGGTAATGATCACACTATTTGGAATAGGAGTCCTAGGAGATCTCACTATCAACCTAGAAGGTATTATAATTCACATAGGGATCTAGATCACGTGAACCACGTGTTAAACGGAATGGGTTAAGAGGGAAAGTACTGCAGAGGGACAAACAGTACTTTCAACCAAAAGTAAATCTGATGTTTTTGTGATACAAGAAAAAGCAAATGAACTTGTAAAAGAGAGTTGTGTTGAAAAACCAGAAAGTTTTGAAAATCCACATGCTAAAAATCAAAAGATAATTATGGATCATGCTTTAAAAAATAGTGGAGACTACATACTTGCAGAATGTAAGTATGTCACTCCACAAGGGGAACACAAGTCAGTAATGGCTTGGGTTCCTCAATGCCACTAACTTTTTCATCTTATTAGACAGGGCAACCCGGAAGAGGAACTTACAGATCATATTATTGTTGATGGTGGTTGTTCTGTTAGCATGACATGAGACAAGGAGGTTCTGTTAGATGTTTTGGAGTATATTAGTTAGTAAGCTACATTTAAGGGGAGGACTATTTCGTATTAGTATAGTCCTGTGTATTGCTTGATGGGAGGATATTTATGTGTACTTAGCTTATACAGAGGAATTTGGAAAAGTACTGTTTTTCCTGAAAGTACTGCTTGGGAAAGTACTGCATATGTGGAAAGTACTGTTTGTCTTATTAAAGTACTGTTCCAACGGTTATATTGAGGGGTAATTAATTCTAACGGTAACTTTGGTATTTATGGCTGTGATTTTTTTTTTAAAATCTCACCTATAAATAACTATTCTCTGATTTTTCCTCTCATATTGATATATTAGAATCTTTTCCATAATTCTCTCATCTTCTCTATATTATTCGGTTATATCTCTTCTGTGCTCACATATTCAACTATGGCTAATCGTCCAACCGTTTCAAAGCACAATATGGTGGCTAATTTAGATAAGACTGATGCGAATACACTCTTTCATGATATCATTGATTATCTTACTGGATTGCTAATTAGTTATGCTCTTTTAATGGAGCCGGATATAATTGAGCCCTGGATTCAAGAATTTTGGGCTAATGCTAGGGATAACATGGAGAATGATGAATATTATGTTCGATCAACAGTTGCTGGAAGAACTGTTAAGATTACTGAAGCCTTCATAAGAGAAGATTTATTGTTCAATGATGCAGATGGAGCTATACGGTTTGATAAGCAAATTGATATGGGATACTTTACGACATATTGGTTATGAAGGATCTTTGAATGAACAAACATTTAGGAAACAACTATTTTGTCCTCATTGGAAATTTTTGGTTCATGTGTTGCTCCATTGCATAAGTGCTAAGAGTACCTCTTGGGAGCAGTTTGGGTCAAATATAGCATCTGCTATAGTTGGGTTAGCTACAAATCGGGTTTTTAACTTCTCAAGGCTAATACTGGATGGAATGCTCTCACATATCTCACATGGATCTACTTGGCTAATGTACCCAAGGTTTATACAGGTTTTCTTGAACAAGCAACTTGCTGATGTGCCAAAACCTTCGACTTATCGTTATTGTTCAACAATCAAATATTTTTACCTTTATGGCAAAAAGGAGTGCTTTATTCAGGGGTCAAGATACTCCCTTAACTACTTCTATGATGGAAGTTGGTCAGGCTGTTAGAGCCGATATCGAAGATGATGAAGCTACCGCTTTTACCGCAAGTACTGCATCAAAGTACCGCATCCGCAGTACCGCTTCTCAACAAGCCGCATCAAAAGAAGTGCATCTCCACAAGGTACCGCTTCCCGAAGTACTTGAAGTTCACGAAGATGTTGCAGTTTCACTTTCTTCATCTCCACAAAGATCTGCTCTCGCTTCTCAATCGAGGAACATTCACCTATTCACGGAGAGGATTCACATACCATACCTCCTGAAGAAATAACATTGGATAATTATGTTTTGACAAGGGAGTTGGTTAAGTTGAAAAAGACTACCGAGGCTCAAGCCAAGCAGATAAAGAAATTGAAACTGAAGTTTAGAAGGCTAAAGACTTTTGTGTGGCCATTGGTTCAAGAATTTCGTATCTGGGTTAAATCAAAGAAGAAAGAGCAAAGAAAGTCTAGAAAACACAAACGCCAAAAGGTTCACCAACAATCTTATGTCCAATTGGGGAGGAATTTAGAAGAAGAAAATTTGAAAGAAGATGTTAAGAAGGAGAAAGAACCTCAAGGTAATCAAGAACATGAAAAGATCAAGAACGAGAACATTCAAGATACTGAGGATCAAGTTCAAGTTCCAGTTCAAAGTCTTCAAGATCAAGGTTGAACAACAAAGTACCGCTTTCAACAACAAGGATCCTACAGGCAAACATTGTTAACACCAAGGTTGTTGGATTTTGAAGAGGAAGCCGGTCCTTCAACAACCGTACATGAAGAAGTTGTTGGTCCCTCTATTGTTATACAAGAGGAGGAAGCTACACTCAAACCCATCCATTCTGCAAGTGATGATGAGTTCATTGTTTTACTTTTGCAAGATTTATCACAACCAAGGGGTGGTGTTACTATTTCTGAAGTTCAAAAGGAACAACCAAGAGCTTCTCAACCTACAATTGATCCTAAAGATAAAGGAAAGGGTGTTTCGTTGAAACTAAGAAGAAAAAGCTAACTTTGGCAGAACTTAGAGCAATTGAAGTTGCTAGGAATGAAGCTGCAGCTAGAAAGTTTCAAGAGGAGTTAAATGCTAAAGATAGAGAAACTCGGAAGTCAAGAAGCTCGAGAGAGTAGAAGCGACTAAGAAGTTACAAGATGAATTAGATGTCAAGTCGCTAAACCATTACAATCACCTACTCCTGTTAGATATATGCCAAGAAGACCTAATTTAGCTAAAGACAGGAATGCTATGATGGCTTATTTGAAAGGTAGAGGATATAAAGGATGCGAAGCTGTTTTAATTATGTTGATATGAAAGACTATATGATCTTTGTCAAACAGAGGCTTATAAAAAGGATGTTGCAGGCATCAAAGATTTTAGAGAAGAAGCTAATTGGACTGAAGAAGAAAGGAAGAAGAGTTTAAAAAGAAAAAGGAAAACTGAAGTTACAGATGTTCAGTTCTCAAAGAAAGAAAAAGTTGAATTAAGATCTGAGACTAGGGATAAACTAAGGAATTATCTCAGTGTAGTAGATTTTGATTATTCAAAAGAAGATGCTGACATGAAGATGAACGGATCTCAGATTAGTGCTTTTGAAGTTGTGAAATCCAAAGAAGGAAGTTATATGATGTTTAATAAAGAAGATGAAAGTTTCAGAGTGTTTAATAGGCTATGGGATTTATTGCATATTATAGATAGAGTGGATCTATTCTACTTATATCATGTGGTGAAAGCTTACTTTGAACATAATCCATTAGAAGGGATTGGTTTAGTTTTACTTGGAGATCTCACAACTGCATGGGAAACTGAAGAAGAGAGCACTGATGATATTTGGAAGAATCAAGAGAATTGGGAAATTGTCTACTGGAGATTCTTTGAAGAATCTGGAGTTCATGTTTTAGAGCTGGAAAATGGTACAATGATACACATGTTTGTAAATAGAAGATATCCTCTTACTGTTGAGCTTATGAGAAGAATGCTAGAGCACGGATTGGAAGTAGAAGAGGATAATGAAACCGCATGCATGGTCATCAACTTGTTTATCAACTGGACTACCATTGCTGAAGACAATGAATAAACTGGTATGAATTTCATTGAATAAATTATTTTTGATAAATTAGTACTTTATTCAAAGTATGGTGATCAAACAAGACTTTCATCAAAGTAACGCTTGCCTTTTAAACCAGTTAAGTGATTTTTGAAAGAAACCTTTTGCTAAATAACACATATTTTGAAACAAAGGTTAAATGAAATAAATGGTTTTTGAGATGGCAACATCACTAGGTCATCAATCCACCATGGCTACAAAAGGATTGGCTAATCCATGAGCAAACGGCTCTGGTAAAGATATTTCAAATCCGTTTTAGTTGACAACTTGCTAATAAGTTGTATGGTAATCAACTCACCATATCTGTTTATGTGAAGAGTTGGCTAGCCCACAAGAAAATGGCTTGTGGTAAAGGCTGTGGAAAACCATTATTGGTAATTAGTTCACCATTAGATAAAAGAACTAACTAGTCCGTAAGGTACGCCTTTTGGTAAAGACAACTCAAATCGTTAATAGTCGATGATTTGCTAAAAATCATATGGTTATCAATGTACCATGGTCTTACACACCAAAACATTTGGCTACTCCTGAGTTAATGGCTTTGGTAAAGAGATCTAAATCCATTAAATTTTCAATGATTCACCTCTCACAGGAGTTAACACACCGGAAGTGATGAGAATAGTATGCAACTTAAACTGAATTAATGTACAAATTGTCATATGTTGCTGAAAAGATGGAGCTTGCGGATCTTTGGTGTGAAAGAATAATTCTAGAGATACTTTGACAAGCACGGACACTACAGAGATACAATCCAAAGACTAAGAAACAATCGTCCTTAAAGATGAAGCCGTTAAAGATAAATTACAAAGGAACTTGAAGTCAAGCTAGTAGAATTCAAGTTAGGGGAGGATTGTTGGGATATGAAAGTGAAGATATGAAATCTTGAAGATATGAAAGTACCGTAGTACGCAAAAGTCTTGGAAAAAGTCAAAGAGTCAAAGTAATCGCTAAAGATAAAGTCAAAGTAATCGCACAATGAAGTCAAAGTACTGCAAGAACAAAGAACTGTTATATTCGTTTATGGAAAGTATTGTAACTCTAGAATATTCTATATTAGATTACTTGTCGCACAAGGATACAATTTGTAAACCGACTAGGATATCCTTGAGCCTATAAAAGGACTCCTAGATTGGCATTAGAGGTACGAAGTCTACGAGTTTATGAGTTTTAGAGTTTACGAATTCACAAGTTGTTTAGAGTTTTAGAGAGAAGTTCGATAATCTGAGAGTTGTTTAGTGTATCTGCATAATAAGCGATTTAGAGTTAATAATAAAAGTTATTCTTCTTAGCTTTGTTAAGTAAATTCCGCGTACTTGATAAAGATTGCTCAGTGTTTCTTTGTTAATAACTTAGGATTTATCCGAGGTTGTTAAACCTTAACAAGCTAGTTAAGTTAGTTTGATTAAAGTATATTGATCCAACAGTAAGTATGGTGGGCAGTGTATGAAGCTTGGAATAGTGAAGAGTGAAAGATGATCCTACTTGGTCCAAGCTATACACTGCCATATGAGGTAATGGATGGTACTCACTGTAGGGTGTGTGTTCTCAGTTTATGTGAAGCCATTGTAGTAAATGGAAATGTAGCATTGCTGGTATAGCCCTTACTGGTGGAGAGGTTATGGGTGCCTAGTGAAGCCATTAATCTTCTCTTTTATACTTACTGTGGATGCTGGTTGAGTGAGTATAAGAGGGGAGGTAAGATGGAAATGTAACTAGATGGTATATGGTGCAGTTTATGATGAATTGAGGATTGTAATTTTGATTGCTGGTTGCATTGTTCTGAGCTGTTTCTGGTAATGGAGTTTGTATCAGATACAATTGCTGTCATGAAGATTTTGGGCATCACCTATAGATATAGTTGTATTCTCAAATGTGATTAATACTTGAATTGGGTAATGTCCAATTCTTAGTACTCCGTTTCTTATAAGTTTTGTACAAACTATTTGAAAAAGTTAATATAATTCACCTTTGCACAAAAAAAAAATAAAAAAATCCATTACTTTCATGTTTTAGGTTTTTCACGAATCAACATTTATGAGGGTAAAAAATAGGGCCAAATATGCCTAAAAAATAATAAAACTAACACCCATTTGATATGTAAAAAAAAAGTTTCAAAATTTTTAACAAAATTGATACCAAATTAAAGATGATAGAATTTTAGAAATTATGGTGAAATCGGTTTTTTCTAAAAGTTTGTCATTTAAGAGATATTTGTGTTTAAAGTTGGAGGTGGAAAAGGAAAAAACGGGTCAAATTACTACTCTACCCCTTTGACAAAAATTAATTAAAAAAGATAAGGTAGTTGACTAGATCTCATCCAACGGTGGAGATTACTTTTTAGACTTTGCAAATTCATGTGACTTTGCAATAGATCCGGTACCTTGTTAATAAATGGTGTTCAACTTTATTGGTTAGACTTAAAATGTTTGTGTAAGAAATCTATTTATGAACATAGGTGGTAATGAGATAAAATTTTAAAACAAAACACTCTCATTCCCTCAAATGCTCATTTTCTTTTTCAACTTTTCACATTTGAATATATTTTGTTGTTGTCTTTACATCGTTAGTTTGTGTTTAGATGCAGAACCCCATCTTTATTTTTAAAAGATAAAGTATCGTGGCTATAATAGTGATTGTGAAATGGTGTTAGTGTGTGTTTTCAAATTAAGGCTTAGATTTTAGATTTGGGCTTGAGATCGATTTTGATTTAAGGTTTGAAATTGAGATTTGAGTATGAAATTGCTTTCAAGGCTGATTATAAAATTGTTTTATTTTTGGGTTTGAAATCAATTTTCATCAAGGGGTGGTGCTGATAATTTGTGGCGGCGGGGGGTTGAGAGGGCGAAGAATGGGATTCTTAGACTATCTTTATCCCATAGATTGCCAATCGGTTGGCTTGGAAAAAGACAAATAAATATGCATATTATATTAAAAGTGAAGAAATGTAGGAAAGTGGGTTGACAATTTGGGTTGGTTGGTGATTCACAAATATGATACCCAACCTTGCCACATGTCATATTCTCATAGATTGCCAATCGGTTGGCTTGGAAAAAGACAAATAAATATTTAAAACTTTTAGGTAATGTATTGGTTGTGTAGGTTGGGTTGTTGAAATCAATTTTCCGTCCTGAACTGTCCCGAGAACCAAAATTTTGGAATTTTAGGAACCAAGAACCGTACCATGGTTCTAATATACGGTCCCGTTCCCAGTCAGTACCGATGCGATTCTTTTGGTTTCTCGGTTTTTTTGGACGTCCCTACCCTAGCCTAACCATAATCGATAGTTTTAAGCTTTTTGTATGAATCCAAATCTCTACCAAATTTGACTTTGTAGATCTATAGATTACTGTAGATCACAAAAATTATGTATAATACTAGACCAAGATGAAAAGTCAATTTATAAGAAAAAGACTAAAATACACCGTTGATCCCTAAACTTGTACCAAAGCATCACAGTGGGACAAAACTGGGCATTTTCATCGCCACAGGTCTAAAACATGGCCTTTAAATGCCAAATTAGTCCTTTGACAAAGTCAAAGTCTGATTTTTGTTTTGTAGTCGAGGGTATTTTAGTCCATACACATTTATACTTTGATAACACATTTATATTTTAGCCCTTAATCTTTCATCCTTGTCATCATCTCCCCAAATCATTCATCTCCCTAAATCATCATCTCCCCAACATTCATCATGGTCATCATCTCCCCTGCTCGTTCATTGTTGCAATACAGTTCATCACCAAGCACTTTATTTCACAACAATGATGATTATATCACCAAGCACTTTATTTCACAACAATGATTATATCATCAATGAATCCAATTTCATCAATAAATGGCATACCTAATCAATAACGTGCAAACCAAAATCTATATATCATATTACCAAGAAATCGAAAGATTACACAAATATACATAATACTCAAATTGATTATTCAAACGTCATGTCACATTACATGCACATCCAAACACCCCTTAAACTAAAAGATGTGCTTCAAAACTTGCGGCAAATATCTTAACTCCTAAGTGACCTTATGTAGTAAATCAAGACTCTTAACATCACTTTTAAGATAATTATGAAAGAGAATACACTTACATGTACTCTATCATTTTATAAAAACCTTCCATGCTGAGATCACGTTCTTCAAGGATAGGGAGATTATAATCTGGTAAACCATCCTTTCCTTCACGAAAATCCTCCAGATGTGATAATCTTGTTTTAAAATATTCAGATCTTGAGGCCAAAATAACTTGATGACAACGAAATATCTTATCATCAACCTTAATACAAACATCGCGGATCATCTTCAAACTCAAACTCACTTAGTTTCAATCCCCCTATTCGTGGCACAATATCATCACGTTTCTCCTCTTCAATTGAATTATCCAGAGATATCTTAAGAAGGCGTGACAAAGCGGCAGGAAGACGATCCTCCTGAGGGAAAAGAAGCGCCTTGTAAAATATAGCGTCTTTGGGAGTTATCTAGATCTTGTAATGATTTATAATCTGCATATTTCTGATGTGTCACTTCTTTTTCTATGATTCTTTGTAATGACTCACATTTATAAACTTTGCATATTCTCGCAAGGTCTTCCATGTCATCAACTGCAATTTCAAGCCTATCGGAGTAAAAGAAGTGAATAAGGCTGTAAAATGCTGGATATGATAGTTTTTCCTTTGCAAACTTTATCTCCTTACGAGTCTTCAAATCTGTTTGGAACTTTTTCTTAAGGTAAGGTGAACGAGCACTTAATATGACTCTATGAGCTTCAATGGGTTTTCCATGAAGATAAAATGTAACGTCTGGAGGGAAGGAACCAGGACTTGGTGCTCCATTGGATACATCACCTACTCAACCCCACTTTCGTATAAGACATCAAATAGGCAAATTCAGTAAGAAACTTAAAAGCTTATCCAAAAATTGTTCTAAAAAGTGAATTATTATGACTATCAAGAATCAGAATCAGAATCAGATAATTTAGCTGCTATACAGATTACAGGCATAAAAATTTGGGATGCATAGATAGTTTTACATTTACTCTTGAATACTAAATTTGTTGCAGCAAACAGTACACCAACTAATTTGGTTATAAGAAGAATCAAGTTTGACAAACACCACAAAACAGCTAATTATCAAGTCAACTAATACTTCTATTACTTATGCACGTAGAATAATTGTTTGACAAACACCACAAAACAGCTAATCATCATTGACCTGAAAGACAGGGTGGGGGTTAGACAAATGGGTTAGATAACTCAAACTTCTATTACTTATGCAAGTAGAATAATTGTTTAATAACTGATGCACACCATCAAAAGAGCAAATGCATAGTAAACATTAAACATGCATCACACTTAACTTGTTTCCACTATTAAGTGTGACTTTCGCTTACTAGAAAGTAAGAAAATGACAATATAGTAATCTACCTCTCCGTTATCTCTTGAACATGATCCCAAAAAGGAATCAGTCATGCCTTGTTTCAGCATTTAATATTGAATGTTATTGATTCTGTCTTTTGTTTCTGCAGTCCCTGTGTGGTTCACGACAGGATTAACTCTTTATTTCAGCATTTAATGAACTAAATGGCAGATATATGATATATAGAAATTGAAAATGTAATAAAAGAAACTAGAAAAATACCAAAGCATATAAATCTTCAAATGCCTAAAGCCCTAAAACTAATGTCAAAATTCAGTCACGCAGTATACCAATCAAGTATTTTCTCAGAATATCTATTAACAGTAAAGTAGAAACGAGAATAAATTTGCCTTCATTACAAACAAAATACCTCCTCGGTGAGATTGCGGTTGTCGGGGACTGCCAATCAAAGGTTCATCAACCAAATCCTAAGTCTCTTCCGGGCATGAATTTCGGTCTCGCCTTCTATCGCATCCCGATGAGCACAACCCTTTGTGGGTGCCAAAAGACTTCTTAAGTGTTGCATCGCAAATACGTGATCCAAAGATCTGCATTGACATATATGTACATAGTCGTGTTAAGTTGGATAAAAGCATGATATATATCTGTAAGCCTAGATAAGGTTTAATAGTTTCAGCCCACATCGTAACTCGCAATAAACTAAACTACCATTACAACCGACTGATTCATGTTCCCTGCTTAAAAAAGACAAATCATGGGAGTGTTCAAAGTTATACGCCTAAAAACACAGCCTCACATTTCATCGGATACTACGTTAGGGGGTGTTTGTTTCGGCTTATATAGCCGGCATATGACTTTTTTGGTTTTGGGGTGATGTTTCATAAGCTCACTTTTTGTGGCTTATTTGAAACTTTTCGGCTTATATAAACTTATTACTCTTATATAAACTTATTACTCTGTATAACACAAGAAACTTATATAAGCCGAAAAGATTCAAATAAGCCATAAGCCGGCTATATAAGCCGAAACAAACACCCCCTTGCTATTCGATATCGAAAAAGTTACACAAGTCATCAATAAATTCATATATAAAACAATATATGTATATATACCTTCAGAAATTTCATCGCTGTTTGTTTTAACAGCTTGTTCAGACAAGTTTCGAGTCTTATTCTTCTTCTTCTTTTTTCTCAAACATTATATATTCATAATTTATGAAAACTTTTCTACTAAAAATTAATATAATTTCGTGTTTATAGATTTATAATAAATTTGTAGATTTGAATAATATTACAAAGATTCGAGTCTCGCTTAAGACATAAGCCTAGAAGTCTAGAACTAAGGTGTGTGTGAGCTTGCCGTAAAAAAATTGCAAATGTCTGTAACTATAGCATAATCTTAGATAGTTTAGATTAGTTTTAGGCTTAGGTAGCTTATGGTAGCTTATAGTTAGCTTTTAGCTTATTTCAAGTGCTTATTCATACTAGTTGTGTGCCCAAATCCTACTTCTTGTGCTCCAATTTGGTTTCTGTTATTTTTCCTTGGTTCTCAGTATTATTTTATAATATTCTGGAAGTTTTCATATTTTTCCATGGTCTCTTGCTATTTTTCTGCATTTTATGTCATTTTCTAGCATTTTTAAATAGCATTTTATTCAAATAAATTAGAAAAAGCTCATAAAAATACAATTTAAATTTTTTTAGTTTTAGAATATTCAAAAAGTTATTAAAATTATTTTTCCTGAATTTTCTTAGTTAAAATAGATTTTCTAGCATTTTAATTAGATTTAAATAGTATTAAATTCATAATAAATTGGGAAAAAGTCAAAAAAATGTGATTCCAGTTTCTAAAATTCTTTTTAGTTATTTAAGATTTTTTTTAAATAGTTTTGTAATTTTCCATTTTATTTTTATAATTTTTAGTATTTTTAATTAGTTTTTAAAGTTTAAAATTAGTTTTTAATTCAATTAAATTCCAGAAAAATCATAAAAATTAGTTTTAAAGCTT
Source organism: Chrysanthemum makinoi (assembly GCA_910596185.1). Lineage (NCBI taxonomy): Eukaryota > Viridiplantae > Streptophyta > Magnoliopsida > Asterales > Asteraceae > Chrysanthemum > Chrysanthemum makinoi. Next base: position 183,056,902 of record OU343218.1, on the reverse strand, counting down.
AGTTGATTTTAAAATATCATTTTTAGTTTAAAAGTATTTTTAGATCATTTTTAGGACTTAGAATAGACGTAGTTGCATTTTATTTTCGTTTCATTTATTACGTTTTAGTTTTATTCGCGTACTTAGGATTCCCCGTAGTGTAATTTCCCTTTTATGCGTCCCTTGCCCCGTAGTTTAGAAAACTTCAAATTACCCCCCTTTTTCCCCATTCGAATCCCGAATCACGTGACGTGAGTTGATAAACTCCATTCATCCCTCGTAGGGAGAACGACCCGGGAAATACATTCCTTTGTATTTCTTCGGAAAATATCTTGTGTACGAAAACGACAAATCAAAAAATGGCACCGGCTTTGACATCAAGTGCCTTACCTTTTAATTTCAGTTTCCCAGTTACAACATTCTCGTATCCTGACATTAAACCTGCAATTAATTTGATCCAATGTTAATTTTAAAAAACAAACCCTAGTTATTATATTTAAAAAGTTTTAGTGGGATTAAATAGATGGTATGAAGAATGAGATTGTACAGTTGAAGAAAAGGAAAGACTTTGGGTTAATATCCGGTTGATTGTGTAAAAGTGAATGGGTTAATGATGTTTTGGCTTCACTGATGATATAATCATTGTTGTGAAATAAAGTGCTCGGTGATATAATCATCATTGTTGTGAAATAAAGTACTTATTGCAACAATGAGATGATGACTATGATGATTTGGGGAGATGAATGATTTGAGGAGATGATGACAAGGACGAAAGATTAAGGGCTAAAATATAAATGTGTTATCAAAGTATAAATGCGTATGGACTAAAATACCATCGACTACAAAACAAAAATCAGATTTTGACTTTATCAAAGAACTAATTTGGCATTTAAAGGCCATGTTTTGGACCTGTGGCGATGAAAAGGCTCAGTTTTGTCTCACTGTGATGCTTTGATACAAGTTTAGAGACCAACGGTGTATTTTAGTCTAAGAAAAATGTAACCAACTTGTCAAAATTTATGTGTATGTATCCAACTAAATTTTCAAGCTATGCGTGTATATTTTTAATTCCAACATTTATGTGTATTTTGTTACAATTTTACCCTTCTGTTTCAATAACGAAAGAGTAAATTCGCCAAAAGAAAAATAATACACATAAAAATCAAATTTTTAATAAAGTACATGCAAACAATTTAGATACATTTTTTTAATCATTATTTCTACTTTCATTACCAATACAATATGCATTTTTATACCTTACAAACTTTGACACGCAAATAATGCACTAATCAACAAAGAACAACTTCAATTAACTAAAGCCTTGCCGATACAACATTAGCTTTGACCACATCTTCAACAGTTTCATCAAAATCCAATGCACCCAACACATCAGCAAACAAAACCTTCCTATTGCAAGCGTACACTCGTCCGTCCCAATTCCGCATCACCAACTCCTCCCCTAATCCAACAGCCGCCTTAACCGTCTCCTCGGGGTTGTCATGCGCCGAGTAAATAATCCCCTTCGCGACCGCCACATTAGCTGTTACCTTATCACCTCTCAAAACTACGTCACGTAATACAGACGGATTACCTATTTTACACTTCAATACTTTAACAAACCAATCAGGTATCACTAGCTTAATGTCCATTTCACTCATGTACAAATAACCTCTATCCTTACGCATCATGACGTAATCATGAGCTTGTGCTAGTATAAAACCTGCCGTGCAACACGCATATGTGAGCAATGACGGAATCAGAACATAAAACGATCAAGTACATTTTGGATAAACTAAACAAAAAACTGCAAACACAATATTTAGAAACCGGGTGCATTTAAAAAAATAAAAAATACTAGTTTTTTTAACAAAATTAACACTGAGCCACGAAAATTCATGAGTGTCTTAGGACCAACCCGGTTCCGTGAAGTTATGTGAAATAGCATGTGGTTTCAACTAGGGGCCAAAAAGTTAGAGCAATGCTAGACCCACTCAAAAAATCCACATAAAAAATTCATTCGCAGACGTGTCAGCGGGTCATTGGTGCATTTACAGTTTCTCTTTACTCTCTCTTATTAAACCAATCACCCGCTAACATGTCATTGAGGTTAAATTTTTATGTGGATTTTGTGAGTGGTTCTAGCATTTCTCAAAAAGTTACGGTGGAGAGGGCAAAACTTTAATAGTTTTTAGAAATTACGCTATAAATCGGTTCATTAGAGTCAAATTACAAAAATAACCATATATTTAAAAAAAAATTACACTAAAAATTTTTTCTTTTCGCTAGCACGTGCCCACCCTGCCCCATCTCCGTCAATAGTTTCAACCCTGTGGATTGGTCAACTAAAAGACGGATGCATTGGTCACAGGGTATGTACTCTTTTTTTTAACTGATATCCATTTAGTGTTACACTATTAAAATTGAATAAAACAACCTTTTTTTCAGGCTAACACTGTTTTCTAGTTATATCCGTCTCTAATAAAAGGTCTAAAAACATGGTTACCATGAAAAATAAAAAAGAACAAACCTGCAGCAGAGGCGTGGCCTGTAACAGCAGCGATAGTAGGCATAGGAAAAGAGACTAGCGTCTCGATGAGTAAGCGGAGTTTCTTAGACATAAGGATGTTGCGATCCGGATCAGATTGACCCCAGGCGAGGTCGTAGCCGTTGGAGAAGAATTTTCCATGTGCGGTGGTGATCAGAGCCGAAGGAGCAGTGGCTTCGGACTGGATACGGTGGAGAGCTGCTGTGATTGAGTCCAGGAGTGTAGGGTTTAAGCGGTGTTCGTTGTCTCCGGTTAGGGTGAGGATGTAGATGTTGCCCTGTTTTTCTAAGGTGCACATCTTTTTTTTTTTACCTTGTTTAGACAAATGGAGTATGGTCTAATTGGACTTGCTGTGTAGTAGTAGTTGGAAATGGTAGTTGACTTGTAAGTTATAAGAGTCACAAATATATCTTGCAAAATCAATTAAATAAAACATTCACGCGCATAAACATGCTCACAAGACTCGGTCATTATTTCGACCGAGTCCTTACTAAATACCTTGTTGGAAGCGTCTTTTGTGAGGTGCAAGGGGCAAAATGCGTCTTTTGTGGGGTCGGCCGAAAGTCACGACCGAGGGCTGGTCTAAAGGGTGTTTGGGATGCATTTGCTTGCTGATTATAGACGTAAAAGTGGTGTAAACTAGTATTTGGATAACAAAAGCAAAGAATATGTATTGCTTATTAAATAATTGGATTTAACAAACATTTAGAAAACCGGGTATTTGATATTGCAAAATCAAACAACATAATCAAACATTGTATGTTACATTTGTTTATATGATCTTGAATTCTTGATTGTTTAACGGTATAATTTACATTTTAGAAAATAATCCCAAACGCCCACCTTTGTTTGGTGACATGTTTTTAAAAACTCATAACTTTCATAAGAGCTTTTAAAAAAAGGCTCGTTGAATGTAGTTTTTATGAGGGCTTGAAGTACGAAAATATTCATTTACATAAATACTCTTTATGCATTTATATTGTGAATTAAATATTACTGTAATCATTTTATGTTATTTTATAGTTGTAAGTAGGGGTGAAAACGAGCCGAGCCGAGCCGAGCCCTAGCCTGCCAGAGCTCGAGCTCGACTCGTTTAAGTTTTAAAAGGCTCGAGCTCGAGCTCGGCTCGTTTCGAGCCTTAAATTTTAGGCTCGAGCTCGGCTCGTGGTGTTTTATATAGGCTCGGGCTCGGCTCGAGCTCGGCTCGTTTATACGATTTGGTCATGAAAAGTTAAAAGCTTGGCTCGAGCTCGGCTCGTAATATATCTTTATTGAGCTCGTTAATAAGCTCGAGCTCACCGTATATTTGTTTAATACTTAAAATATCATAATGTCGTTTAGGCTCTCATGAGCCCAAACGAGCTTTGTATGTAAAGCTCGGGCGCGAGCTCGATTAGTAAACGAGCTGAAACTCGGCTCGAGCTCGTTTAGGCTCGGCTCGTTCTAGCTTTTTACCGATCCGATCCTGAGCTTTTCACGAGCGGCTCGGCTCATTTCCACCCTTAGTTGTAAGCTCCTTAGCTCTATCTAAAATTAGTATTGGGTTTGAGCATCGGTCTTAAACCGAACCGAACTGAATCGACGAAAATTAAATCGAACCGAAACTAATTTTGTGAAAAACATGAACCGAGAATCGAACCGAAGTGACTCGTTGGATTTCGGTTTTATGTCGGTTCGGTTTATATGGTTTACGTGCGTTTTTCTCGGTTTTGGCTTGAACCGAAACCGAAAACCATTAATATATAAAACCGAATATAATCGGTTCGGTTTTGGTCGGTTTGGTTCGACTCAATTTTCTGGGTCGGTTCGGTTTCGGTCCACTTTGCTCAGCCCAAGATAAACTTGGTAATGATTTGTGTATTATTGTATAATTGTGTGTGTTACAAAGATTACAATAGATGACTATATATAGACTTAGATTAAACAAGTAGGGCCGGCTAATATAGCTTATGTAGGGCGGGCCTAAGCACTACTAAATACAACGTCTAATATTCCCCCAAGCTAAGGCCTGAAGCGACACTGTAGCTTGGACCAAGCCAAACAAACCGTTGTGAGGGTAGAGGCTTAGTGAACACATCGGCAATCTGATCATCTGTCTTTATAAATTGAACACAAAGTTTTCCTTGGGCAACCTTCTCTCGAACGAAATGAAAGTCAACTTCTACATGCTTTGTTCGCGCATGAAACACCTTTGGATTTGACATGTATATGGCGCTAAGTTGTCACACTGCAGCGTGGGAACCGAAGACTTTGGAACACACAATTCCCCGTAACGGTGTTTCAAGCCATGTGAGTTTAGCAACCGTGATCTGCTAGAGCTTTGTACTTTCGGATTACGTAGATGATCGTGATACGATCCGTTGTTTACTGGCGAACCATGATACTAAGTTTGAACCAAGATATATAGCAAATCCCGTGGATCGACGGTCATCGGGCAACCAATCGGCATCCGAGAAGGCACGTAAATTAAACGAAGCATCGTCGATAGGCATGTAGAAGAGATCCGAGTTTCGTTGAATCAATAGACCATACCGAAGTACCCGTAAATACCGCAATATCCGTTTAACCGCCGCCCGTGATTAGTAGTGGGAGAATGCATAAACCGACACACTTTGTTGACTGCATACGTAATGTCGGGCGAGAAAGTGTAACATACCTAGAGCACCAACAATTTGACGATATCGAACCGGTTTGTCAAAGGGGAGCTATCACCAAGAGATGTGCGTACTAAATGGGAGATGATCGGGTTTAGATTCGAGAGACTCGCACGCGAGCAAGAATATCCAAAATATACTTCTTTTGAGATAGAATAATGTCGACCCCTTTGGGAACAATCTCAATACCCGAAAGTATGATAAGGAACCCATATCTGAATAGCAAAGAGTTTGCCGAGGATGTGAACAACATAGTCAATTGCCTTAGGATTGTTCCCTGTAAGAATAATATCGTCAACATAGACAAGCATGTATAATAAAGTGCCACGAGCAGATAAAATGAACAGGGATGGATCAGTCTTGGATCCCTTGAAGCCGAGACCAAGTAATGCCGTAGATAATCTGTGAAACCAAGCTCGTGGGGCCTGGTTTAGACCATAAAGGGATTTGTGTAGAAGACACACATGATCCGGTTTATTCGGATCCACAAAACCAGTGGTTGGTGTAAGTAAACCGTTTCTTGAAGGTCACCGTGCAAAAATGCATTCTGTACATCCGGTTGACGCAGAGGCCGGCCTTTAGTGACAAAGAATGGATAAGACAACTCCGGATGGTAGTTGCCTTGACAACCGGACTAAAGCGTTTCATGATAGTCAATGCACGGTTGTTGATGAAAACCTTTAGCGACCAAACGTGCTTTGTAACGCCGTAACGCCCATGTTGATCTTTCTTAATTTTGTATACCCATCTACGTCAACAATATTGGTGTTAGGAGCCGCGTGGGACCAAGGACCATGTACCATTTTTCATTAAAGCGAATATTCCTGACCATGGCAGCGCCGGTGAGGATCTTTGTTAGCAATGGTGAAGGAAGATGGTTCAGAAGTTGTAGTTGTGTGAAAAGAAGAAGGGTTGTACCGCTTAACGTGTTTAGGATTAGGACGAAGGTGTGAAGGGCGAGTGCAGGTGGTGGTGGTGGTGGTGGTGGTGGTGGTGGTGTGTGAGGTGGTTGTGAGTGGGCTGGTGTAGTGTGGGGTGAAGTTGGGTTGGACTGAGGGTGCTTGGGGTGCAGGCCGAGCCGTGGTCGGGCTGGGGTGGTGGGCTGTTGGGTGGTGGATGGGGCGAGGATGTGGTGTCGGCAGTAGTGGTGGGGAGGTGATGTAGGTAGTTGGTCCGATGAGGTGTGATCACCGGATGGGGTGTTATGTGGATTAAGGTGAGGATCAGTCGGGTAAGATGAGAAGTATGGGGACGAGGGTGGTGAAGGGATAGAAATAGGAGGTGGTTTAAAAGGAAAGACTTTTTCATGGAATTGGACATGACGGGCAATGTATAGCGGTTAGATTGAATGTCCAAGCATCGATAGTGATGGAGGTACTGTACCCTAAAAACACACAAGGCATGGATCGAAAATCCATTTTGTGTTTATTGTAGGCACGGAGATGAGGGTAACACCGGCAACCAAATACCCGAAGAAATGAGAAGTCGGGTGGGTGATGAAAAAGTTGTTCAAAAGGAGAGACTTTGGAGTTGGTTCGAGATGGCATTCGATTAATTAAATAGACTGTCGAATGCAAAATGCCAAAAGCGTTGTGGGACATTGGATTGTGCAAGGAGGGTGAGTCCAGTTTCAACAACATGTCTATGACGGCGTTCAACATACCCATTTTGTTCGCTGGTATGTGGGCAAGAGAGCCGATGTACAATCCCAAGAGAGGAGAAGAAGGGTGAAAGCTTCCTAAATTCTCCTCCCGGTCGGTTGGGACAAGATTTGAGTTTGGTTTTAAATTGTCGTTCAACGGTGACTAAAAATTGTTTGAAAATGTTATAAACATCAGATTTAAGTTTGAGAGGAAATATCCACATGAAACGTGAGTAATGATCAACACACGGAAGAAATAGTTATGACCATCACTAGAAGTAACCGGGGCCGGACCCCAAACATCACAAAATACCAAATCCAAAATATTAGAACTTTTAAAAATAGATAATGGTAAATGAAGTTTAGAAGACTTCCCAACAGAACAAGAATCACAATCCATACTAGAATGTTTAGAAGAAAGCGGTAAACAATACTGGGAAAGCATAAAGTTTAAAAGTTGTGAATGCGGATGACCAAGCCGTTGATGCCGTGTGTTTGTAGAAGCACGACGTAGAGAAAGCGATTTTGGAGGTGGTTGGATTGTGGGTAAGTTGAAGGAGTACGACCCATCAATGCTTGGACCCGTGAGGAGGGTAGTGTGTGTAGACTTGTCCTTCCGAGAAAAGAAAGTGTCATGAAATTCAAAAAGACATTATTATCACGACAAAATTTTTGGACCGTAAAGGATGTTCCTTTTTGATTCGGTGAACATGAAGAACATTTTTAGTACAAAGGTTTTGTTGGGTGAAAAGATACGAGTGGAACCAATATGAATAATGGGTAAGGACTCACCATTGCCAACATGAAGACCATCATTACCACGGTATGGCTTAGAATAATCCATGCTTGAATGATCAAAAGTTGCATGTTCATTGGCACCAGTGTCATTGAGCCAAGATGGAGATGATTGGAGCGATTATCGATGCTTGGGAACGATAATCGGTGTAGTTTACTTGATGGTTGACGTCCCCCGAATGGTGGCGGATCCCTATTAGGGCATTGAGAAGGGACATGGCCAATACCGCACTGTTGCATGTACCAAAACTAAATTCGATTAGAAGCCCAAGATCGAGATTGATTACCTGCAGCTACGGTTATATGAATTCGTTACCACGGCCACGCCTATTTCCACGACGCGGTTATTCCCAAGCACCGTGTTGGTGTAAAAACTTGTGGAGAAGATGAGTTTATTGGTTGGACTTGAAGACCAAGCCGCCCAAGAACTATGAAGTGCACGAATATTTGAGGGTGATGCAACAGAGTTACGAAGGTTTGGAATTGGTAGAGGAAGGCAGAACGCTTGAGCACGAGGAACATCAGTACAGATTTTTGACCATGTAATCATGATCCGATAGTAGGCCATAGAGTTGAGAAAATGGTGTAGAAGCGGGCGGTCGGAATGTTACATTTCACAGTATTCCTCACGTAAACCGAAGCGACCAGCATAACCACATCCTTCTCATTCATCGGGCGCACCAATATTGGCGAGGGCATGCATATTCTTGAGCACGTGTAAGATAAGCGAGAGGAGTTTCATCACCTTTCATCTCGATCTTGAGTAGTTGTCCACGTAGGGTGTATTCCCTGAAGCCGTGATGTGGGGCATAGGCTCGCTCTAAAGCAAGCCATAGTTCTCGGAGGTGTTGCTTGCTTGTAACATCTTTGAAAGGAGGCTTCGAAATCGTAGAGACCAAAAGCATCCGGATATGAGCATCATTGGATATCCAGATAGGATGGTTAGGATTTGGTTGTGGCGGTGGTGTGGCCTCTTTGTCTCGAAGAGGGTGGGTGTAAGAAATTTTGGTGGACACAAGATGGTGCGTCGACATAACCAAAGCATTGTTGGTAAGAAGAAAGGGTTGTACCATTGCCTTCCAGTACCCATAATTAGTGGGTGAAAGTTTGAAGGCAAACTTGTGGGAATTGTGAGTTGTTTTGTCAACCTGAGAGAAGGCTGCTATAAGGGCCATTGTAGTGTGGGTGGCGGCAGAAAAGAAAGTGCAGTTGTGGGTGGTGGTCGCACAATTAGGGTTAGGAAAAAGAGAGGCTCTGATACCAAGATAAACTTGGTAATGATTTGTGTATTATTGTATAATTGTGTGTGTTACAAAGATTACAATAGATGACTATATATAGACTTAGATTAAACAAGTAGGGCCGGCTAATATAGCTTATAGGGCCGGGCCTAAGCACTACTAAATACACTGTCTAATAGCCCATTCTAATTACACCAATCATTAGTTCAAAAAAAAATTACACCAATCATATCCTAGATCAAAAATTATTCTGTAAGCCACATGAAAATCATTTTCTCTACTATGTTCTTTTAACCCCCACTTCTAGTGTACGACTTTATAAGTTATCACACATTTTAATTCTTAATTCTAGTTTAAGACTTTATAAAATACTTCCAAGTAGTTAATTACTCTATTGTTTATTTGGCATTCTTGGTAGGTGGCTCATCTAACATGACCGGTTGACCATATTTCAAATCACGAAACAGAGGATGGATGAAATAGTTTTTCATGTTGTAATCAAATAAATTATTGATCGGAGTATGTACGAATGTGGTTCGTTATCGTTTGAAACAGTATAGATTATCATAGTTATGAAGATGCACATAACATGTTAGAAATTACAACGGTAAAAAAATGGAGAAAAAAGGCTATTATTTTCTCCACGGTGTACATCAACTATGGTTCAACAATGTTCATTATATATGAAGTTTGAGACATGTGTAGTAACCATGGACAGAACCGGGGGTTCTCGCGAGGTCTCAAGACTCTCATGGATTTTTTCATTGTAGTATTATTTTAAAAAAAAAAACATTTTATTTTATAAAACGCAGCGAAAATGCATCCGATCAATCGAAATGTATTTCTAGTATTAATATAGTATACCGGTTAAAAAAGACTTGTGCATCCGATCATATTTGGTCCTAGTTCCGTTCCGTCAGTGTACTAGTAACGCAGTGTTAAAATGTTCATTACAACTTACATGTGACATTATAAAATTTTGAACAAGTATGCAAAAATTAGTTTTTATTGATGTCTTGATGACGACAACATGTGACTTGAAGGAGAAAGTGTTGGGATTTTACAACAAGTTAACCATTAACCTCTACGAGTACGCAGCGGATATAGGATCTAGTTAATGCAATTATGTTAAGCACGTATTTAATAAACAAATAATTAATACAATATTAATTAATTAAAAAGGATAAAAGAAACCCTAACCTTGCTTGGCAATTGATCTCTATTAACGGAACGAGAAACCAATACGAAACCTTAAGTATCTAAAATAGATACCTCAAGAGTATCACATACAAACCGATAGCGATAATGCGTTCGATATTGAAGCTAGTCGAGAACGTAATTAAAACCGATCAACAAGTGATACAACTTGAATATTACAAAACCCAAAACCTTGTTGCTAAACCATTCAACTAGGAACTTTTAGAAACAAGAATATCAATCAAACCAAACACTAACACTTCTTGGATTAAAACTAATGCAAGTATAGTATTTGATAAAATCTAATAAACCATAATATGAATAAATAAATATTCAGTTAGATATATTAGATTAGATCAATCATAGGTTGACAGTAATGAATAGACGTCATTATGCATGTATTGTCACATGCATGTGAGGTATTTGGATATACATACATGTCGGAATTATTAGTCGTCCCATGTGAGGTGAGAATGTTTGTTTTTATAGTCAAACCAAACCGACCCTTGGTATTGCTATGCCTTGGTCAACAAGTTCAAGCCCAAGCAAACCCAAATCCCACCTTCGCCCGATTAGTGGAGTTGTCAAAGCCCAAGGCAAAAATCCATTCGTCCCATGTATATGTCAAACATCACTCATGGATGAATCAATGGTCGGGTCAAGTCATGCATAATACGGGTATGTAATTCAAGTATCGAATACGTTCAACACGTATACTCGTGTTTATTGTGTGTGCCCCCATCGGCTAACACACTTCTAGTCGTTTACGTGTGTTTTAACTCCACAAACCAACAGCTCCCACTTGGGAGTTGGAGTGTCGAATGGCACACACAACTAACGACGGAAACGCCTTAGCAAACGCCTCACCGCTTGTTAACTAAAAGTGTCTCGAGAGAATAGTTTAAGTAAAGTTTCTCAAGAGCATGGTCATTTAATGTCTTGCTCTAATCATCCTTTGTTATAGATACCATTAAACCATGGATTATGGATCTTAAATCATTCCATATAGTTTAACCATTTAGAATCTCGTTATAGATTTTAATTAGATATACCAAATGTAATCAAGAATCATCTTGCATTACCCTTTGGTCCGGCGACGATTATCCGATTAAATCCGGAGAGCGCCATGGTATCTTTCCGCACATATCAAGTGGAGTAACAAATCCTTTATTGACTACAAGTGTTGTGGATGTTGCTTCACATCACTCCGAAATATAGCCTTTATAACTACCTTGTTCGATAGGCGTTTTCATGTATACTTACAAAAATGATATCCACACATAACTTGCTTGTATCTCAAGTCTAAGGATGAAGATAACAAACCATTTTCAATATTTTACTTATGACAAGGATCCAAAAGTAAATGTTTGAAAGTTGGGGAATCCAATATGCATCTCTAGTGCATACATATGAGTTTAGCGGGAACAATCCAATTTCGTTAGAATTATAACCAACACTCACATTTGCCTTATCATAACAATATTCCCATATTGTTAACCGACAATGGACATATTTAGAATAATAAAATTATTCGAGGATTAAACATGCAAATATAGGATAACAATTATTATATGAATGAATAACAAATACCAAGTATCTTTATTCATCATAGTGTAAAATTGTCTATCAATCCCAATTATCCAAATACTAAAACAGATATGCATGAAACTCATTTAGTAAGTTGAACCCTAATGTTTCCAACACTCTCAACCTTTCTTTAAAAGAAAAACTAAATAGTTATCTGAGTAAACTTTCCGAATACTTATTTCAAATATCACATATAGTGAGTGATTGAAATATAAGATGAGTGTCTTATCTCATATGCTCATACTATTGCAAGAATTATAGTATGGAGATGTTGTCTTACCTTGCATGAGGTAGTAAAAGTCAACAACATACCGACAGTCATCTTTACAGTTTCTAAAAGTGTAAAGTATTCTCATTCATTAATGTGTAATGCAACAATGCTCTATGTTGAGCATAACTAGTTAGCAGATTTTTCATAAATGATAAAATTCTACTACAACTAGTATTAATAATCCTCTAGCATCATTTGTACTTATACAACACTATGCTTTATAATTTGTAAACATTTATAAAAACAATAATCTAAACACTCTCAATTAGATATTGTTGTTGTACAAAATCATTTTGTTCTTGTACAAAAGCAACAACTAGTCTTATACACAATATAATATATACATGATAAACCCTTAGTTTAAAAACATAAGGTTTCCATCCATGTAAATTATTCCTAGTGAAATGTATCATTTAAGACTTGCTCGAATGATATATTGCATTTGTGTCGAACTTAATTTTTAGCATTTGTTTATTCCGAGATAAACATTTATTCCAAGGTTGTTTGTTTTATTCCCTAAATTCCAAGTGAAGTTTCATTCCAAGCTTAAGGATCAATATCTAGCTTAAATAGAATGATATCTTTAACATGTAAATTTTAAGGAAAAACACATTTGCTCCCACTTAATGTCAGATGTACTCAAGATATATCTTAATTCAATCAGAATCATATTGTAATTAAATTCCAGATCTCAGCTCTTAGATGCATGATCCATGTATATGTCAAACATCAGCTCATGGATCGAATCAATGATCGGGTCAAGTCATGCATAATACGGGTATGTAATTCAAGTATCGAATACGTTCAACACGCATACTCGTGTTTATCGTGTGTGCCCCCATCGGCTCACACACTTCTAGTCGTTTACGTGTGTTTATAACTCCCACAAACCAACAGAAAGCATACTCTTATATTTATCTTTCATTCATTTTTCTCTCTGAACAAAGTTCTAGCAACGAGACTTGTTTTGATTTGCAACTTTTTGAACCAAATTCTAGTTCGCGACACTTGATTTATTAACCGAAATGAATAGGGTGTTTACAAAGTACCCTTCAGATCACATATTACCGTAGAAGGTAACTATTTATGCATTTTAACAGCTAAAGCCGCGAAGATACACCATCTACGCAAGCCATATCTTCAAGAGTCTCATCCGCATCCATCACTACTGTAGAAAACTAGAAGGGGGGTTGAATAGTTTACCGATTAAAATATTTGTTTTGAAACTTATTGAAAGATCAATTGATATTGATCTTAAGTATGTTAATGAAATATGCAAGCAATATGTAATAAGTAAATAAGGAAAGAAATGATCAAACCACAACAAGTTGTTTATAGTGGTTCTGCCTACAAGGACTCTTTTTCCTTGCCCTACTCCACTCCCGAGTCTCACACTCGAGAGTTTAACTTCACTAGTCAACAAGCTCCTTTCACCGGCGGAGAAAACCTTTACACTTCGCTCACACTATTTCCGACACTAAGCTAGATGTCAAGTTCTTTCCAAGGGTACAACTACTCCCACACACAATGTATTTTGAGGACTAAAATACTAACCACTCACACTCACAAGATTATGATGGTTTGATACAACAATGAAGTATGGATCAACACTAGATCATACAACACTAAACAAAAAAGACTTCCAACTTCGTTGAAGCTTGAATATGACTTGATCTTCTTTGCTACAAAAGAGATCACTAATATGATATGAAACTGAGTTAGAAAGGTTAGAGAGAAGATATGTATGAGAGTATGTTAGAAAGGGATGAGAAACTACTTGGCTTGGCATTGCTATTTATAGTCAAATTGGACGGGGGCGTCACGGGCGGACCCCTTAAAAGGGTTCCTTGGGTACCAATTGGTACCGCCGATCGGCAAATCAAGATATCAAATCTTGCCTAAAGTCAACTCTATCTAAGTGAGATTGTGCAAGATATGAAGAGTACAAATCTTCACAAAATATCTAATGGAATCTTTCAATGATTTCCATGATGTAATACATGATGTCAAATGTTGTATTACTATTTATAGAAATATGCAAATGCTTAAGTAGTGTTTGGTTTTAAGAACCTAACACATTCTACAAACTACTATCATACATAATGATTAGAGTCATATCAAGATGTTACTAATCATAAATGTAAATGCTTGAATGATGAATATATTGTTTGTGAAAGCTTGTTTTAATATCTAATAAACTTGACAAGCTTTAAGCTTTTATAAATTAAATTTACTTTTGTCGTTAACAAAACTTAGGCAAAGATCAAAAATATAAATAACGTTTAATGACGATATTTGTATTAACAATCTCCCCTTTTGTTGAGGACAAAATATAAATTTTATTTTTATAAAAGAAACAAAGTTTGTACAAGAGTTATAAAATTATTAGTTTTAGAACTTGAAAAGGAAATGATAATGCAGTGTATGAAATTTGACTTTTTATGAAAGTCAAAGAATTCACTAGTTGATGCATGATGTTGACTTTATCAGAAAGTCAAAGTATGCGTTTGACTTTTTAGAAAAGTCAAGTATTATCAATGAGTTCTGTTTGACTTTTAGAAAGTCAAATGTATGCATTTGACTTTTGAGAAAAGTCAAATATAAATAATTTCAAAGTTCTATATTTCTCCCCTTTTTTGTCTCAACAAAAAGAAGATGCTATCTATGAATGTAATGAGCCGAGCTATTCTCTCCCCTTGTTCAAAGCTCCCCCTAATTTGGGTGTTTTAATGGGAAGATACATGGATTGTGAAAATAAAGCTAAAAAAAATGTTAGTAATAATGATCATTCACAAGCATTTCCAAGCACTATGTAATGACACCAACAATATGATAAACAACATTCATTAGTTAAAATTTTTCATGAATCAAGATCATGAAAAGAGCACACAATGATGTGTTTTGAGTACAAGAAATAAAAATAATCCTAAGAAAGCAAATAAAAGAAAGACTATTCTAAAACCATCCTAAAGTGATGGTGGATGGGAGAGAGCGTTGAGACGCTCAAGAATGTGGTTGAGGATGAACCTCATTTCTTCGTGGAAGTCATGGACCATAACCCGAGTCCGTTCCACGGTTTGACCCGTTTGCTCACAAGTTGAGCAATCATGCCTTGGAGGGAAGAAAGTTTGGGGAGGTTGTGGTGGTGGAATGGTGGATGTGTTGGTGGTGTTGGGAATGTTTGGAGTGGTCATGATGGATGCAAGCAAAGCATTTTGCATTTGCATTGTCTCACTTAAGTGAGAATCCACCATGCCTTTGAATTGGTGGAGGTTGTGGAGTTCGGCTTGAATCTCCTCTCGAGTGGGATTGTCATCCCACATGCACTTCGGAATGTCCTCAATATGAGGGGACATTGATGATGGAAGTGGATGATCCCCGTATAAAGGACCATGAATGTCCTTGTGAATGGGGTGAAAAAGGAGAGGTTTTGGCCCTAATGGGGCGTTTGGGTCAATGGATGACCGGGGTGACTCATGAGCGATTCGCTCAATTGTGCCAAAAGATGGCAATGGTGGTGGATGACTTGGCCTAGGGGGCAAGTCCTCCAAGTCCTCTAGGAAAGGATTTGGTGATGTTGGTGGAGTCGAAAATAACTCCATGGGGTGAGAGGGAGACCTTGGTGAAGGTGGTGAGGGTGTTTTGGATGTTTGGATGGGTGCCGGTGGAGGTGAAGTAGGTGTTGTTGTTGGTGGTGGAGTGGTGATCACAATGTGTGATGAAGTGGGTGTAGCTAAGGTAAGATTTGTATCATCTCTAATGGGAGATGAGATTGTGAGTGGTGAAGATGCGGATGATGAGCTAAGATGAACAAAGCAACAAGGCCTTACGCTAATTCTAGCGGTTTTCTTGCAAGGTTTTGGTGATGATTTAGTCATTTTTAACTTGGGGTTTGATTTGCTAGATAGTAGTGAGAATGAAGAAGGTGTGAGGATGATCATGGTAAAACCTTTCAATTTATAGAGGTAAGAAATTGTTGAGAAATGGTTTGATTTGATGTTGAACCATTGAAGAGATGAGGTTCCTAATGATTTTGAAGTGGGTTGAATGCTAGTCATATCACCCAAGTCAATCCATACAAAGAAGATGGAGTGAAGAAGAAAAAATATGCAATAAATGTGTTCTAGTGAGTGGAATTTCCTAATATTCAGATTACCACGGTTTGAAGGTACCAAAATTTTGGTTCCTTCCTTTATGCCAAAGGGCTCCTTGGGTGGATTTTTCAAATTTTAGAATTTTGGTGGGAAATGGATTTCTTATATACCTTAGTACATAATACTAGTTCTAATACCAGTATAAACTAGTTAAGATTGATTTTTAAGTGATGGAAGATAATTTGGAATCACGAAAGAGTCGAAATTGAGAAAATTACGGAGGATCCACGGCACCAAAACATACACGACGGTACCCTAAAAGGGTGCGCGTCCGTCACTCACATGGCGGTACCAACTATATATAAAGGACGGTACCAAATTATGGTGCCGTCGGATCCGTCGAGTCTGAAAATTGGACAGAGTTCGTTTTAGGTGTGGGCAAATTTCGAAAACACGAAATTTTTCTCAAAACTGTTATACTAAACATTTCTAGTTAGGAAAAGTAAATAACACATATGTAAACATAGTGGAGCATAGATTTTGAGCAAGGCTTATTGATTTTCACAATATAGTGAAAATGGGTAAAATTTGATAGCGTACTTGTGCTATCCCCGCATGAATTGTTAGCATACACCATTGTTTCAAGTTATATTATCATCCTACATAATAAAAGCAACTAAATAGTATCAAACATTAACGATAATGCATTGTTCCAAACACTCCTTAAAGTACCCTTATTTGTCCAACTTTTTGTAAATCTTGTTCATCATCCTACCAAGGCACTTGAACATTCCCTTAGTTTGCTTGAATTCTGCTGATTCATTCTCAATCTCGGGAAGAGATGCGTAATACTCATGAGGTGGAAGATGAGAGCTTGGAAGACCATCCTCTGAGCTATTTGATGATGATGATGAAGGAGTTGGAGGTTTAGCTCTCTTGCCTTTAGTCTTAGCAACTCGAGCATCACTCAAAGGTACAAAGATGTGAGGGATGAGATCATAGTGAAGGTGCATCCCTTTTGGGGTTGGTGGAATTGGGCAAGTTTCTATAGAGAGCGGGTGAGAAGCATCCGTATGGAAGAGCAACGGATCCTTGAGTTGGAATATCAATCATTCTCCTAGCTATGTAGTAGGCTAAGTTGAATGGTTGTCGGGTGGACAAGTTGTAGAGCATGTGGCAAAGACAAGCGTTTATGTGATCCCTATTCCCTATGGTGCTAATGACGTTTGCTCTAAGTAACTCCTCCCATTTCTTAAATTCGTGCTTAAGTTCATTTAGCTCCATTCCATATGGATCTCGATCTACCTCTTTTCCCTTTCGGGTTTTTCGGGTTGTATCCGTTTTGGGTTAAAAGGTGTTCACGGATGACATCCTTATCGGCCAAACGGGTTAGATAGGGAGAAGTGCGGCCGTTGATTGCATCAAGAAGGTGGTGACCACTTATCCGTGTAGACACAAGTTCCTCGGTTGGGAATTCCTAGTACTCTAGCAAATTCACTTAAGGTGATGGTGTAGTCATTTTGGTTGATTCTAAAGCTAAGACAAAATTCATCATTGTCTTCATCACTAAAACGGTCACACTAGCATAGAATTCTAACACAAACCTAGGACAAATTGGTTCATCAATGTCAAGAAGACAATCGAATTGAATGGCGGCTAGTTCTTCACGAAGATTGGTATGCTCAAGGAAGGATGAGTGAATGGTTCTACCCCTCTGGAAATACCTTGATTCTAGACCCCTAAATATTTCTACTTGTTCCTTGGTAAGTCCTTTGGTTTTGTGGTGTTTGGGAATGTAGTTAAGAGTGTCTTTGTGATCATAGAATCTTGCGGCTACCATGGTTATTCCTAAGGACAAGAATTAATATGTTAAAAAATGAAAATAAATTTTAACGTTTTTGATTCTAGTGTGTGCCTATATGAAAACAATTTGGAGTTGCGGTTATCTCGACTCATTTTATGCACAAAATGGTTTTAGTGGGGTGTTTGGCAAATACCATGAGATAACCCAAATGTTCCTAATTCAATGTGGTTCTATTTGAATATATCCGGGAGTGCATATTAGTTATGCAATACCTTTAGTATTCAAGAGCATGCAAGTGATGAAAATTCTAACGTTTCTATTTGTATTAGCAATGAAAAATGTTTTCCTACAAGTGAGAAGCTTTTCAAAACTTTTGACATGGGGTGTTTGGTTGTTTGAATAAGGCCTTATATTTATTATCTATCAATTAGTGGGAAACATGATTTGTTTATGCAATATGATAATGTAGTACCTAATTTGAATGACTAGTTATGCAATTTGCCAATTGAATTCATATTTGGTATAAAAGCATACATAAAACCCCATGTAATGATTTGTGATAGTTTTGTGCATAAATAAGAATCCTAGACTCCGAATTAAGAGATGAAATGTAGTTAGGATACTTACAATGATGTTATCTTCAATGATTAGTAAGTGGGAAGATGACAATAATGAGCTTGGTTTAAGTTTTACACGTTTTGGTAAAGTGGGTTGGGAGGAAGAGGATGTTATGTATATAGCGTTTTGCTTCAGAGGCACCACGGACGCATCGGCACCAAATAATTGGTTCCGTCCTGTTGTCGCTTTGGGCGTGCTACAAGAGCGTACAAGGCAAAATGTTTTGGTTTGACTATTCTAATGTTTTAGGCTATGTTTATCCTACATGTTTGGTTCCATTAACCCTAAACCAAGTCTAAGAAGATTAAAAGGTTCTCGTTTAAGAGGTTTAGTTAAGACGTTGGCAATGTTGTCTTCGAGGATACTTTCTATTGAAATGTTTCCTTTTTGAACATTGTCGCGAAGAAAGTGATGACGGATTTCAATGTGCTTGGTACGAGCATGTTGAACGGGATTTTTGCTGAGATCGATGGCTCCTTTGTTGTCGCAACGTATCACAATGTCGTTGAGATGAATTCGTAGTCATGAGAGCTTGCTTCATCCAAAGAGCTTGTTGACATGCTTTTCCCGGAGACGTATTCGCTTCAAGAGTAGAGATGGCTAAAGCGCGTTTGCTTTTGCAAACCATGAGGTGAGACAATGTCCAACAAAAGTGCAAATACCACTTGTACTTTTCTATCTATAATCACCGGCATGATCCAAGTCGGCATACACTATGGTTTCTATACCCGTTCCTTTGGGATACCATAATCCTAAACATGTTGTTCCCTTAATATATCTAAAAATCCCTTTTAATGCTTCTAAGTGTGATGCCTTTGGGTTTTCTTGAAAGCGAGCACATAGACAAACACTAAACATAATGTCGGGTCTACTAGCCGTAAGATAGAGTAGGCTACCAATCATTCCTCTATATTTAGTGTTATCTACGGATTCACCTTCTTCGTCCTTGGTGAGTTTAGTGTCCGAGGACATGGGTGTTTTAGTTGGTTTGGAATCTTCAAGACCAAATTTCTTAAGCATGTCTTTTATATATTTAGATTGGTTAAAGAAAATACCATCTTCTAGTTGTTTAATTTGAAGTCCTAGAAAGAAGTTTAACTCACCCATCATACTCATTTCAAACTCGTCATGCATGATTTTAGAAAAATCATTACATAGTTCTTGACAAGTTGATCCGAATATAATGTCATCAACGTATATTTGAACAATAATAATTTGCAATTCCTTTTTCTTAGTAAAAAGAGTATTATCTACTAATCCCATAGTATATTTGTTATCAACAAGAAAAGTCTTAAGAGTCGTCAGTACCAAGCTTTAGGTGCTTGTTTAAGGCCATATAATGCTTTCTTGAGTTTGAAGACATGATGTGGTTTCTCAAAGTCGGTAAAACCGGAGGTTGAGCAACATACACTTCTTCGTTAATAAACCCATTAAGGAAAGCACTTTTAACATCCATTTGAAATAATTTAAAGTCATAAGCACATGCATAAGCAAGTAATATTCTAATAGATTCAAGTCTAGCTACCTGTGCATAAGTTTCATCATAGTCAATTCCTTCTTGTTGATTATAACCTTGTGCAACAAGCCTAGCTTTGTTTCTAGATACTACACCATGTTCGTCCATTTTGTTTTCGAAGACCCATTTTGTTCCAATTATAGTTTGATCTTTGGGTTTTGGAACTAGTTTCCAAACATCATTTCTAACTAATTGATTTAATTCTTCTTGCATGGCAATTACCCATGATTCATCTTTTATTGCTTCATTTATGGTTTTTGGTTCAATGGTGGATACAAAACAAAAATGATTACTTTGATTTTGAGCTTGTGACCTTAAGGTTCTTTGATTAAGTTGTCCTATGACCTTTTCTAATGGATGACTTTTAGACTCTTTGATGTTGACAATTCCTTTATTTGATGGTTCATCTTCCTTGTTATTATTAATTTGACTTTCTATTATTTGACTTTCAACTAAGTCATCATCTACCAAAGGTGATGTCTTAGAGGGAGGTGGACTTTCGTCAAATGTTATGTTCAACGATTCCTCAACTATCATTGTTTCTTTATTAAGGACAATGTAAGCTTTACTAGTTTGAGAGTAACCAAGAAATACACCTTCATAAGACTTTGGGTCAAACTTGGTGAGATAATCCTTAGTATTAAGAATAAAACATTTGCAACCAAAGACTTTAAATATCCTAATGTTGGCTTTTTACCTTTATAAAGTTCATATGGTGTTTTGTTTAGAAAGGACGATTAGGACTCTATTTAAAATATATGTAGAAGTGTCAACGGCGCTACACCAAAACTTTTGAGGAATGTTTTGTTCATTAAGCATTGTTCTACTCATTTCTTGAATTGTTCTATTTTTACGTTCTACTACTCCATTTGATTGAGGTGTTCGTGGAGCGGAAAAGTTATGTGTTATACCATTTGTATCACAAAAGTTTCCAAATTGAGTTTCGTTGTCAAATTTCCGACCATGATCCGTCGGATCGACACAATTTTGACACCTAGAAGATTTTGAATTTTCTTGCTAAGTATTTCAAATTTATCAAAAGCTTCATTTTTGGTTTTCAAAAATAACGTCCAAGTAAACCTTGAGTAATCATCTACTATGACCAAAGTGTATAAGTTGCC
>OU343218.1:182931601-183035738 GCA_910596185.1 Chrysanthemum makinoi | reverse complement strand
AAAATTTTTGACGTAAAGGATGTTCTTTGATTCCGTGAACATGAAGAACATTTTTTTGGGCACAAAGGTTTTGTGGGTGAAAAGACGCAGGAACCAATATGGCCAATGTAAGGACTCACCATTGCCAACATGAAGACCATCATTACCACGGTATGGCTTAGAATAATCCATGCTCAATGATCAGCGGCGTTCATTGGCAATTCTTCGCACACAGCTAAGATGGAGATGATCGGGATGCATTATCGATGCTCGGGAACCATAATCTGCGAAAATACGGTCGACTTCTCCGGTCGGTGGCCGGATCCTATTAGGGCATCGAGAAGCGACACATGGCAATACCAACCCGTTGTATGTACCAAAACTCTACTTTACAGCCCAAGGAAATCGAGATTGATTACCTCTCGCCGCCGCTTATAGTGAATGCCGCTACCACTCGCCACACGCCTATTTCCACGACCGTTATTCCCAAAGCACTGTTGGTGTAAAAACTTCAGGAGTAAGATGAGTTTATTGGTTGGACTTGAAGACCAAGCTGTCCAAGAACCGCCGGGTGCCTAATATTGAGGTGATGCAACAGAAGTTACCTCGAGGCCGTTGGGGCTTTGAATGGTAGGAAGCAAAGAAACGCCAGCCTCGAGGAAACACGTACGATTTTTCGGACCATGTAATCATGACCATAGTAGGCCATAGAGTTCGTGAAAATGGTGTGGAACTGGGCGGTCGTATCGTTCTCATTTTCACCTCGTATTCTCACGAAACTAAACCACTCAAAGATGCAACCACATCCTTCTCATTCATCTACAAGACCAATATTGAAGTAGGCATCCAGATATTCTTCAGCACGCAAGATAAGCAAGAGGGAGTTTCATCACCTTTCATCTCATCTTGAGTAGTTGTCCACGAGGGTGTATTCCTGAAGCCGATACAAGGCATAGGCTCGCCTAAAGCAAGCCATAGTTCTCGAGGGTTGTCGCCAGAATACGCCGAAAGGAGGTTTTAAATCGTGAGAGACCCAAAAGCATCCTGATATGAGCATCATTGGATATCCAGATAGGATGGTTAGGATTTGTTGTGGCGGCAGGGCCTCTCCTAAGAGGCTGGTGTAAGAAATTTTGGTGGATACAGATGGGTGTCACGGCAACCAAAACGCATTGTTGGTGTAAGAAAGGGTTGTACCTACGTTTCCCGCATCTATAATTAAGGTGAAAGTTTGAAGGCAAACTTAAGTGGAATCATGAGTTGTTTTGTCAACCTCGGAGAAGGTCGCTATAAGGGCCATTGTAGCTGGTGTATGGGTGAAAGAAAGCGGCTACGGGTGGTGGCCGCACAATTAGGGTTAGAAAAGAGAGGCTCGATACCAAGATAAACTTGGTAATTGATTTGTGTATGGCCATGAGCACAAGTGGTTACAAAAGATTACAATAGATGATATATATAGACTTAGATTAAACAAGTAGGGCGGCACAATATAGCTTATAGGCCCGGCCTAAGACTACTAAATATTAATCATCATCAGCCCATTCTAATTACACACCAATCATTAGTTCAAAAAATTACACCAATCATATCCTAGATCAAAAATTATTCTGAAGCTTACATGAAAATCATTTTCTTACTATGTTCTTTTTAACCCCCTAATTTCTAGTGTGTACGACTTTATAAGTTATTATCACACATTTTATTCTTAATTCTAGCTTAAGACTTTATAAAAATACTTCCAAGTAGTTAATTACTCTATTTGTTTATTTGGCATTCCCGGTAGGTGGCTCATCTAACATGACCTACTGACCATATTTCAAATCACCAAAATAGGATGGATAAATAAGTTTTCATGTTGTAATCAAATAAATTATTGATCGAAATATTTAATGTGGTTCGTTATCGCTTTTGAAATGCGAGTAGATTATCATGAAGTTAATAAGATGCAATATAACATGTTAAAATCAATCAGAAAACGGAAAAGGCTATTATTTTCCACACGGTACATCAACTCATGGTTCAACAATGTTCATATATGAAGTTTGGCATCATAGTAAAACCATGATGTGGGTTCTCACGAGGTCTCAAGACTTCATGGTTTTTCATTGTAGTATTATTTTAAAAAACATTTATTTTATAAAACAAATAAAATGCATCCGATCAATCAAATGTATTTCTAGTATTAATATAGTATACCGTTCAAAAAACTTGTGCATCCCACTATTTGGTCCTCAGCTCCGTTCCGTAAAATTAGTAACGCATGTTGTTAAAATGTTCATTACAACTTACATGTGACATTATAAAATTTTGAACAAGTATGCAAAAATTAGTTTTTATTGATGTCTTGATGACGACAACATGTGACTTGAAGGAGAAAGTGTTGGGATTTTACAACAAGTTTAACCATTAACCTCTCACGAAAGTGGATATAGGATCTAGTTAATGCAATTTATGTTAAGCACGTATTTAATAAAATGTGCTATATTAATATAAATATTATTAATTAAAAAGATAAAAGAAACCCTAACTTGCTTTGGCAATTGATCTCATTAATCCGAACGAGAAACCAATACGAAACCTTAGTATCTAAAAATAGATAATTTCGAAGAGTATCACATACAAACCCGATAACGTATAATGCTCGATATTGAAGCTAGTCGAGAACGTAATTAAAACCATCAACAAGTGATACAACTTAATATACAAAACCCAAAACCTTGCCGCTAAAACCATTCAACTAGGAACTTTAGAAACAAGAATATCAATCAAACCAAACACTAACACTTTTGATTAAAACTAATGCAAGTATAGTATTTGATAAAATCTAATAAACCATAATATGAATAAATAAATATTCGCTAGATATATTAGATTAGATCAATCATAGGTTGACAAAGATGAATAGACGTTATGCATGTATTGTCACATGCATGTGAGGTATATTGGATATACATACATGTCGCAATATTAATGCCCCATGTGAGGTGAGAATGTTTGTTTTATAGTCAAACCAAACCGGACTGGTATTGCTATGCCTTGGTCAACAATTCAAGCCCAAGCAAACCCAAATCCCACCCACGCCCGACATTAGTGGAGTTGTCAAAGCCTGCGAAAATCCATTCGTCCCCGTATATGTCAAACATCGCCTCATGGATCGAATCAATGGTCGGGTCAAGTCATGCATACACGTATGTAATTCAAGTATCGAATACGCTCAACACGTATACTGTGGTTTATCGTAGGTGCCCCTATCGGCTCACACACTCTAGTCAAGCACCAGTTTATAACTCCCATCAAACCAACATTCCCACTTGGGAGTTGGAGTGTCGAATGGCACAAAAAACTAACGACGGAACGCTTCAGCAAACGCTTCACCGCTTGTTAACTAAAAAGTGTCTGAGAGAATAGTTTCAGAAAAGTTTCTCAAGAGTATGGTCATTTAATGTCTTGCTCTAATCATCCTTTGTTATAGATACCATTAAACCATGGATTATGGATCTTAAATCATTCCATATAGTTTAACCATTTAGAATCTCGTTATAGATTTTAATTGTATATACCAAATGTAATCAAGAATCATCTTGATACCTGGTCCGCCATGGAGCTTATCCGATTAAATCCGGAGAGGCGCCATGGTATCTTTCTCGCATATATCATGGAGTAACAAATCCTTTATCAGACTACAAGGTTGTGGATGTTGCTTCACATCAATTCTAAATATAGCTTTATAACTACCTTGTTCGGGGATAGCGCTTATGATACTCCTTACAAAAAATGATATCCACATAATGTAATCTTGCTTGTATCTCAAATCTAAGGATGAAGATAACAAACCATTTTCAATATTTTACTTATGACAAGGATCCAAAAGTAAATGTTTGAAAGTTGGGGAATCCAATATGCATCTCTAGTGCATACATAGGAGTTTACGGAACAACCAATTCTCAAGTTAGAATTATAACCAACACTCATTATTTGCCTTATCATAAAAATATTCCCATATTGTTAACCGACAATGGACATATTTAGAATAATAAAATTATTCGAGGATTAAACATGCAAATATAGGATAACAACTATTATATGAATGAATAACAAATACCAAGTATCTTTATTCATCATAGTGTAAAAATTGTCTATCAATCCCAATTATCCAAATACTAAAACAGATATGCATGAAACTCATTTAGTAAGTTGAACCCTAATGTTTCCAACACTCTCAACCTTTCTTTAAAAGAAAAACTAAATAGTTATCTGAGTAAACTTTCCGAATACTTATTTCAAATATCACATATAGTGAGTGATTTGAAATATAAGATGAGTGTCTTATCTCATATGCTCATACTATTGCAAGAATTATAGTATGGAGATGTTGTTCACTCATGAGGTAGTAAAAGTCAACAACATACTACCAGTACCATCTTACAGCTTAAAAGTGTAAAGTATTCCCATTCATTAATGTGTAATGCAACAATGCTCTATGTTGAGCATAACTAGTTAGCAGATTTTTCATAAATGATAAAATCCTACTACAACTAGTATTAATAATCCTCTAGCATCATTTGTACTTATACAACACTATGTTTTATAATTGTGAACATTTATAAAAACAATAATCTAAACACTCTCAATTAGATATTGTTGTTGTCACTATTTTGTTCTTGTACACAAGCAACAACTAGTCTTATACACAATATAATATATACATGATAAACCCTTAGTTTAAAAACATAAGGTTTCCATCCATGTAAATTATTCCTAGTGAAATGTATCATTTAAGACTTGCTCGAATGATATATTGCATTTGTGTCAGACTTAATTTTTCGCATTTGTTTATTCCAGATAAACATTTATTCCAAGGTTGTTTGTTTTATTCCCTAAATTCCAAGTGAAGTTTCATTCCAAGCTTAAGGATCAATATCTAGCTTAAATAGAATGATATCTTTAACATGTAAATTTTAAGGAAAAACACATTTGCTCCCACTTAATGTCAGATGTACTCAAGATATATCTTAATTCAATCAGAATCATATTGTAATTAAATTCCGGATCTCGTTAGATGCATGATCCATGATATGTCAAACATCACCATGGATCGAATCAATGATCGGTCAAGTCATGCATAGGGTATGTAATTCAAGTATCGAATACGTTCAACACGCGATACTGCTTATCGTAGTGCCCATCGCTCACACATTCTAGTCGCTTACGTGTTTATAACTCCCACAAACCAAACGTAAAGCATACTCTTATATTTATCTTTTTCATTCATTTTTCTCTCCTCGAACAAAGTTCTAGCAACGAGACTTGTTTTGATTTGCAACTTTTGAACCAAATTCTAGTTCAAGGACACTTGATTTATTAACCTAAATGAATGGTGTTTACAAAGTACCCTTCGTGATCACATATTACTTTAGAAGGTAACTATTTATGCATTTTTTAACAGCTAAAAGCCGAAGATACACCATTGGAGCAAAATGAGCCATATCTTCAAGAGTCTCATCCGCATCCATCATCAATACTGTGGTAGAAAACTAGAAGGAGGGTTGAATAGTTTACCGATTAAAATCTTTGTTTTGAAACTTATTGAAAGATCAATTGATATTGATCTTAAGTATGTTAATGAAATATGCAAGCAATATGTAATAAGTAAATAAGGAAAGAAATGATCAAACCACAACAAGTTGTTTATAGTGGTTCGCTCTACAAGGACTCTTTTTCCTTGCCCTACTCCACTCCCCGAGTCTCACACTCGAGAGTTTAACTTCACTAGTCAACAAGCTCCTTTCACCGGCGGAGAAAACCTTTACACTTCGCTTGCACTATTTCCGACACTAAGCTAGATGTCGAGTTCTTTCCAAGGGTACAACTACTCCCACACACAATGTATTTTGAGGACTAAAATACTAACCACTCACACTCACAAGATTATGATGGTTTGATACAACAATGAAGTATGGATCAACACTAGATCATACAACACTAAACAAACAAGACTTCCAACTTCTCGTTGAAGCTTGAATATGACTTGATCTTCTTTGCTACAAAAGAGATCACTAATATGATATGAAACCGAGTTAGAAAGGTTAGAGAGAAGATATGTATGAGAGTATGTTAGAAAGGGATGAGAAACTACTTGGCTTGGCATTGCTATTTATAGCCAAATTGGACAGAGCGTCACGACGACGGACCCCTTAAAAGGGTTCCGCCTGTACCAATTTGGTACCGCTACCGACAAATAAGATATCAAATCTTTACTAAAGTCAACTCTATCTAAGTGAGATTGTGCAAGATATGAAGAGTACAAATCTTCACAAAATATCTAATGGAATCTTCCAATGATTTCCATGATGTAATACATGATGTCAAATGTTGTATTACTATTTATAGAAATATGCAAATGCTTAAGTAGTGTTTGGTTTTAAGAACCTAACACATTCTACAAACTACTATCATACATAATGATTAGAGTCATATCAAGATGTTACTAATCATAAATGTAAATGCTTGAATGATGAATATATTGTTTGAGAAAGCTTGTTTTAATATCTAATAAACTTGACAAGCTTTAAGCTTTTATAAATTAAATTTACTTTTGTCGTTAACAAAACTTAGGCAAAGATCAAAAATATAAATAACGTTTAATGACGATATTTGTATTAACAATCTCCCCTTTTGTTGAGGACAAAATATAAATTTTATTTTTATAAAAGAAACAAAGTTTGTACAAGAGTTATAAAAATATTAGTTTTAGAACTTGAAAAGGAAATGATAATGCAGGTGTATGAAATTTGACTTTTTATGAAAGTCAAAGAATTCACTAGTTGATGCATGATGTTGACTTTTTTAGAAAGTCAAAGTATGCAGTTTGACTTTTTAAAGAAAAGTCAAGTATTATCAATGAGTTCTGTTTGACTTTTAGAAAGTCAAATGTATGCGCTTTGACTTTTTCTAAAAGTCAAATATAAATAGTTTCAAAGTTCTATATTTCTCCCCCTTTTTGTCTCAACAAAAAGAAGATGCTATGCGGAATGTAATGAGCCGAGCTATTCTCTCCCTTGTTCAAAGCTCCCCCTAAATTGGGTGCTTTAATGGGAAGATACATGGATTGTGAAAATAAAGCTACAAAAAATGTTAGTAATAATGATCATTCACAAGCATTTCCAAGCACTATGTAATGACACCAACAATATGATAAACAACATTCATTAGTTAAAATTTTTCATGAATCAAGATCATGAAAAGAGAACACAATGATGTGTTTTGAGTACAAGAAATAAAAATAATCCTAAGAAAGCAAATAAAAGAAAGACTATTCTAAAACCATCCTAAAGTGATGGTGGATGGGAAAGAGCGTTGAGACGCTCAAGAATGTGGTTGAGGATGAACCTCATTTCTTCGTGGAAGTCATGGACCATAACCCGGGTCCGTTCCACGGTTTGACCCGTTTGCTCACAAGTTGAGCAACCATGCCTTGGAGGGTAGAAAGTTTGGGAAGGTTGTGGTGGTGGAATGGTGGATGTGTTGGTGGTGTTGGGAATGTTTGGAGTGGTCATGATGGATGCAAGCAAAGCATTTTGCATTTGCATTGTCTCACTTAAGTGAGAATCCACCATGCCTTTGAATTGGTGGAGGTTGTGGAGTTCGGCTTGAATCTCCTCTCGAGTGGGATTGTCATCCCACATGCACTCAATGTCCTCAATATGAGGGGACATTGATGATGGAAGTGGATGATCCCCGTATAAAGGACCATGAATGTCCTTGTGAATGGGGTGAAAAAGGAGAGGTTTTGGCCCTAATGGGGCGTTTGGGTCAATGGATGACCGGGTGACTCATGAGCCATTCGGCTCAATTGTGCCAAAAGATGGCAATGGTGGTGGATGACTTGGCCTAGGGGCAAGTCCTCCAAGTCCTCTAGGAAAGGATTTGGTGATGTTGGTGGAGTTGAAAATAACTCCATGGGAGTGAGAGGGGGAGACCTTGGTGAAGGTGGTGAGGGTGTTTTGGATGTTTGGATGGGTGCCGGTGGAGGTGAAGTAGGTGTTTTGATTGGTGGTGGAGTGGTGATCACAATGTGTGATGAAGTAGGTGTAGCTAAGGTAAGATGTGTATCATCTCTAATGGGAGATGAGATTGTGAGTGGTGAAGATTCGGATGATGAGCTAAGATGAACAAAGCAACAAGGCCTTACGCTAATTCTAGCGGTTTTCTTGCAAGGTTTTGGTGATGATTTAGTCATTTTAACTTGGGTTTTGATTTGCTAGATAGTAGTGAGAATGAAGAAGGTGTGAGGATGATCATGGTAAAGCCTTTCAATTTATAGAGGTAAGAAATTGTTGAGAAATGGTTTGATTTGATGTTGAACCATTGAAGAGATGAGGTTCCTAATGATTTGGAAGTGGGTTGAATGCTAGTCATATCACCCAAGTCAATCCATTCAAAGAAGATGGAGTGAAGAAGAAAAGATATGCAATAAATGTGTTCTAGTGAGTGGAATTTCCTAATATTCAGATTACCCACGGATTTGAAGGTACCAAAATTTTGGTTCCTTCCTTTATGCCAAAGGGCTCCTTGGGTGGATTTTTCAAATTTTTGAATTTTGGTGGGAAATGGATTTCTTATACACCTTAGTAAATAATACTAGTTCTAATACCAGTATAAACTAGTTAAGATTGATTTATAAGTGATGGAAGATAATTTGGAATCACGAAAGAGTCGAAATTGAAAATTACCTCGGAGGATCCACGGCACCAAAACATACACCTGACGGCCCTAAAAGGGTGCCGTCCTGGTCCGCCTGCATGTATGGCGGTACCAAACTATATAAAGGACGGTACCAAAATTATGGTGCCGCCGGATCCGTGGAGTCAAAATTGGACGAGTTCGTTTTAGGTGTCGGGCAAATTTAAACCC
This sequence comes from Chrysanthemum makinoi, assembly GCA_910596185.1. Classification (NCBI taxonomy): domain Eukaryota; kingdom Viridiplantae; phylum Streptophyta; class Magnoliopsida; order Asterales; family Asteraceae; genus Chrysanthemum; species Chrysanthemum makinoi. The sequence goes on along the minus strand of OU343218.1, from coordinate 183,026,846 downwards.
AAATTTTTCTCAAAAGTTGTTATACTAAACATTTCTAGTTAGGAAAAGTAAATAACACATATGTAAACATAGTGGAGCATAGATTTTGAGCAAGGCTTATTGATTTTCACAATATAGTGAAAATGGGTAAAATTTGATAGCATATTTGTGCTATCCCCCTGCATGAGATTGTTAGCATACACCATTGTTTCAAGTTATATTATCATCCTACATAATAAAAGCAACTAAATAGTATCAAACATTAACGATAATGCATTGTTCCAAACACTCCTTAAAGTACCCTTATTTGTCCAATTTCTTGTAAATCTTGTTCATCATCCTACCAAGGCACTTGAACATTCCCTTAGTTTGCTTGAATTTCACGATTCATTCTCAATCTCGAGAAGAGATGCGTAATACTCTTGAGGTGGAAGATGAGAGCTTGGAAGACCATCCTCTGAGCTATTTGATGATGATGATGAAGGAGTTGGAGGTTTAGCTCTCTTGCCTTTAGTCTTAGCAACTCGAGCATCACTCAAAGGTACAAAGATGTGAGGGATGAGTTCATAGTGAAGGTGCATCCCTTTGGGGGTTGGTGGAATTGGAGCGAAGTTTCTATAGAGACGGGTGAGAAGCATCCCGTATGGAAGAGCAACGGATCCTTGAGTTGGAATATCAATCATTCTCCTAGCTATGTAGTAGGCTAAGTTGAATGGTTGTCGGGTGGACAAGTTGTAGAGCATGTGGCAAAGACAAGCGCTTATGTGATCCCTATTTCCTATTGTGCTAATGACATTGGCTCTAAGTAGTTCCTCCCATTTCTTAAATTCGGGCTTAAGTTCATTTAGCTCCATTCCATATGGATCTCGGTCTACCTCTTTTCCCTTTCGGGTTACTCGGGTTGTATCCGTTTTTGGGTTAAAAAGGTGTTCACGGATGACATCCTTATCGGCCAAACGGGTTAGATAGGAGAAGAGCGGTCATTGATTGCATCAAGGGCCGTGAGTGACCACTTATCCGTGTAGACACAAGTTCCTCGGTTGGGAATTCCTAGTACTTTAGCAAATTCACTTAAAGTGATGGTGTAGTCATTTTGGTTGATTCTAAAGCTAAGACAAAATTCATCATCATCTTCATCACTAAAACCGGTCACACTAGCATAGAATTCTAACACAAACCTAGGACAAATTGGTTCATCAATGTCAAGAAGACAATCGAATTGAATGGCGGCTAGTTCTTCACGAAGATTGGTATGCTCAAGGAAGGATGGGTGAATGGTTCTACCCTCGTGGAAATACCTTGATTCTAGACCCCTAAATATTTCTACTTGTTCCTTGGTGAGTCCTTTGGTTTTGTGGTGTTTGGGAATGTAGTTAAGAGTGTCTTTGTGATCATAGAATCTTGCGGCTACCATGGTTATTCCTAAGGACAAGAATTAATATGTTAAAAAATGAAAATAAATTTTAACGTTTTTGATTCTAGTGTGTGCCTATATGAAAACAATTTGGAGTTGCGGTTATCTCGACTCATTTTATGCACAAAATGGTTTTAGTGGGGTGTTTGGCAAATACCATGAGATAACCCAAATGCTCCTAATTCAATGTGGCTACATTTGAATATACCAGGGAGTGCATATTAGTTATGCAATACCTTTAGTATTCAAGAGCATGCAAGTGATGAAAATTCTAACGTTTCTATTTGTATTAGCAATGAAAAATGTTTTCCTACAAGTGAGAAGCTTTTCAAAACTTTTGACATGGGGTGTTTGGTTGTTTGAATAAGGCCTTATATTTATTATCTATCAATTAGTGGGAAACATGATTTGTTTATGCAATATGATAATGTAGTACCTAATTTGAATGACTAGTTATGCAATTTGCCAATTGAATTCATATTTGGTATAAAACATACATAACACCCCATGTAATAATTTGTGATAGTTTTGTGCATAAATAAGAATCCTAGACTCAGAATTAAGAGATGAAATGTAGTTAGGATACTTACAATGATGTTATCTTCGGTGATTAGTGAGTGGGAAGATGACAATAATGAGCTTGGTTTAAGTTTTACACGTTTTGGTAAAGTGGGTTGTGAGGAAGAAGATGTTATGTATATAGCAGTTTTGCTCAGAGACACCACGGACCGGACGGCACCAAATTTTTGGTTCCGTCCGTGTTGTCGTTTGGTGCCGTGGCTACAAGAGTATACAAGGCAAAATGTTTTGGTTTGACTAATCTAATGTTTTAGGCTATGTTTATCCTACATGTTTGGTTCCATTAACCCTAAACCAAGTCTAAGAAGATTAAAAGGTTCTCGTTTAAGAGGTTTAGTTAAGATGTCGGCAATGTTGTTCGAGGATACTTTCTCGATTGAGATGTTTCCCTTTTGAACATTGTCGCGAAGAAAGTGATGACGGATTTCAATGTGCTTTGTACGAGCATGTTGAACGGGATTTTTGCTGAGATCGATGGCTCCTTTGTTGTCGCAAAGTATCACAATGTCGTTGAGATGAATTCGTAGTCTACGAGAGCTTGCTTCATCCAAAGAGCTTGTTGACATGCTTTTCCGGCTGAGACGATTCGCTTCAGAGTAGAGAGATGGCTAAAGCCTTTTTCTTCTTTGCAAACCATGAGGTGAGACAATGTCCAACAAAAGTGCAAATACCACTTGTACTTTTTCTATCGACATAATCACCGGCATGATCCGAATCGGCATACACTATGGTTTCTATACCCGCTCCTTTGGGATACCATAATCCTAAACACGTTGTTCCCTTAATGTATCTAAAAATCCTTTTAAGGCTTCTAAGTGTGATGCCTTTGGGTTTTCTTGAAAGCGAGCACATAGACAAACACTAAACATAATGTCGGGTCTACTAGCCGTAAGATAGAGTAGGCTACCAATCATTCCTCTATATTTAGTGTTATCTACGGATTCACCTTCTTCGCCCTTGGTGAGTTTAGTGTCCGAGGACATGGGTGTTTTAGTTGGTTTGGAATCTTCAAGACCAAATTTCTTAAGCATGTCTTTTATATATTTAGATTGGTTAAAGAAAATACCATCTTCTAGTTGTTTAATTTGAAGTCCTAGAAAGAAGTTTAACTCACCCATCATACTCATTTCAAACTCGTCATGCATGATTTTAGAAAAATCATTACATAGTTCTTGACAAGTTGATCCAAATATAATGTCATCAACGTATATTTGAACAATAATAATTTGTGATTCCTTTTTCTTAGTAAAAAGAGTATTATCTACTAATCCCATAGTATATTTGTTATCAACAAGAAAAGTCTTAAGACGGTCGTACCAAGCTTTAGGTGCTTGTTTAAGGCCATATAATGCTTTCTTGAGTTTGAAGACATGATGTGGTTTCTCAAAGTCGGTAAAACCGAGAGGTTGAGCAACATACACTTCTTCGTTAATAAACCCATTAAGGAAAGCACTTTTAACATCCATTTGAAATAATTTAAAGTCATAAGCACATGCATAAGCAAGTAATATTCTAATAGATTCAAGTCTAGCTACCGTTGCATAAGTTTCATCATAGTCAATTCCTTCTTGTTGATTATAACCTTGTGCAACAAGCCTAGCTTTGTTTCTAGATACTACACCATTTTCGTCCATTTTGTTTCGAAAGACCCATTTTGTTCCAATTATAGTTTGATCTTTGGGTTTTGGAACTAGTTTCCAAACATCATTTCTAACTAATTGATTTAATTCTTCTTGCATGGCAATTACCCATGATTCATCTTTTATTGCTTCATTTATGGTTTTTGGTTTAATGGTGGATACAAAACAAAAATAATTACTTTGATTTTGGGCTTGTGACCTTAAGGTTCTTTGATTAAGTTGTCCTATGACCTTTTCTAATGGATGACTTTTAGATTCTTTGATGTTGACAATTTCCTTATTTAATGGTTCATCTTCCTTGTTATTATTAATTTGACTTTCTATTATTTGACTTTCAACTAAGTCATCATCTACCAAAGGTGATGTCTTAGAGGGAGGTGGACTTTCGTCAAATGTTATGTTCAACGATTCCTCGACTATCATTGTTTCTTTATTAAGGACAATGTAAGCTTTACTAGTTTGAGAGTAACCAAGAAATACACCTTCATAAGACTTTGGGTCAAACTTGGTGAGATAATCCTTAGTATTAAGAATAAAACATTTACAACCAAAGACTTTAAAATATCCTAATGTTGGCTTTTTACCTTTATAAAGTTCATATGGTGTTTTGTTTAGGAAAGGACGAATTAGGACTCTATTTAAAATATATGTAGAAGTGTCAACGGCGTTACACCAAAACTTTTGAGGAATGTTTTGTTCATTAAGCATTGTTCTACTCATTTCTTGAATTGTTCTATTTTTACGTTCTACTACTCCATTTGATTGAGGTGTTCGTGGAGCGAAAAAGTTATGTGTTATACCATTTGTATCACAAAAGTTTCCAAATTGAGTTTCGTTGTCAAATTCACGACCATGATCCGTTCGAATCGACACAATTTTGACACCTAGAAGATTTTGAATTTTCTTGCTAAGTATTTCAAATTTATCAAAAGCTTCATTTTTGGTTTTCAAAAATAACGTCCAAGTAAACCTTGAGTAATCATCTACTATGACCAAAGTGTATAAGTTGCCTCCATAGCTTCTTATAGCGGATGGTCCAAATAAGTCCATATGTAATAATTCTAGACATTTAGATGTGGACACCATATTTTTAGATTTGTGACTACTATGTGTTTGTTTACCAATTTTGCAAGCCTCACAAAAGTGTTGGTCATATTTTAGTTTTGGTAAATTTCTAACCAACTCTTTTGAAGATAGGTTTTGTATAAGTCTCATATTAGCGTGACCTAAGCGCCTATGCCAAAGAGATGAGCTATCGTCTAATGTTGTTAGGCAAAGTTTGTCATTATATGTTTTATCTATTTTCATGACGAATATGTTATTTTTCCTAACTCCTTTAGCTATGGTGATACCATCTTTTAGTATTTTACTACCATTTTCATCAAATAGTACTTTATACTTTTTATCACATAGTTGGCTAATACTAAGTAGATTAAATCCTAACCTATCCACATGAGCAACATTTTCAATAGTTAGAGAGTTATGAGCAATCGTACCTTTGCCAATGATTTTGCTTTTGAGATTGCTACCGAAAGTGACATTACCTCCGTCATACTCTTGGTATGATGAGAAGAGATTTTTGTTGCCCGTCATGTGTCGTGAGCATCCACTATCTTTAATCCATTCATCAGGTTCCAATCCAACTTTCAAGCATACCTAAGAAGCAAATAACTCAAACATTTGGTCCCCAATATCTCATGGGTCCGCTTGGGTTAAACATACCATTTATTTGATTCATGTATGGAAATGATGGGTAAGGGTTCCATGGCATGTAATCTGGAGTTTGATATGGTCTAGGAAAGTTTTGATTCCAACCGTTGTGTTGGTAGTTAGGTTGAACGCTGTGGTTGCTCTTAGGAAAGGGGCGTTTGGCAAAAGAAGTTTTATATCGTTGTTGAGTAGTTTTTGATCTAAATTCATTTTTAACAAGTCCTACTCCGGATATAATGGCTGGTTTTAGTTTAACATTATCATTGGTTTTCTTTGTTACTTTAACAAATTCAAGACGGTCCAGATTAAGCAACATTCGTTTCAAGTACCATGTACCATTTTGCACAACGGACGGAACCCTTATTTTGGTTCCGCTCGGTCCGTGGCTGCATGTGCAGCAATTTTGATGAATGTTCGCCTTTTCGCCGCTTTGTTTTGACTCTTTGGAATTAATACTTCATTAAAACCTAGCCCATTCATGTCTCCCGGTGTTTTATGGATTTTAACTATTTCATCGGCAATAGCGATGTTTTTGTTAAACCTTTTAAACTTAGAATTATTTTCTATTAAAACTTCTTGTGTGAGCTTTAGTTTTTCTATTTCAAGATTAAGCTCTTGACATGATTTACAATCATCGTCATTTGCTTTTCCTTTTTCAAGTCGTTTTGCTTTTTCTTTTAACTCATATACCTCATTTTCCAAAACCTCCTTTTTAGTTTTTAGAAATTTATTTTTAGTTATGATTTTTAGACTTAGCTCACACAATTGATTATATTGTTTTTGCAAGGTGTCATCATCTATAGAAGAATAAGAAGAGTCGGAAAGTACCTCATTTGACTCATGTGCCATTAGAGCGATCTCTTCCTTGCTTGATTCTTCATCGTCTTCACTATCACCCCAAGCACCACTTACAAAAGCTCGTTGAGTTTTGCTTTTAGGTGGCTTGGGACATTCTCCTATGAGATGACTTGCATCACCACATCTAAAACACTTTCTTTCACCTTTAATCTTCTTATCATCCCGATCTTTCTGGAATGGCTTCTTTTCTTCTCGAGGTTGTCTTACAAACTTTCCTCTTCTTCTAAAGAACTTCTTGAAATCTCTAACGGCCATGGCATACCCTCATCTTCACTATCGGAGCAAGATTCACCATCATCGCTTGATTCCGCTTTTGCTTTAAGAGCAACGGATTTGATCTTCTCCTTTCTTCCTTTGATGATCTCCGAATCTTTCTCCATTACCATTTCGTGAACTTTGAGGTTGCCAATTAGCTCGTCTAGTGACATTATTGAGAGATCTTTTGATTCTTCAATAGCGGTCACTTTAGCTCTCCATTTTGGATGGAGTGCTCTAAGAAATTTCCCGACAAAGTTCTTACTACGAAAAGATTCATCAAGTGCTTTAAGTGATGTAATGATAGTGTTAAACCGAGCAAAGCCACAATCAATGGTTTCATCTTCAGGGATAACAAATTGTTCATATTGTTGAACAAGAAGATCAATTTTGTTATCCTTGACTTGTGAATTACCTTGATGTGTAACAATTAAAGATTCCCAAATATCTTTGGCGGTTTCACACATAAAAATTCTTTCATATTCTTTTCTAGGTAAAGCATTATAAAGCATCATTTTAGCTTCATTATTTTTAGCAACTAATTTCTTTTGTTCATCAACGGAAATATCCTTTGTTGTAGAACTAAAATCTCCTTTAACAATAATTAACCAAAGATCTATATCTTTTGATTTTACATATGTTTCAAAACGGTTTTTCCAATAGATAAATCCATTGGTTTCAAAGAGTGGTGGTCTTTGCATAGATTGCCCTTCTTTAAAGTTTTCGAATCCATGGATCGTTTCAAGTTTATAAAATACAATATATTTTAGAAATTCTTGAGCAACGAGGCTCGTACCAATTGTAGAAAACTAGAAGGGGGTTGAATAGTTTACCGATTAAAATCTTTGTTTTGAAACTTATTGAAAGATCAATTGATATTGATCTTAAGTATGTTAATGAAATATGCAAGCAATATGTAATAAGTAAATAAGGAAAGAAATGATCAAACCACAACAAGTTGTTTATAGTGGTTCGCACCTACAAGGACTCTTTTTCCTTGCCCTACTCCACTCCCCGAGTCTCACACTCGAGAGTTTAACTTCACTAGTCAACAAGCTCCTTTCACCGCGGAGAAAACCTTTACACTTCGCTTACACTATTTCCGACACTAAGCTAGATGTCGAGTTCTTTCCAAGGGTACAACTACTCCCACACACAATGTATTTTGAGGACTAAAATACTAACCACTCACACTCACAAGATTATGATGGTTTGATACAACAATGAAGTATGGATCAACACTAGATCATACAACACTAAACAAACAAGACTTCCAACTTCTCGTTGAAGCTTGAATATGACTTGATCTTCTTTGCTACAAAAGAGATCACTAATATGATATGAAACCGAGTTAGAAAGGTTAGAGAGAAGATATGTATGAGAGTATGTTAGAAAGGGATGAGAAACTACTTGGCTTGGCATTGCTATTTATAGCCAAATTGGACAGAGTCCACGACCGCGGACCCCTTAAAAGGGTTCCGCCCGGTACCAATTTGGTACCGCCACCGGTCGAAGATATCAAATCTTTACTAAAGTCAACTCTATCTAAGTGAGATTGTGCAAGATATGAAGAGTACAAATCTTCACAAAATATCTAATGGAATCTTCCAATGATTTCCATGATGTAATACATGATGTCAAATGTTGTATTACTATTTATAGAAATATGCAAATGCTTAAGTAGTGTTTGGTTTTAAGAACCTAACACATTCTACAAACTACTATCATACATAATGATTAGAGTCATATCAAGATGTTACTAATCATAAATGTAAATGCTTGAATGATGAATATATTGTTTGAGAAAGCTTGTTTTAATATCTAATAAACTTGACAAGCTTTAAGCTTTTATAAATTAAATTTACTTTTGTCGTTAACAAAACTTAGGCAAAGATCAAAAATATAAATAACGTTTAATGACGATATTTGTATTAACAACTACTAAAGCATCACAAAACATAAAAGTAAAGTATCGTTAAGAACAATAAATAAACAGTAGAACCTTTATTCAAACCTAAGCCTCAATAGTCGGCTTAGATTAAATCTACAATAGTATCCAAAGTGTTACAAGACCAGATTAATGTCAATGAGACAATAACCATACAAATATAAAAAAGAGACAAGATCGAAATGATCGAGAGAAGAGAATGCGACAATGATCAAGACACACAAATTGTGTCTAACCCTAGATTAAGGGACTTATTAAATAGGAGTTTAAGATATAATAAAGATCCCTCTAACGGCTATAAATGACGACGTACAGAAATGAGAAATGCTTCACAGAAGGAGCTTCTTGAACTTTAAACCATTTATGCTTTGTCCATGATTAACCCCCGTAATAATTCAATGACCGAACATAACTTGAAACCATTAGCATTGATAGAGTGACATGTTTCCGCTACGCATTATACCCCAAAATTTAACATTACCCCTTAATCTGATGGGCAAACATATCAAACAATATCAATTTTTCACACAAGAATTTATGCCCATAAATTGTGGAGGTTTTGTAAGTATGTTCAAGTAGCTTGGTTTGAAGAGCCAATCTTTTGGCACTTATAACACCTCTTGCAATTTTTTTCCCCATGAAGTGAACATCAATTTCAAAGTGTTTTGATCTTCATGGAAAATGTGGATTGGCAAAGAAGTTGTAAAGCGATTTGTTATCACAAAAAGATTAACAGGAGATTGATATCAACTTTAGGATCTTAAGATTTTGAATCCAAATAATTTCCACGTGCAACAATAGACATAGATCTATACTCTACCAGGAAGATTTTGAAAGAATGTTTTGTTTTTTACTTTTCCATGAGATCAAACAATCATTAAAGAAAACACAATAACGCATGCATTTTCTCGTTTTCTTGCATTTGGCCCAATCAAGCATCACTATATCCTTCAAGATGATTTTCGAGTTGCCAAATTGTACCTTAGACCTTTCTTGAGCTCTTTAGATATCTCGTAACATTGAGGGCACATTCTAGATGAGATTTCAAAAGAGAATGCATATATTGCTGCATAAATGAACTGAAAATTGAGATGTCGTGTCTTGTATGGGTGAGATAGATAAGTTTCCCAAGTAACTTCGATAACCAGGATTACGTAAGGGATCATGCAGTGGGAATGTATGGAAGGACAGTGGGTTCCATAGGAGGGACAATGTGTTCACCCAAGAAGACCAAATTCAGGAGTTCAAGATGATTTTCAGTGAGACATATGTCATCCAGCTTTTAAAACCTCAATACTAAGAAAATATTTTAAGTTTCCCAAGTCTTTGATATGAAATTTTGATTTTAGGAACTCTTTGAATAGGTTTATCTCATCAATATAGTTTCCAATGTGACAATATCATCCACATAAAACAAGGTAGGCAATAAACTGTTATTCTCTGCTTTTGGTAACAAAGAGTGATCATTGACTGTGATGAACAAAGTTATTTTCCTTTAAAACACTAACAAGTTTTTCACCATTTCGGAGCTTGTTTAGGCCATATAGAGACTTGACAAGTTTGCAAACTTTATTCTTATTGTTCTCATTACAACCCTTAGATGGTCATATAGATATTCTCATCAAGATCTCCATACAAGAAAGCATTGTTAACATCAAGTTGGAAAAGAGGCCATTGTTTTTCATGTAGCTAAGGCAATAAGACATCTAACAAGTAGACATTTTCACAACAGAGAAGTTTCATCATAGTCATTCCTTCCCTTTGGTTATAACCTTTAACAACTAATCTAGCTTGATCTATCAACTTCACCATTGGCTTTATATTTGATTTTAAAGATCCATTTGTAAACCAATGGGAGTTCTAATAGGAGGTAGATCGGGTTATATCCCAAGCATAGTTTTCATTTAAGGCCTCAATTTCAGAGTTCATAGCATCAACCCAATTACTATCAAGGATAGATTCTTCATAATGTAGGTTCAATACTTTTATTAAGACTAGAAGCAAAGCAAGTAATTTTCTTTGTTGTATAATTAACAACCTTTTCGACACCATATTTGACTTTCCCTTCTACAATAAAGTCATTAAGATTACTGGGCAACTTAGAAACTCTCGTTGACCTCTAGCAGCCAGCGCGGGTCGCATTTCTTTCGTTCGTAGTTCCGATTGAATCATGATACAGCCAGAATCGAAGATGCATCGCCAGGATGTGATTCATGTGATATGGTGCCCCTCGGGTGTGTATTATCATCTATAGATAAGCGCAACAGTCATCATCCCTAGTAGGATGACTCAACATTGTGCCATAATCATAGGATGTCACACTCCCTTCATCATTGGGACTTATTTGTGAGTCAAAGAAATTTTGTGATTTAAATCTTTAGGCACATAAGTTTCAACAAAAGGTTTTGACAAAGTATTTTTCATTTTGAAGGGAAAAACTGTTTCATAAAATTTGACATCTCTGGAATAAAAGATATTTTTTATTTCTAAGCTCAAAAGTTTATAACCTTTTTTCTCATTTGAATAACCAATAAAGACATTTTCTCGCATACTACCAAATTTGTCGAGATGTTGAGAATGGTGGCATAGCATAAGGTACCAAAGACTCTAAGTGAGAGAGATAAGGGTCATGCCTATACACAAGGGAGAAGGAGACTTGCTGCATAACATCAGAGGTAACCTGCTTATGACATAAGCTAGCTAGAACACATTCGTGCCAAAGATATGTAATCTCCCCTGAAACATAAGGATCTAGCCACATTAAGGAGATGCCTATGTTTCCTTTCTCTAAATACCATTTGTTGTGGTGTATAAAACAAGAGGTTTGATGTAAAATTTTCATGAAAGAAGTGTTGAAGTTTGTTATTGACAAATTTCACCCCATTATCACTATGAATATCTTAACATTGTGTTCAAATTGATTTGATAGCATGTGAGTGAAGTTAATAATGGAAACATAAACATCATCCTTTCCCTTAAGCATATACACCCAGACAGCCCTAGAATAGTCATCAACAATGGTTAAAAAATATTTGTAACTGTCAAGATCGTTGTTGTAGCTCTTAGACTAGGTCTAATATTATATCTAGGAACACATAATAATGAAAGCGGAATATTCAAACATAGAATCAACATTATTATGAACAAGGTTTTTCACATTTCATAAACTAATCTAACTATAATAAAGACAAAGACTTGATCTAACACAATTAACTCAAACCCTAGCGCTCCCACGCCTAGGTTCCTACACACACACACCTTTGGGACGCCTACATCTTGTATGCATTTTATAAACTAATGACCCTATGTCTCATTATATACTAGAGACATCTAGGGTTTACAAGAGGAATCATAATATAATTAGGAAACTAATTGTTCTTTTAAGCATATCTTCTAGAATCTTCCAAATCTCCATCTTTGTAGTTTCCATTATTGTCACTTTTAGTCCTTCATGTTTCATTCTTCTTGTTTTGTATCATCAAATCTATAATAGACCCAACATCTTCCCTATTTGATGATGACAAACAAACACGACTTTTGTACCAACTTCCTTGTACCTAAGTAAAAGAAGTTGAGATAATTAAATCTCGCCATAAATGAAACATTCTTGTCTGTTTCCATGTTTCCCTTGACTCAACATGTCACTAAACATCTCTTCCCCTTTTGTTATCAACAAATAGGAACGATGCAAATAATGATCTTGACCACCATGAACCAATATCATATCAACCTAAATGCTTCAAATCGCCTAACAATCCATTACGACCATAAGAAAATGGATCCAAAAACAAGAGAAAAACTTCAACTAGCAAGAGTAATAATGATCAACAAGAGTAAAATCAAACACTTCCCCTTGAGTGATGCATGTATATCAATGATTCTTCAAAATCAGAGTTTTATGTAATGATCACTGTGAAGAAAACCGATATAACGAATTTGATGAAGAAGAAGTAGAATTTTCCAAACTGTCTTAAATCTTTTCCTATCCACCTTAACTCCATACTTATAATGAATCACCAAATATAAGTAGACCGCAATCCCTTGACAAGAATCCCAACTAGTATGAGATAATCGAAAGCAAGCATAAATGTAACTCCTTCAAGTGATAGCCAATGTATGCATAGAGCATCATAAGAAAAATCACACATTGCTAGATTCATCAAGCTATATGATAAGAACACAAACCAAGTAATTCCACTTCACCTTCAAATAAGTGATAAATAATCCTCTTCAGAATCAATTCTTCAATAAATCTCCAAAACGAGTCTTTTTTAAATCCTTTTAAGAACAAATAACCAAACTCTTGTAAAGGTGAACAATAACCCATGTGGTGTCGTCCTAACAACCAAAAATCCAAATCACAAAGTATGTGTGTCGACTTCCCCTTAAATTGAAAACCATATGAGAAGCAAAGATTTCAATATAATCTACAAGACTTTGTGAACATAAGCAAGACTTTAAGAAGTACCTCTCGCAAAGAAGATTTAGACCCACGAAAGCAAGATTCTTTGATATTATAAGCATCGAAAGACTTTTAAAAACATCTAACAAGACTTTAAAAAATATATTTGAGCATAAACAAGACTTAAATAAATCAGTGACTTTCTAATCCAATAAGCAAGACTTTCGTGTCCAAGCAAGACTTTGTTTGTAGGGACCAAAACGCACAAAGAAGCATTTTCTTTGAAAATACGCCAAAGACTTTCAGCAGACTTTCACATAAAAGTTCTCGACAAGATCCCTTCTGGTGGAAAGTTAGATGAGTATATAGAGAACATCCAATCAAAATTTCGTTACGATCCAACGGTTAACTAAAAAGTTATGATCGCTTCAAACACTGCTGTAGTAACTTACGGATTTTATGCAGCAGACTTCGACAGCTTATAACTTTTGATTGAGAGCTCCGATTGACAATCCCTTTGGTGAGATTAAAGATAGATATACCAAGAAGCTCCAGTTCGAATTTTAGCCCGATCCAACGGTTCAATAAAAAGTTATGCCCTCCTGAAAAACTCTGCACAAGGTAAGATACTTAATTTTTTTTTACTGCCTTCGAATTTTTCTTCCTTCTTCTTCTAAAACCTTGTAGATCCTTTAGATATCACGAGCCCCGTGCTCGACATACCACATGTGAAGATCGTTGTAGCTCTTAGACTAGGTCTAATATTATATCTAGGAACACATAATAATGAAAGCGGAATATTCAAACATAGAATCAACATTATTATGAACAAGGTTTTTATTATCATAAACTAACTAACTAACTATAATAAAGATCAAAGACTTGATCTAACACTAACTAACTAAACCATAGGCGCTTTTCCTCTACCTAGGTTCCCACACACACACACCTTTAGACGCCTACATCTTGTGTAATGCACTATAAAAACTAATGACCCTATGTTCTTTATATACTAGAGACATCTGTAATAGAGGAATCATAATATAATTTGGAAACTAATTATTCTTTTAAGCATATCTTCTAGAATCTTCCAAATCCTCCATCTTTTGTAGTTTCCATTCTTGTTACTTTTAGTCCTTCATGTTTCATTCTTCTTGTTTTGTATCATCAAATCTATAATAGACCCAACAAGAACCATCTCTGCTAGTCACTTTATATGGTCCCCATACATCTAGATGAACAAGTTGACCAATTTTAGTTGACTTGTGTTCACTTTAGGGAATGGTTCCCCGGTTTGTTTAGCTTTATTGCAAGTATCACAAAGATGGTCGATTCATGTACTATCAAGTTTAAGAGTGGTTTAAGATATGTAGGACTTGGTCGTAGGATGACCAAGTCTTTGATGCCGAGATTTCTAGAAACATGACAAACAGAAAATGCAGCTTATTAGAAGTAATCTTACTTGTAGAATCAATATCAAACATATATAACCCATTGCATTGTTTACCATTCCCACAACTTTTGATGTAAACTCGTGATATATAGCAATTAGATTCATTAAACCCAACAAACATCTTACTGTCTCTAGCAATCTTATGAATAGACAAAGAACCGACATTGTACTCTCAGTGAACAACCAGAACATCAAAAGAGTTAGGTCATTATTGACCTTTAAATCACCATTTTAGTAATTAAGGCCCGAAAATTGGGATGTCCAACAGTTAGACTAAGATTTGAAATGTCAACGACATTAATTAAAAATTTGCGACATTGAGTCATGTGCCGATTTGCATCGAGTCAACAACAATCCAACCAAGACTGATGTTTCCGTGATAAGGTTTTGTGTTGTTGTTAAAAAATTTCTCGTTTTATGTTAAACTTGACACCGCCATTAAAGAAAGTTCCCGAAAACTTTTACCGCCATGTTGGCATTAGCGTAAGACACATTGTTGTCATTAAGAAGACTCATGAGTCCTGAGAGTCGCTCATTAGACAAAGAGGCCGTGAGAGTTGCTAGCTCTATTATCGATATGATTAGTATCGTTGGAAACATTGTTACCGGCCGCAGGTTTAGCATTAAAGTTCCTTTTGACATATCCAAACAGGATAGCCAACAAGATCATAGCATCTATCAAATGTGACCGTTTTTGCGTTAGTACATTGAGATTCATGTTTGGTCCTTCATATTAGAGTCAAAGTTCCAAGATTAAAACGTAACCTTTATTAAAATTGTTGTTGTTAGATCCTCTTTGTTATCAAAAATTTTCCACTATCAAAAGTTTTAGTACAGCAAAGGGTATCAGTTTAGCAACTATTCCCGATGACACATTTCTGCGAGAGATTCTTCTCCGTGAGAGACAACAGAGAAAGTTTGACATTAGGCAAAGGGTCTCGGGTTAAAATATTACTCGATAGGAACATAAGTGTCATCAAGACCCATAAGAAATTGCATTAATTTGATTAGTGATTGTTTTTCAAAATGTTTTGAAGCCTCACAAGTGCATGGAGGCAAGCTAATCATACAATCAAATTGTTTCCATAAAGAGTTAAGGTTGTTGTAATAATCAGCAAGAGAAGACCCACTTTGACTAAGAGAGTTTATATTTTTATGCAAATTAAAAATAGTTGAACCATCAACCTTATCATAAGTATCCTTAAGATCATTCCACATTTATAAGCAGCTTTAGCATAGATAGCACCAAAGAAATAATTCAGGATCAGAGAGTTAAGAATCCGTGTAACTACAACAGAAAGTTACAAGTATCCCATTGATTAGCAAGACTAGGGTTTGAATTATCTCTTATGCAAGTACCATCAATAAACCCTAACTTATTATGATTCCTTAAGGCAAAGGTCATGGCCATATTCCATATTTTATAATTTTCAGTTCCCAAGTGAGTTTTTGATAGAAATAATGGGAGTACCATTGGTGTTATTGGGGTGTGAATACAAAGCATCACCAAAGGATAAGCTTTTCTCAGTGGAAGAACCACCACCACCACCAATATTATCATCACCAAATGTACCATAATGCAAACAATAAGACGTACTCTAAGACACGCATGCAGATAATAGCAATACAGTATAGAGTGATAAAGAAATAAATAAGACTTTGTAATTAAGAAACAACAAGCACCAAGTCAGGACTGGGTAAACCGAGAGCAGGTATTCATACCACTTAGAGGTGGTAGATCAAGATGTTAGTCTACCCGTTTGCACCCACAAAGACTTAAGCATCGCTTGTTTGAAGAAGAGATTAGACTTAGACTTACAGAGCAATATGCAGTGGAAAGAACAAATCACAATAAGAAATAACCAAAGTGATTACAATAGCAATAACCCCAAACTACCAACTTGTTGCTGAAGAGATGTCCCCAAGTTTCTATGAAGAAACCCTTGGATGGTGAATCAATAATGATAATGAGCCTCGATGCTCGATACCATGTGCTTAAAGTATCACAACAATAAATAAACAGTAGAACCTTTATTCAAACCTAAGCCTCAATAGTCGGCTTAGATTAAATCTACAATAGTATCCAAAGTGTTACAAGATCGACATGTCAATGAGACAATAACCATACAAATATAAAAGAGACAAGATCGAAATGATCGAGAGAAGAGAATGTGAGACAATGACTGCACACACAGTTGTGTCTAACCCTAGATTAAGGGACTTATTAAATAGGAGTTTAAGATACACAAAGATCCCTCTAACGGCTATAAATGACGCATCAGCAGAAATGAGAAATGCTTCAGCAGAAAGGAGCTTCTTGGAACTTTAAACCATTTATGCTTTGTCCATGATTAACCCCTGTAATAAGTCTGCACTGAACATAACTTGAAGACCATTAGCAATTGATAGAGTGACATGTTTTCCACATATTAATACCCCAAAATTTAACAAAACAACTTCTTTCTATTACATGCATACACATGCCCATCCCAATTCCTCATCACCAACTCCTTGGCATATTTCACCGCGGCCTCTATTGTCTCCTCAGCGCTAGCATGCGCCGAATAAATGACCCCCTTCGCCACGGCCACCTCAGCAGTGACCTTATCACCTCTCATCATAACATCACGCAATGCCGGATATCCAATCTTATTCTTCAATATCCTCACAAAGCAATCATGCACAACACCTTGATATCCATCTCACTCATGTACAGAAATCCTCTATCCTTACGCATCATAACGTAATCATGCGCCTGTGCAAGACCAAATCTAGCAGCAGCGGCGTGCCCAGTGACAGCAGCAATGGTAGGCATGGGAAGACATATTAGTTCGTGAACGAGTACTTGGAGCTTAGCCTCCAGAAATTTATAGCGTTTTGGATCATTTTGAGCCCAGGCGAGATCCAAGCCGTTGGAGAAGAATTTTCCATGTGCGGTGGTGATTAGAACGGATGGAGTTATGGTTTCGGAGCGTATATGATGGATCGTGGCCGTGATCGAGTCGAGTAACGTAGGGTTTAATTAACCGGTGCTCTTCGTTGCCAGTTAGTGTGAGAATATAACACGTCTCTCTAACGTACACATTTTTTTCTGTTGGTAGTGTATCTAGATAAAGACTTTGATCTATTTATGGTAAAATGTTTCTTAAATACTTGTAGATTGAACCCACTTTCAATCTTTTTGAAAAGATCATTTATAATTACTTAAGTCTTAAAGATTGAATTTAATATATCTAATTTATTATACTTATCTTTTATATAATAAAACAAAACCCTTATTGGGAATTTTTCATTTCAAAAAAATCAAACCATACCTTATTTGGTATTTTTTTTAATTATATTTTTATCTTTAGATTTGGAAAAATATTAAAAACAAATTATTTCCTAATTTGCCTAATATTTAACAAAAAAACGATTTTGTAGTACATGTAAAAAAAAAGTTGAAAATACACATGGGTCTCATTGCTACTTTCTCTAAATTGCGGACGAAAAATGTAACTTAAAAAAACAAGGGACTCCTACCATTTCTATTCAAAACACAATTCACATAATCAACATTCAATCACTCGACAAAGAATATTGTCCTTTTGAACTATGATTTGGTCATCAAATAAATCCATTCTACCAAACCTGCTACTTCATAAATAAGTTTATAAGCAGTTCCCAATCAAGAAATCCTCAAGTACTCAAAGTTATGAAACACATATATCTCATTAAATCAACACAACAAAACCCTAAATCAACAATCGAAAAACCAATATTATGAATTCATCCACGTTTTCCTCTATGGCATCAACCAATACTAATTTTTAAATATCAGGTTAGTTCAATTATAAACCTCAATATTGGTCTATCAATTTTTGTACTTGATTTAGTGGTTATTGTTTTAAGGTTCTGCTTGATTTCAAAGGTATGGTTAATTTTGTTGATAATTATTGCTATTTGTTGGTTTGTTTGTTTAAAGTTGATTAATTTTTTAGCTTATTGTGATTGTGAAACTGATTTAATGATATGAATGAAAAAAAGTTAATGTTTTGTGATACCATATTAATTGTGGGGATTGGTTGATGCAATTTTTTTGTAGTTCTTAACTCTGTTTTATTTAACCACAGAGACTGAAGACATGCCTTTGAAATTAGTGACATGAGATATGCTCCCTTATCACGTTCATTTGCTCCTGACAACATGAACTGCAAAGAATCACGTAGGATGATTAGTCAAACCAAAGTATTACTTTCGTGTATAGCAGATTCGTGTATATCAGACCATAGAGGAATTTAAGAAGGGAGAGTCAAGTTCAGAGCACACAAAACATGAATTATTCACTTGCCATCATCATAATTATTATATGCCTCCCTTGGTTGTCATAATATGCTGGTGTTTTTTAGATATCTTTGTGTGGACATGTTTTTAGTTTTTCATGTATCCACAAACTCAAGAGAACTCAGTAGTTGTCCCAAATTAAATGCACTTCGTATGGTCTTATATAAAGTCGGAACAAAATTTGAAAGTACGTGGGTGTATATGTTAATAAAAAAGTAAGTGTTTCAAGTCGGTACATTTTAAAAAGTACGTTGTTATTTTATGGCTTTTACCCTCAGATAAATTGTTTCTTCATTCAAGAGGCATTAAAAATGTTAAAGCTATATTCAATCTATGGAAAGTAGCTACACTCATGATGATTGTATTCTCAATTTCTATTTGCAATCCTCATTTGAGGGCATTTTAACAAATCTAATATTGGCAAGTTGAAGCATATTTTGTGTTTGATATGCCTCAAGTTCTTAAAGGTTAAGAGTAAAAGGTACTTATTTCTGTCTCAGATAAACCCCAAACATAAATTCCATCCATTTTGTATTAGATGACTGTTCATATTAAGTTGCAAAAATGAGATGGTTTTGATCTATCTTTAGCTATAGTAGGATAACTTCATGTTTTATTGGATTGTACGGTATATATATACGACAACAAGCAGTTTCAAATTTTGCTCAATCTAATGACATTATGCGGCTCACAAGTGTTTTTTTGGGTAAAGGGTTTTACCCCGGTAAATATATTAACACCAAAAATTAACGTTAACGTACAAATGAACATGGTTGTCTACCATATTAACCTAAACGCTCTAAACAAGCGTGAAAACTACACCAAGTAGGCTTGAAATGCCAAACCTTTTCCTTTTTTAGAAAGTTTAACGTTAAGGTGTTGATAAGCATAAGTGCAACTTGGATATTAGTCATTATGGATGTATTAATCTAATATATCAATTGATTCGTGTTAGTGCTTTCCACACTTCTCTGTTGTATTTACTATTTTGGAAGGTCGTAGGTAACACTTGGTAACTAATATTAGCGGAGTTAGCATAAGTTATTTAATGTTCATCTTTTAGCACGTTCGCTTTAAACAATCACACACAAACAAAAAATTAGAATTAAAAATTTATGTCAAAACCCCGTGCGTGCACGGGTATTATAACTAGTCTATACTACATATAATAGAAAAACAGTCAAACCTTAAAAATTGAAATGTTGAAAATCAAATGTGAGAAAAATGTATAATGAAATTAATACTCTTACTAAAATACTCCATTATTTAAAAACACAACAATTTATTCACATTGTATAACCAATTAAAAACATATCTACCAAATTAAAAACAACTAATTAAAACACGCTTACTAAAAAATACAATAAAAGTTTCACAATGTCCAATTTAAACAAGCTACAACATAATATAAAATAATTAAACACACTAATTAATGCTATTAGTATTTTTGTATATGTAATTTTGTACTTTTTAAAAAATGTTATTTGTATTTTTGTATATGTAAGTTTGTACTTTTTAAAAAATGTTATTTGTATTTTTGTTTAATGATGAAAAATTAGGTTTTTCAAAATATGAAAGAGAAAATAAAATGGTGAGTCTCAAAATGTGAAATTGGCTCAAGCTATGAGTGAAGGAGTATTTTGGTGTGTCAGTGAGTTGAGTGAATTGTTGATATGACGCTGAGGTAACAAACTACCTAAAGTCAGTTTAAGCCACAATATCCGACGCTCTTATACTAAATTAGTCATGAAATAGGTTAATGAGAGAAAAGCTGATATGGTGTAAGATATATCTATAGGGTGTTGATACCCACCATTTTTTTTATACATACACCACATTATTGTACATTACTCTCTTGTACAATGTGCATTAAAATGTTATACAATATAATGTATGTATAAAAAAAATAGTGTGAGTATCAACCCCATATCTATATCATGCCTTGAGGTCCATTAACACTTTGAGTCTTATTTGTTCTATTATCCCTTCCATTTGATTCTTTTAAGAGATAATTTGAATAAATCAAGTGAAATTATATTGTTATGACACTAATAAAAGGGTGTTTGTCTTTGCGTTATGAAGGTGCTTTTTTGATTATCACGTTTGCAAAACTCAAATAATTGTTTAATAGTGTTTGGCAAAGCATAAATAATAATCACTTATTTGCGATATCATAGCTTCATAACGTCATTTTGCAACTGGAGGTCATCACATGCTTTTGGGAAACGCAATTTCCTTTTTTCATCAAATTACGAATTCACCCTCAAGCATTTAATTGCTATTGTCATCTTCTGTACTTTAAAATATTTTATATGTGGCTTTTTTGTCATTTCACTTATTAAAGTATCAAATAATTTAATTTGCCAAACATTAAAAAACTGATTATCTGATTATTGCGTTATCATACAATATATTCAAATCCAAACAGTATATTTCAAAATCACGTTTTGTAACAGCTGATTATCTGACTATTCGTTTTCAAAACGAATAATCCATTTTCAATAAGCAATCCCAAACACCCCCTAAGACAAGTTATATTGGTCATCAAGTTGCCAATAAATTTTGGCGTAGTAGTAAATGTGTAATAAATGTTATTAGGTCTCTAAATGATGTTGTTTCAAGACTTTTCATTTCTGGAACCGTGCAAGTAAATTTAGACATGTATTTTCTTTCTTTAAAATATAGACAACCTATGGTTAGTATTAGCTACTCCTATAACTTTTCTTTTCTTAATTTTTTTTTTTATATTTTTTATTTTTTAAACATCTACTAACTATATCATAATTTATACATCATAACCAATCTCACATGTCATAAGCAAAACTTAAATCCACATCTATTTAATTAAAAAGCTTCTCATACAACAAGATGTACAATTGAAACTTTGATAGTATTAGCAACAACTTCCTAATTAGCTTCTTTCGTGTCAATATATTTTTAATCTAGTTTGAGCCATTCATTAATTATTCCATATTAAGGAGCTAAGGCGCGTTTGGTTTGGACCAATTCATTAATTATTCCATAGTTTAACCCATTCATTAATTATTCCATAACGAGCAAAACTAGTTTGCTCAAACTATTTTTTGCTCGTGGTCAATAAGATTATTACACGTGCCAATTTTTTGTTTTACAAATTGAATGTGAATGCGACAAGTGTAAGTGGCAAGCAAAATACTTTGCTCTATGTGCCATTTGCTCGCGTATGAGTATTTGGTGGATTTCATCAGGTGTTGACACGTGGATGAGCAAGCAAAATACTTTGCTTGCTATCCCAATTTGCTCTCTATGATTCTTTTGTGAAATGGATAAGCAAGCAGCAACAACACTTTGCTCGCCATGTTTTGCAATTGTTCTATTTTTTTTATACTTTTTAACATCGAAAATTTTATTAAAAAACTGGCAAGGTGCTAGAAAATACAAAAGCGATTTAAGTCAATCATTCCGACTAATAGACAAATGACCTCTATGCTTAAGCCAAGAAAAAGAATACAAACGAATATAATCGAAAATGTCACTCTTCTTCAAGAAATGAGAGTTAAAAGTGAAACTATTGCAGTTGTTCTATTGTTTTTATTTATTTACTTGTGAAGGGTAAAATGTTTCTAGCCTAACATTTGACATGTATGCGGGTAAGTTTTTGTTAACCCTATACATGAAGGTATATGGGGTGTTTACGTTTTCTTTATTTCCTCTTAATTGATATAAATATGGGCTCAAAAAACTTATTCCTTCTTAATTGGAAGATTCACAAATGTCTCTTTCTTGTAATTAAGAAGCTAATTAAGACATTCAAAGCTAAGCCACTTAATTTAGTAAACAACCATAAAGTCTCTAATGTTCAAAAGGGCATCGTTTTGCATATACACTATGAAAAAAAAAATAATAATAAAAAAAAATAAAAATAAAAAATGAATACACAACAAATAAGAAAATGTGAGCAAAAAATAGCCACTCGATGCAAATTTATTTTGTGAAAATTTGAACTTGCATATATATCAAAAGGAAGTTACAAAAACAACCATAAGATTTCAAAAAGACGATCCCTTTGAGGAAACCATATAAAGAACAACAAATAAAGGAAGAACACATAAGCATAAGCCAATAGTAGCGAGTAAACGTAATTGAAGAGCAAGTGTATTTGAATGTTATGTCCGTTTTTGTAATGTGAAAAATTAATATTGATTTTGATTTTTCACTTTGATAAAAGTAAATAATGATAATTTAGTGTATGAAAGAGAAAGCACAATATATTTCACACCTTGTAATAATGTGGGCATTTTCACTATTTTAATCCATAACCCCTCTTACCAAACTACAAAACCCAAGTACCCAACCCACACCCTTTACTCATAAGTTATAATTGAGAGAAGTTCTTTATATACCTCATTTTTTTTTCCTAAATTCAATGAACCAATTGCAACTTTTCAATTTTTTATCAAAATAAAATACACTTTCATCATTTTTTCTTAAAAATTAAATATCTCACAAATTAATCATTACGCGAAAAGAATCATACCATCAAAACGAGAATTATTTTTTTTTTTATTTTTTTTTAGTGTTGAAATTTACGTCTGAAAAAAATCACATGTGATTCCTAACATACAAATCACATGTGATTTGTGAAATCACACGTAATTTATAACATACAAATCACATATGATTTTCAGACGTAAAATTTAACACTAAAACAAACTCGAAAAAAAATTCGTCGAAAGTATATCGTAGCGCCCGTCTACTGAAAGATAAAAAAAAATCTCGTCACGATAGTGTTTTTTGTTGCATAACAATTTACCGTTTGCATGATACTTTATTTTAAAAAAAAAATGTGAATATTTTGTTTTCTTTTTAACGGAAAAATGAATGATCGAATCATTAGGTCTATAAAAATATCTATTATCTATAATAAAATAAGCTTTTGTACAAGCCTACTAAGCACCCTGCATTAAAAATTGGTTTAATGCCCTACCTTATTTAGCACTAATGTACAATACCCAATGCATCACTTTAACACACTATACCACGTGATACAAGACGTGAGGTTCATTGACTTATTCTGTACTCCTTCTTTCTGTTTTGGAAAGTCATTAAAATTTTCAATTATGCGTTTCACTATGAGCTCCTATCAATCTCCCAAAATTCGTGAATTCATATCATTAATACAAATCTTCTGTTTCATTCCAAGATCAATTCATATACGCTCCCTCTCTAAAACACAAAAAGACCTTTAAAAATAAAAATCATATTCAAAACAAAATCAAAATCTCCATTCTAATGTGTTTCACCCAATAATTCGGTAAGATTTAATTATATTGAATCGATTTGGTTTATATTATTGTTGTTTTTTATTAATGTTTTTTGCTTTTTAGGATGCAAACCCAGTAATCTAATTCAAATTGATTTTTGATTGTTTTAATTTAATCGATAATACAAGTTTCGATTTAATTTGTTTTTTCTATTTAAATGTTAATACAAGGTTTAGTTTAATTTGTTTTTATGTTTATGATGAAAAAAATTTAGTAATGGTAGACGTAATTTGTTATTTATGATATGAGTTTTGCTTGGGAACTAATTTTTTTTAATCACGTTCTTCTTATGGCTTTTTGTTTTTGTTTTTTTTTCAGTTTGTGTTTTAGGATTCATGATTTTGGGTTGTCTTTAGGATTCATAATTAAAACTGGAGATAGCAAAATGGCATCGATGACATACTATCAGTAAGCCTCTTTTATTTCATTGTTATCTCATCTCAATGATAGGATCCTTGGTTAATGTTAATGTTTTTCTTAATTTTTTTACTAATATATGCTAAGGATATAACTGCTAGATGACCAATCTTGTGTATTATAGATGATGGAAAGATCTAATGGCCAAAGTATTCATGATCTATGCAGTCATCACTATTTGTTGGAGTTAATGATTAGCAGCCTCAACTCAATAGATCCTTCTCAAAACGATTACAACATCGGCACCAACATTTGCCAATGGGCCACATGTACGCCACAAAACTTTGTAAACATGCAGAATTGATTTTCTATGGTTTTTATGTCTTTTTTATGTTTAGTTAATCGTTGAAGTCCATAATTTTTTTTTATCATATAGCTAATTGAATTGAAAGTAACTGATGATATATGTACGCACATAACATGTTTGATGAAATGAAAGTAACTGCCAATGGGCCACAGGGGCTTTTTGACTTATTTAGGTTTCAAAACACCATAAGCCACAGAAACATATATAGCTTATTTGAAGGGGTTTCCTTAAATGTTTATATATTTTATAATAGCAATAAGGGGTTTCTTTAGATGTTTATATCTGTTATAATAGCAATAAGGGGTTTCCTTTGATTCAGCTAATAGTTACTTTCAGGGGTGTTTGGGACTGCTTTTTTTTCTGCTTATGCTTATAGTTATGCAAAAAATTATAAGTTATACCTTCTTTTTATTTTGTTAAAGTTGAGATATGGTCATAAAAATTAATAATTAGTAAGATGCGAAACAAAACCTATAAAGTTGAGATATGGTCTTTTAACTAAAAATATCTGTTATAGGTATAGGTTAAGGAGTGTTAGCATTTAAACTGATTATGACTACGATATTTTGAATATATGTGGTCCCACTGAATTCACAGAAACATTGAAAAGTATAATTGTAAGCAAGAACTTGGTCAGGGAAGACTGCGTTACTTTCTACCTGTTCTATGTAACGCCTTAATTAGGAGGATAGATAATACGGGCCTTTCAATTCAAGCATGGCAGCAGGTATGTGTTGTCTTACTTACCACGTGTTAGTCTTGCTTACCATGTTATGGCTATGCAAATAGCCACAAAGTACCTGATACGCCTATTACATGTGCTAAAACAGAAGGTTTACTGAGTTATCAAACAAAAAGTCGGCCAATAGTTATCCAATGATATAATAGGTCAAGTAGTTGCAGCGTGTGTACACCGCAGATGTCTTGAAAACAACATTTTAACGGTCGCTGATGATGGTTATTGTATGTTTTTCAGGTGGAAACTCAAGCGGACAAAGATGCAATTAAAGGCCCAAGGGTCACTATGTTATATTCAGCAACTTCAGGTCGTTATATCAAGAGACAAGTAGTCACTAACTCTCTGATTTTGTATCTTCTTGCGTATGTGGGTGTACTGTAATTAAGGGAACAAGTGGTCCTTTACAAAATGGATCCATATCAACGAGTATGGCACTTATTTGGCTCAAAAGGTACATCTATAAACCTTCAACCAATTCTGTTGTGAGCCATAAATTGCATAGTAAAATAGCACACGAAGACCCCCAATAGTAAGAAGCAAATTAGGGGGCGTTTGGATTAGCTTTTTTTTGCTTGGCTTTATTCATTTGTGTCTGTATGGACATTTGTCTTATATATACAGTTGCCATTTACCGAAGACAGTATATAACTGATACCTTAATAATTATTCGTTGTTTATATTGTGTTTCTGGAGCAGATGTAACTGACTCTTTGCGCAATGGCGATTATAATTTGAAAACAGATGGAGCGGCTCACATCCGTCATACCCAGGTAATTTTGAGTGTCACTATTGTCCTGTTTTTGATTAATCAATTACGCAGACACACCATCAGGTTATAAATGTATAGGAAGCTGCGACCATGTCGCTTAAATTTTGTTTGATAACTAAAAACCATAAGTTCAAAAATAAGCCATTAAATGTGAAAATACCATTTTTGAACGATAAGTCTAAGCCATAATTTTGAATCTACATATGCTCCAGTGGATAGCTATTTGGGAACGGACTGAGTACAAGTTATGCCTAACAGGAGCAACCCACTGAAGCATACCATGCAATCAATTCTCTTACGTGTACGGGATACTATTGGCTAAAAACTTAGAACGCGCAATTGGTGCTGGTATTTACAAAGAATGTAAGAGCAACAACTATACCTCTCTAAACACGTAAATGAA
The DNA here is from genome assembly GCA_910596185.1 of Chrysanthemum makinoi. NCBI lineage: Eukaryota > Viridiplantae > Streptophyta > Magnoliopsida > Asterales > Asteraceae > Chrysanthemum > Chrysanthemum makinoi. Next base: position 183,000,347 of record OU343218.1, on the reverse strand, counting down.
AGGGGCTTATATATCACATATTTCCTGACACAATGAAACTGGATTATATAATACCTTCTGTCTCTAATGTTCTATCAACTATATAGCCTTTATTCTTCACATCAGTTACCATATATAACAAGCTTAGCTACCAAACGCAACATGCCACTGTTACTTATTTCATCAATGATCACAAAGAGCCTAACTTATTGACTAACAATCCACACTAATTCCCAATTAGCCCAGTAAGTCTCATATAGCGCCTCCAACCACGACAAGAACTCTACTGTTTAAAAGTTGGTCCGCTTTACATATTTTTATGTTAATTTGATGATTAAATGATTGTTGCACTTTGGTGATGATAGATAATGGCGATCGGGTCATCAATCAATTGTTCTCATTGGGTGAATATGGCACTTAGGTAACCATTCTCATGAATCCTTTTAGTTTTATCAATAATATGGCACTTAAAACTTATTGTGGTAAATATGGCACTTAAAATTGATTATCGACTTATATATAAAATCCATTTTAATCTGATGTTTCGCAAGGTCTTGCGTTTCAATACGTTGATATGTAAAGCCAACTATTATTTCCTGCATTGTGTTTTCATTCAGCTTATCTCATTAGCTGTTGATAGTGAATAACCTTTCCTAAACACCCCCTGAATGCCACATACGTATATGATCATGTTTATTAGCTTATATAAGTTTCCTGCAAAAATTGGAAAGATTAGGTTATTCATGGTGTTTATAATAAGCTTATGTTTAATAGCACAACATAAGAAAATGCAAAAAGTTATATAAGTTATTTAAGTGCCACGAATTTTAATTATTTGTGGGATACTAATTGTAGAGTTCATGTTCAACGAGTTTATATATCTTAGGCGTAAGCATACTCTGTGCATGAGAGATATATTTGAGTAGTGTATTTCCGACTTTGTCGTCTGTCATCAATCAGCCATAGAAATCAAAGGCACTATATCACTCCAACTGAAGATCTTATGTTTCTAATGTATTAGCTATGTCTGGGTTTGAACGAGCTTTTATAACGATAATGGTATAGACTAAGACAGATGTATATTTTTACTTCCATCTTTTTATGACTTTAATCCACAAAAAGAATATGCCACTGGTTTTTGGCACGACGATACTTATGTCCGTCCAGTGCTAAAACTAGTAGCGTGTGTCCATAAACTGAATTTATACAGTGAAGTTGAATAAGAAAACTCAAAAGGAAACTAATTGTTCAATACCATATAACTGAAGTACGTCTCTCAAAATTTAGGTGTTTCAGCTACTAAATAATTAGACAAAGAGGTATACAAATGAGATAAACTTGAGCTATTACGAGAACAACATATTAGTCTTAGTGTAGTGCAATACCACCGCCCGAAAACTCAACCTCATGAGCAGGGGGTAAAGATGAAACCCAATCAGATGCATGAGTTGGAAGAAGGCCAAGCGTGTTTAGCTTCCAGACGCCGAGCAACATACCACCCAAATTTAGAGCTATAAATAGTAATTTAGGTGCAAGGAGATCTACTTTGCTATCCTTATAAGGTTCAAAAACCTTCCCAACCCCTTGAAGGGCACTTAACGGCTGCCAAAGAGCTGAAAATGTTATACCTATGTTGAACAGATGAACGGTGCTTCCAGCCATCCACATCATAAACCCCATCATGAGCAGATTCTTGAAGGGGGCTTGGGCTACTTCCCATGCTTTCTGAGACTTCCAGTTTGCTTCTGCATCCTTCTTCTGGCGACTCATGGCAGAATCGTCTTGATCTTGAGAAGCACGAGTAAAACCCGGTGGGTCGGGAATGTCACGGGTGGAAGGTGTAGACGAATTGTCAGTGAAATCAACGGCCCATTTTCGGCTTCCCATCACTCCTTTCCCCTTTTCCATCTACATACAGTAAAGCTGAAATTAGAGAGTATACAATACAAGACAACTTTTGCGCATGTGGTGGTGCTAAACACTTTTTGTCCAAACGAGTCAAAACATGTATACAGGCTATGTTTTGTTGACCGCAACACTTTATGTGCAAAAGCTTATATAAAAAACTAGCGTGTCAAATATGATTACAAATATCATATAGATTCACTAACATCTAAGCTTTTTCCGGGTCATATGATTTACCAGGTAAAAGCAATAATTAAAATTACATTTAACAACTTTCAACCCGCTCGGCCTATGTGACCTATCTAATTTGACCCCTCAGGAGATAAAATACCCCAATCGACCCATTTGTAAGTAGACAGGTCGAAATTGGCACATTTTTATAAGTGATCACTGGCAAAACTTTTGGAAAGCCAATAAACCTTACGGAAACAAGGCGGCGTTAGAAAGCTACTATATTAAACAAGGTGATTAAAACTCACAAAGTAAGAATTCTAAAAAGCATCTGAGTTGTTGCATTGAATAAGCTGGATAACAAGTTTAATATTAGTTGGTACTATCAAGTGAATCTCGTATGGTATTTTAACAATCTCATCAGCCTACAACAAAATCATGCTTCTTATTGGTGTACAATAATATTTACCCCTCCATAAGTCATAAAACAGATCAGCTAGTTCTCCATGGTTCAAAACCACGTCAATTTCTATAGACCATGGTTTCATGCAAACTGCCCAAGGTACACCACATGGTCCAACAAACTTTAGACCTTCCCCTCAACAGGTATGTCCCAAGAACATGATCGTTGATAGTACCTAGTTAGATTCGAACCCTAGACCCAATGCATGACAAGGTACCTAGCAAATGCCTTAGCTAAGTAGTCTAACTTACCCTCAAACTAAATACTCCCAAGCGTCCATTGTTGTAAAGCACATAAATTACGGGGCTTCCGACCAATAGGAACGAACCTAAGAGCAACATATAGTTCCTAGCGCTGTTCCCAACACATGAGTTATTAGCTCACAAAAGCAATTTGTCAACCCAATGTGCAAACCTAGGAATCAATCCCGTATGACAGGAGACCCCGTTAGGTACTATACATCGCTGATAGGAACGCCCTCTTGGCTTCAAACTTAGATGTTTCAAGTGAATAGACGTTAAGTGGTATGTAATTACGAGGTCAGTCATACTAGTTAGTTGCATCTTTGACCTGGTTGTGTTCCTTTTCCAGCCAACAAATCAAAGTTCTAAACCGTAAAACGCAATTCTTCGTTTCGAGCTAATTTGAGTTGAATTATCTAAACCTAGTCAAAATTCTACTTCCATAAACAAGTTCTAACATCAAATCTTAATAAGATAAAATTACAAAGTGGTTGCGTTTTAGATCTAGAAAGGCGTACAAAAAATTATAAATCAGAGCAAACGAAACTAGGAACAATTACTAGTATGATACAACAGTTAACTGAACAATCAATTCAAGATTAACAACTACTCAAAGAGTATAATTACGATCGGTTTAGAGAATAAAAAAAAGACTTACATAAAAATAAGTAATTGAAGAGAGAGATAGACGGAGTGGTCGAGATCTGCTTCAAAAGCAATATACTCTCATATATTTACAAACTTACCTTGTGGTCCTTAAACTTTTCTATCAAACCCAATCTTCACTTTTTTTTGTTACAAGGTTTTTTCCTATTCAGATTACGCTAAGGGGCTGTTTGTTATTGGTGAATGGAATGGGATTTAGAATGACGTGACAGTTAGAGGTCGTTTGGTTTGATTTTTCATATCAAATATTTTCTATCATGATCATAAAGTACAACTGTTACCAATTCTCATAAAATTAGTGGGTTTTAAATATGGATTTGCTTTTGCAGTAGTTGAAAATTGTGTAATGCCTTCCCAGCCACACATTATTCCATAATTGAATATTTTAATGGTTTGTTTTTGCTCTAAATTATATGAGTGTATAATTTAAAAGTCTTAAAATAAATATTATGTGGGTCTTAGAATTTTTAAAATTTATACCTAATCCAAATCTAAATCCTAATCCAAATCCGAATCCCAATCCAAATCCTAATCCGTTAACAAACCAAACGGACCCGTGCGAGTCTTTAACTCAAATCCGAGGTTTTTAAGATCGAGATCCTACCTAGGGTCGTTTTCGTTTTTGCAAGATTCATGATCATAAGATTAAATTGAGATCTTAAGATCCTATTATAGTGTTATTTTCTTTATAGGCGTTGTAAAATTATGCAAAAATGCATATTATTATATATCATATATCATGAAAATATATGTCAAAACTATGATTATGAAATGTTTAATTGTTTTTCATATTCTACAAACTTAATACATGAATTTATAGTTTTTTAGCTTGTAGTTCGATAAAGTAAGATCGGATCGATCAAGATCTTAAGATCCTATAGTCAGCATCGGGATCCTATTAAGATCTCGCAAAGATCCTACGTAAGATTGGGATCGTTTTTGCTTTGTAGTTTAGTAAAATCTTAAAATCAGGATCGAAATCTTAACAAATGTGATCAAATCATTTCTAATCATTTTCTTGACCACCACATATGCTTGGACATTGGAGGAGGCCTTTGTGGCTGCAAAGTGGCTTGTTATTATTGTTGTGCGATTTTGCTCAACTTAACGCTTAAAACGCATCATTCTACATAAACAAGACTAAAAGAAATCAAAGCTACCAATGCAATATACGAAAGATGCGTATATACTATTGATTTGTGAAACCATAGTTCATTTAGTGATAAATCAATGATATACAAACATGACATCTTATATATCGTACTCAAATGAATAATAAATACTGTAATACGGAGTACCAAGTAAACACATAGAAATCTATTTTATGCAAATAGATAAGTTAATTGCTTTAGATGGTGTCTATCTAGGAAAGTTGATATCATTATATACCTAACTAGCTTAGAGACCCGTTGACACCGGGTTAGTTTTTAAAGAAATAGATAAATGAGATTATAATAAAAGTAATAACGTAAATTTGTTAAATTTAAAATATGTGTGAGTCACAATCGATTTACAACCATCGCGTTGCCAATCTAAAATAGATTTACTCGAACATAAAATGATGTGATTTCAATGATCAATTGAGTTGCTAACAAACCTTGTAACATTAAAAATAATGAACCATAGTATAATATAACGTGATTACACCAATGATACATACATGATATAACGTGAACCTTGTTCAAAGACCTTCAAGTACTTCTTTATACACGACATTTGTTATGGTTTTGGAGAGATTACCATCCTGGTCACAAACGACAACCTTAAAACCCCGCTTGCTTTTTACTCTTGATACGGCAACGTACAGTTGTCCATGTGTGAACACAGGACGGGGCAAGTACAAACAAACTTTAGAAAGCGATTGCCCTTGGCTTTTGTTGATTGTTATGGCAAAAGATACTGATACCCCTCAAAGGTCACTTTCAAGAAGTTGAGTAATGAGTACATAATCAACACCAGGTAATGAATATGCTATTTTATAATTTCACAATCAAATGAGACTTCTTTTAAACAACGGCCCATTCCATGAAAATTACACACTAAACACAAAACAACGATGAATAAGACCCGGTTAACTCTTTTCTTTTCTAAAATTGTGAGTGGACCATACTTTATATAAAGATTTAAACTATGAATGCATAAGCAAAAAGAGCTTAAACAATAAGAATAATATAGAAGCCATGGTCCATGGACCTTGATGTCAGATACTAAAATGTTGCTAAATAGCCTAAATAAAACCATATGGATTAAAATCAAACAAAAGAAACTAAAATGATTCAAACTGTGACAAACAAATTCATTACTCTGACACAAAAAAGGATCATATGCACCCTTGCCTCTTTCAGATTAAAGCAAAAATAACATACACACGAATAAACTAATAAGCATTATAAATGAGCATTACCAACAATAAGAGTGTAAGCATCATAATAAGCTTAACACTAAAAGCTAATAATCAGCATTCATGGACATCTTCAGGTACTAATAATAGTTAGTTAATTCTACAGCACCCAACTACTGTGAAAATTTAAGGAAAGCATCGAATGCTGCATTCAAAGTTGAATAAGAAGTTCACCAAATTTTGATTTCCACAACAAATCTATTAAATAATCGTACATAACCTCTAAAAGTATGAATCGCTACAGCAACTCTGCTCTGCAGCTCCTGACGTGATGATGAATTAATCATTCAAGATCTAGATTTACATGAGCTACTCGAACAACTACCAGCTCTCTAGCAACTCTGCTGAGCGTCATTCAATTACCAATTTCTGAGCTGATGAACAATTTCATTTGTATCATTCAAGATGCGATGATGAACATATTCTGTGGTTTCAAAGTTTCGTGCTCACTCCTCAGAGGTAAGCTTATCTTGGTTTCTGCTCATATGATTATGTACGCGATTCATGAACTGGAACAGTTACAAATAAGTAGAACATGGGCCCGGACAAAAATCAGTGTCATGAACATTCTTTATACGAGTCTTGTTTGAAAAGTATAAAAAGAAACGTAGGATTTGTTTGTTGACAACCATATAAGAGATGTTGCAGTTTTTCTTAGACAAGGAAATGTAGTTCTTTATATTGCACCTTGCTATAGATTAAGCATTTACGAATCATTTATCTTCAAATTTGAAGCAATATGTTGGGTTTGTTAACTAAACAATAGAACTGCTTCATATACCGGAGTGCATGGATTTTGTTATCTTCTTTCAGTTCTCAATATCACACCCAATAATTCTACTTTCTTGTTGGCAGGTAACAAGTGTTAGTTATCACCCAAAGGATGATGATGATAACGCATCGGTGGGGATGGCTCAAGACGTGTTTGGAAGGCATAAGTTCATTAGCAATCTCATCAAATCACGCGGTTTCTATGGTGCTTCCGTAGAGTCATGCAAAGAAAATAGCATATCCCTTTTTAAGGTTATATACAGTATTGATGCTTCTGCTGGGTCCTTTGGAACCAGAAAAAAGAACAAATCTCGACAATTTGGTCAAATGTAAAGGTCAAATTGAGCATCTAATCAATGCTGGTAAACATCTGTGCATCACGACATTTTTACTTGATCTTGATCGGCCAGATGGATCGTGTTATTTACGCTCAATATTGGTGCATGATTATGTAAAAATTGTTATTTTAGTCATGGTTGACTTGTCATTGCATAATGGATGTTATAATACTTTGAAGTAGAAATATAATTTCAAATGTGATTGCAGAAGTTCTTACAAATCTTGTGCATCTGATATGGTTCTTGGGAGCAATTGGTCGTCATGCCGCCTGTTTAACTTAACTGGCATGTTTATTCTAAAAAAACCAGTATAACAACTTGAAATTTTGATGTTAAATAACTTATTAAACCTTGAATTTCAGAGACAGCCACGTCAACAAACATCAAACTCAAAATTGAACAATCTTTCATACAAGGACAAACACAAACTAATTCACTAGTCTACAAATTAAATGACACCGAAAACAACTTTACGCAATTCAATAGGGAGTTCAGTGCAAAAATCACTCATGCAACTTGTTTGGCTTTAATGTCTTGAGGTCGGAGGGTTACAGCTCTCTTAGGCTATACGCAGTGGAGGCGGTTGGCATCGGTTGCCACCGTCGGTCGTGGTCGGTCGGCCCTTTGTGGAGGTGTCGGTCGTGCTCGGTTGGAGAGAAAAGGAACACAAACTCGGTTGGCCTCACAACCGAGTATAAAGTCAAACTTTACCTTTTTTTTTCAAAACTTTACCACTTTTACAACATTATAAATACCAACATCAAACACATTTTTAAACACACAATTTCAAACACAATTCAAACAACTTCTCTTCAATAATCATTATGTCACAAAGAAAAACTCCCAACTCAAAAACCCGACGATCCCGACTTCCCCAAAATTCCCCGAACTTGAATTTCTCACCGGATCCACCGTTTCAATTAACCGGTTTAACACCACCGGAAAATCGGGATGTTCGCTTTCAAGCACCCGGTTTTAATTATCAAACACGACTACCACAACCCAACCCTAACCAAAACCCATTTTACGTCAATCGTCCATATTTCCCACCGGGTCGTCCGAGTATCAATCAAAACCAAGCACCAAGCGGTTCGTCATATCATCCTAACATGGATTTCTCACAATCTTCCCAACCTAATCAATCGTTTTCACCGCTTCATGCTGTTAATCTTGATATGGATTATGAGCATTTTATGGAGTTCCCTCCTGCTCAATGCTACACGTCTCAACAATACCCGACTCAAGATGATTCGATGGGACAAGGTTCGGGGCACAGTTCATACCACGGTTCTATTCGTATTGAAGACGATGTCGAAGAGACGTCACCCGTCAAATCAAAGAAGGTTACAAAACGGGCTACAAAGGGGAAGGGCAAGAATGTTGCAACCGCACCCGTCAAACCATGGACAATAGCGGAAGAGGTCGCGCTTTGTAGAGCTTGGGTACATGTGTCAGAAATTCGGAAAGAGGGAACTCTATCAACCGGAGTGGGTTTTGGGATGAGGTGATAGCGTACTTTGAAAATGAAACTGGTTCAACAAGAACCTACGACTCCATAACGACCAAATGGAAGGGTAGGATTCGTTCTAGGGTTGGTTTCTTTTGTGCAATTATGGATAATATCAAGGATAATCACGAAAGCGGTGAGAATGACGAAGACGACTACGAAAAGGCTTGTAACGAGTACCGTGTGCTTCACAAGCATGAGTTTACATTGAAGGAGTGTTGGAAAGTTTTGAGAGGGCATTCGGTGGAAAACTGCTGAGATGCCTGCTTCACCAAGACTAGTCGGAAGAAATCCGGGACTTCGAAACCACCTCGGGGTCAACGAAAGGTCCTTTTCATCCCCAAGACGTGGATGATTCTGAGGAAGAAGAGACTCGAGAATCACGACCAAAAGGTCGTGACGCAACCAAGAAGAAAGCACACGAGCCACCCGCTTCATTTGTTACTAATATGGCCAAGAACTTTTTCAAGATCAAAAGTTCAAGTAAGGAAAAAACCAAGAATATGGAAGAGGAATACATAAAGTTGAAGCAGAAAGAGATGGAGCTTGCAGAGGCAAGGGCAAGGCGAGCCGAGGAGTTGAAAAGGGAGAAACTTGAGCTCCAACGTCAGCAACTTGCAATGGCAGCACAATCAAACCGGACGCAAGATTTAATTTTCTACAACACACCCTCTCGACACAAATATGCCCGCACGACAACTACAAGAACTTGAGCAACTTAAGGCAGCAATCAAAGAACGTTACAACTTAGATTATTAAGTTGCGGTTTTTAATAAGTATTGTAACGTCTACGTTTTATTATTTTAAGTTTTTAATTATTGTTGTAATGTTAAGTATTTTTATTAATGAAGTTTAATTTTGTTTTTAAAAATATTTGAATTAAAAAAAAAAAAAAAAAAAAAAAAAATCTCAGGTCACCACTGTGGCAACTAGGTCGTCGTCAGGTCGTCGGAGAGAGAAAGCTGATGTGGCACCGACGAACTAGTTCGCCATTGTGCATAGCCTTATGAGCATCCAAACCCCCCTTAACCTCGGCCATGGTTCTCACATGAGGACCAAGCTTTGCAAGCCCTTCTTCTGTCAAAGACTATATTGTTATGTACTTCAGAAAAGAGTCAAGAGACGCCCCACTGTACATCCGTGCATACCCATAAGTAGGAAAAACATGATTCGTTCTAATGGCATAATCTCCCACACTTTCCGTGGTCCACTGCCCTAGGAACGTCTGAGTAAAGATAAAAGTGAAGAAAACCCACTGTAGTTATACTTTATCCATAGGGAATATTTAAAAAAAAAACGCTAGAACGACACAAAATTTACAAAAAACTTTTACACAATGACGTGTAGCAAAATGATTTGTTAGAGCATAAGGAATCATAATGCCGAACTGGTGTTATCGTCTATGTGGCATGCGTTGAACGGCGTGTCCACTCCGAGCCATGGTGCGTTAGTCCCGCATTATAACTTGAGTTGGTTTAGTAACTTGCGTTGAAACGCAAGATCAAATAATGTAGGATCATACATAATATGTTGTTTGATGATTCGAGTGGTCTAGGATTATGATTATACAAGTATGCCATGTTTAGAGAGTGAAAGAGATGAGAGGGAATTCTTGAGAGAGGTTTAACAAAAAAGAAGAAAGGTCAGATTAAGAAGTTCCACCCCTTCCAAGGATGGAAGGGGTATTTATAGTTACAGACACTATGTCCTCCTGTCGGACTGTGGATCAGGCATACAGTGGGTAAAGACAAGTCCTTCCTCCACGGTGTTACATTAAACTAAAACTAAGCTAACAACTAACTAATTAACAACTAAACAACGTAAATAACGATATGTCTACGAGCTAACTTATGCTAGATTATATTTGGGGTGACCGACACTTCATTATGGAATTTCCAATTCCTAACAATCTCCCCCTAAGGGAGGTCACCCCATGATTTACATTTCGAATCCTAGCATTCTATTTTATCTTCAGTACTTGAGCTCGTAGACTTCAATTCTTCACATCCGCAATCTTTGTGCTTTAGCAGTGATTCTTCAAAGTCCGCTGCTTTGTACTTTAAGTGGTGGTCTTTGAACTGATCCACATCTTGATGATCTTCGAGCTTGCTTTGAGATCATCAGCTACAGTAAATCTCTGGATCACCCTTAATTGTGTTGCCTTCATGTGATGTTGTGACTTTTGGACCGACATGCTCACACTTTCTGGATCATGACATCTTTCCATCAGAGTAGCGGAAGCTTTACTGGTTCATGATATTTGCAGCTATCAGAGACAGATTATGTAGATAAGCACTTGTCATGATTTCTTTAATTAAGTGTGGATGCTGTGAGCATGCGACTTTGGATTGACTTCTCAATTTTGATCAGCTGCAACCGTCGAAATGTACCTGCAAACAACAATTAGCAATAAGACACACGAAAGTGTCTTTGATCACTTTTGTTGAATTGAGGTACACGGCCCACGGTTCCCCGTTGATCAGTACAAGTACTGCCTGTGATCAAGTATAATTCCGAAGAATCTGAACATAAACAAAAATGGAAACAGCAATTGAACTAACTTTCATATACAGCAACTCTATCAACAATATTTAAGAACACAACATGAGTGGATGGTGTACATTACTGTTACAATACATAATTCAGATATCATTACGAGTATATATATATTTACTTTTCAAATTTATATATAATATTATACTACAGTATGAACATATCCATAACCACTTGGAGATCTGCCCTTGTTTTAAGCTTGCTCTTTCATCTTCTACTGGCCACAGCCAACCGCTCCCTCAACTCTCATAGCACAAGGTCACTGTAAGTTCATTCAAAAAAAGGTTTCTGTGAATCTGTGTAGAGTTCCTTCTGTCCTTCATGACCCCCATGCCTAATGGATGTATGATATCTTTCTTTCACCATCCCATAAGTGTTCTTCTAACTTTGTCAACAATATCACGTTTAGCTCGATTGTTGGTTAATGGAAATCCTCGACTTTCATCCAAAAGGAACCTATACACTTCCCATTGGCGATCTGATGTCGAGTGTCTTCCTATCTCTGCCTATACAGATCCAAAAATAATACGTAGTAATAATTTTAGTCTTCCACAAGCATCACAAAAACAAAACATGTTGTCAAAGTTGAAACTACTTACAGAGAAGACGCATATCCCAAGAGCCTTTAATGCAAGTGTGACATCAAAGAAAACACGAGGCCTTCCTTTTCCAGATAGCTCTACAGGATTCGCAACTAGAAGTTCTGTATCAGGGCCACGGTTTGTGATGATGACTCTCAGTGGATGTAATATCTCTTCCTTTAGTCGGGAACATAACACAACCTGGCTATCTTTGTCTACAATCTTTTTCCCATCTTCTTTTTGAATGAGTAGGTCCAAACTACGGTATCCTTTAACACTTGCAAAAATTCTTCCATGTACAATCTGGAAATAAGCAAACAAATCAAGGTTTAATAATCTAATGGGTCAAATGTGCAAAACAAAGAAAAAACTAGCAAAGAGAATGCATCAAATGGGTCAAAAGCCGCCCTACTTATAATGCATCCTCCAAAATCATATCTTTCAAAGAGTTAGATCATGACTCAAAACATAAATTTTCGACTCAGATTTTACTAATTATTAACCAAATTTTGTTTGGATAAAAAGCGTATGCAGCCAAGCCAACCCATAAATAAATATCAGTACTGGCCGGTTACCCACCCTGCTCGTTTTGGGGCCTCTATATTTTAACTAGAAGCATGTCATATAAAAGTTCCTAAATTTGTTAGATATAAAGAAAGATAAAGACGGTCATACACTCATACCCGCATATCACAGTCCTTGGAAATCTTTAAAATGTCATAAACGAGGCCCTTTTGATCAAGACAATGTATTTGCAGTAAGGTATGTTTTGGACTTAGTTGATTATCGACTGTTATACTAGCCTTCTTAACTTTTGACACATCACCACTGAGACAAACTTCTTTGGCAAAAAGCTCATTGCTGAACAACTCTTCAGCAATAGCTTCTGAAATACAAGAACGCCCTTGCTGAACATTGTACTCGGGTCCTGCTAGATGAAGTTCACAGCTGATACAACACGCTCCTAACATAAGACTAAGGTGCTCACATGTTTCTTCACGTCTGATCTTAGTGTGAAGTTGGTCCCTGGAATCCATTGAGCTATATCTCATTAATCAAGTAGCTTAAAACATGTACGTGCAAAAAAATATCATGCATATGAAATCACAAATATCTCATTTATGAAGGATGATCATAGTGTTTCAAAGTTAGCTATACAGGCTATGCATATATTTAAGTATGTGTGCAGGACGGTAGTGGATCAAAAGTTTTCTAGAGTGGTCTGCAATACTATAATAAAAGTCTATTAACGAGACATACTACACATAACAAGTTTTATTTTATCACAGTGATGATAAAAATGAAAGGAATGCAGAAAGCAGCAAGTATAGAGGTGTTTGGATGAGCATTTTGAATTTTAAACCATGACTTAATCGTTTGTGTTAACGGGGCGAAAATGTTTGGATGTACTTATGTTTTTTGAAATTGTTATATTCAGATATACAAATACTGAGGTTTGGCAAGTTCCGATAATCTAGCGAAGAAAAAAAACAAGATTAGGAGATGTTTGATTAACCTCTAGGAACTTATTTAGACAATCATTTCCAAATTGTAAGTCCAAATATCCCCATAACTAGAATATGAAGACCAAAGTACACCACTCTATAGATCATAGTAGCAACTTATAAAATATTAACCATTTCGGTTCAGCTATGATCAAATTGAGCTTCATGCATTGACGCATACCTTAGCTTAAATTTCAAAGAAGGGAAAAAAAACTTACATGCCATCTGTAATGAAGAACATGTCTAAAACCTTCTCGTCTGGGGTGGTTGTCACTTTAACTCTTTGAATTGCTAGCTCAAGCTCACAAAGGACTTTCGTTACATCTATAAATATTATGAATCCAAATTAGAACACATTCACGTAAAGTAAGTAAGTAAACAAACTAGTCTTTAAGTTAAGTGATTACCATGTATTAAACCTTTTCGATCAAGGGAGAAGACCGTCAACAGGTACAATGCAGGCGGTTTAGAGCAATTAGGGAGCTGGTTGAGATAAAACGCAGGCAAACACGAAGGGCAACAAGATAATAACCGCTTGTTTAAGCTCTCCCAATGAACCCGTAATGAGCTTGGGTGTGGGACTACCCACAACACTACGTAACACCATCTTCCATCCGTTGAAAAATCTGATAGCTAAATATTACAATCATCAGTATCATATATATGTAACTTTTCACGATTTAATAATTTGCTAACAATTAATCTACTACATTAGTAACACACATCTACATATGCAATGTAATACGACATATCTATAAACATACTAAAGTTTGTATCACATAAAAATCATGCAGGATCAAATATGTGCCAATCTACAAAATAACATACTTCATTATAGGTGCAAAACTATAATGATGATTGTTACATATTATATTGATGCTTTGTAGCTATGGCCTATAGTTGTCAATAAGCACTCACATGTCCTTATAAGAATTCTCAAGCACTAGGTACACATCTCAAAGGGTTTGCCAGAGATCGAAAATGACATATGAGTCAAATAATCGCCCGGCGTACATAAGCTCAACATCAATAATTTCTAATTCGTTTGCAAGTGCCAAACTACAACGTACGAAAAATAACATCTAAGTTGTGGCCATGGCAAACTCCTGAAAATGGAGGGCATAAAAGTTGTGACGGTTGGTCTAAACCGCGTGGATCAGTCGGCCAAAATGCTCTATCAAAAGAAAAATGATAGATAGGCCTAAAGATGGACCTAAAGATGGACCTAATTAGGTCCATCTTTAGGTCTATTTATTAGGCCCATGTATCATTGCTCATATCAAAAAACATGGTTACACAAGATATACAGTAATTTTTTTTTTTAAATCTAAGTTTGACTCATGTAGCTAGGTTGACTATAATGATATTGTCGGTAACTCGGTATACGGATGCTTTTTCTTATTAAAAAAACTGGTTATCCATATAATAATCCTAGCTACAATTCTACAAAAGTTATAACTCCATCCTGGATTGCTAACTACAGTAATAAATTATCAGCTAGAAGATGATCAACTTAAACAAATGAATATATATAGTCGCGAAAATTAAAAAAATTATAATTACCTCCACGGGTAACATAGAGTCCGAATTCAAGGACGATGCGTAACAAATCACATCCAAGGCCAGCCTTATCGGGACAGTTCACCGTTACGACATGAGTACTCGGGTCACCAGGTTTCTTACTTTGCTCGATCACCACCACATCATCCCACGACATCCCCATCACGACTATATATGTACAGCTAGTTCTATCTGGTACGTTCGTACGTTTTTTTAGATGCAAATTTTTACTTCATTTGTTTCTTTTATTTTTGTTTGGTTTTGTGTTTTGAAATGAGTCTGGGTTGTATTTATTGTATTTGTAGTAGTAGTGTGGCGGTGTGTAGAGATCGAGTAGGACCCATGTTGCATGAATTCCACCATATCCGTGTGACATTTGACACGTGTTGTTGCTCACTACCCGATGGGTGGTATGTAGGGGTGTCAAATGGGTTGACCCGACCCGATCCGAACCCGACCCGAACCAGATAAAGTCTTATAGGGTCGGGTTTATTCGGGTTCAACTCGGCTTATCGGGTCAACCCGATAACCTTATAGAGTCGGGTTAGGGTTATTTTTTTATATCTTATCGGGTTCGGGTTCAACCCGATAACCCGATAATATGTATAAGGCTTTCTATTTTTTATTCATTTTAGGCCAAATAAAATCTAACCCATAGTTTTGAATTGTGAATTGTACTTTGAATTGGCTAGCTGTTGCCAAAAACGTTTTTTTTTTTTTTTAAATGCCATATGCCAACTGCAACATCTTCTTATTATTTCATTGAATGAAATATGAATGGGGACATGCAAGCTGGGCAATTTCTTTTTTTTATCTAGCATTGTTAATTTTTTATCTAGAATACTGCATTTATTTAGTTTTCCTTACCACGCTTCTGTTTTCTTCCTGCACTTCTTTTTGAAGTCAAGTAATGTGATGTTTATGTTTCTTTCTAAGGCTACTGCATTTTTCTTTTCATGTCACAGATTATTATGCATGGTCATTTTATCAAATAATTCATACCACATGATTTAATAAAATCACATATTAATGCTATTAGCTTAGACACAAGAAATTAATTTAACACAAAAATCACATCTAGTTACCAAAATATGCATAATGTCTCACAAGCCAATTTTATTAAAATGTGCTATATTTTATGTTAAGGCCAAGCCAACTTGCCACAACCCGATAACAACCCGACAACCCAACCCGAATCAACCCGACCCGTTTGGACCCGAAACCCGATAACCCGATAGCTTATAGGGTCGGGTTAGGGTCAAATTTTGAGACACCAAAACCCGAATCAACCCGACCCGATAAACCCGACAACCCGACCTGATAACACCCCTAGTGGTATGTACATTAAAGTATGTGCCGCCTAGCTATTCTTGTGACTTGCGAAAGAAGGTTGTGTTGTGTGGGCTTTTTGAGGCCGCTACTAATGATTATCAAACACATCATATATACGTAGGGGTGGCAATCGAGTCGTGTTCGTGTTAACTTATTCAGGTTCGTGTGTTGGCGGGTTAGTGTAGCCTTTACCCAAATACGACTCATTTATTAATCGTGTCAAGAAACAAAACCCTAACCCAGACCTGCATAATACATGTAACCCATTTATGACCCGTTTAACCCATTTAAGTAAATAGGTCAAGCAGTGAATAAAGTTGGTGGTTTGTCGATTTAACTAGTTTAAACGCAAAAAAAGATATAAGGATCTAAAATATGATAAGAATAACATACAAATAACTATTCGACAATTTTTTGAATCACAAGCGTTAATTTTCATAATATCTAAAGTATAAAATTATAATTCACTCATTCTAAGTAAATAACAAAATACATTTAATCCATATCCAACATAAAAACCAGGTTATATATACTATTTTTAAGTTCTTATATACTTAAACGGGTTCACGGGTTGACCTGTTTAATACTTACTCAACCCAAACACGACCCGTTTATTAAACGGGTTAGACGGGTTGACCCGTTTTTTACCCAAACTTATTTATCCTCAACCCAAACCCGCTTAACTGTATTCGGGTTCGTGTCATTAATCGCTGGGTGCCAAAATTTCCACCCCTTATATATACGTGAGCGCTACATTACTATTCTTTCCATTCCAATTTTATGTCCATTTTAACTTTTTGAATCTAACTTTTATCTTAAATATTTTTGTTTGTATTATATAATACTTGATTAAAATTATATCAATAAAAAATACATTTAAAACACAATACATTCATATATTTTGCATCAAGTATTATATAATATAAATAAAAATATTTAAGATCAAAGTTAGATTCAAAAAGTCAAAATGGACATAAAATTTGAGACGGAGGTAGTATTTTGTATATCAACAAACCCATCATCAAAAAGACAGTAGTGTTGATCACTATTTTTTTTAAAGCATTGCTAGAACCACAAATAGTCTATGAAATAAAATTCATAAAAAAAATTTGTCATATTTTGATTGATGAATCTATTATCTATTATTATATATAATAAAATAAGCTTTTGTACAAGCCTACTAAGCTACCAGCATTAAAAATTCGTTTAATGCACTTCCTTATTTAGCTACCATGTACAATACTTTTATGCCTAAAGTTTTTCAAAGTCAAAGTATTGAAACTACAACACCGCTTCTTCAATCTTCCACCAAAGCTTCTTTCATACACTTATTCAAAACTGCTTCATTTCATTTCAGTTTTTAAAACACATTAATGACCATACGCGTTATACAAATCAAAATAAGTTACAATTTTTTGATTGTATCTCGACTCCATACCAGTTTCATCTCAAACACACCACGATTCAAAAATTAAAAACAACAGTTTCATCTCAAATCAGTTCATTGTTCCAAAATTAAAATCGAGCAATGATTCTATAGATTCAAAAATCGGGCAATAGAAGAATTGGTAAGTACCGATTTAATAATACTATTAGGGTTTCAAATTATTAGTTTAGATTTTGAAATTATTTGGTTTCAATTCAATTATAAGATATTTTCCATTGATTATATTCAGATTTAATTGTGTTTTACTAGAACCCTAGAAAACAATTCGAGGAAATCACTCATGTGCATGATTTATGTAATCACTATCTACTTTTTTCATGTATTTGGTTTGGTTTTGAATTTCGTATTCATTTGAAGCTTTAATCATTCATCTACTTTATTTGCATTTCAGGTTGTAACTGTTCATTTGGAATGATGATTGGGTTTGATGGATGAGATAAAGGTAAAATGTTGATTTTTTTCATATGTTTTTGTATCGTTAATTCATATGAGATAAATTTTATGATTACTTGACAATATGAAACCAAGTGTTTAATGAATACACAAGATTACCTTATGTGCATTTATAGATGTAAATTTTTTGTCTTCATGTTTTAGGTTGTTCATCCCATCCATGACCAAAAGCTTTATTTTAATGAAAGGCACAAGAGAATGCTCAAGGAGTTTGGTAAGATACATTTCTTTGTTTGCTGTCAAGCATTCAAAAATTATGGAATGAGCTCTTTGATCACAAATTCAGAATGACACCTTATGCTTTATATTCCATGTAATTATTTGGTTTTTTGGTCTCAATTCTTATTATATATACATACTTTAGTTGTTATTTGTTGACTTACATTTTGTATTGTGTAGTAGGAAGATGAAAAGATATTGTCGACGTGAAAAAGGAATAGTAGCATAGCACTAAGTAAAATAGAAACCTTGGTTTTTTTTGTTTTCGTATATTTATAGAGGCTGTTTGGGATTATTAATGGTGCTTATTAAAGGATTGTTCAGTAACAGCGGTTATCTAAGATGTGTCTCAGTTGTTCTTGGTTCTTGAGTTTGAAATGTACAACACCACTACGTTCATCCTAACCCATATATATACACTACAAAACTTTTTCAGTACGCATAATAAACCATTTAATGTACTTTTTGAAAGCTCATTGTGTTCAAATAATGCATTTAATTATCATTTATGGCATTCTTAAATATTGATCGGTTCTTCATTTTTCTATGCCTGTTTCGTTTGATATATAGTTGTGGATTTCTTTGACTACTACCTTATGATATGGTATTTTGGACAATAACTACTTAAGAGCCTTTCACTATCTTTACTTATGAAGTGATACAAAATTGAACCGTGTGACATTTCTTAGATGAAGTATATTCTGATTATCTATTCTTTTGTTTTTAAGATTTTATCTTCTAATGACTATTATCCATGGTCTTGATTTACCTCAATTAGTTATAGAAGCAATGAATAATGAGACTGAATATAATGTTTACTTGCACTTTTACAGGTATTGTTATGCGAGCGGCAAAAACCAGACCTTAATCCGAAAATGGTTTATAGTGCAGCTCCTGCATTGGGTCATAGCTCTCCAGCACTAGGTACCTATTGTGTGTGTATATGCAACTACATACACTTTCTTTATTAACAGTTAAAACTTGAAATCATTCCAAGAATAAACCATAACAATGATCATTTTCATGACTTGGCTTTTACATGATGTTGGTTGCAGCGCACGAGGAATGTAGTGAAAGTGTTACATATACCTCGAGGTGTCTTAAAAAGGCGAACTCACTCCAAAGGTAAATTAAAAACATTTTTGGAAGCTCGAATCAGTGTCTTTTCGATTTAGCCTAATTTAATTAATAAGGGAGCCTCAAGTTGTTGATTATGAATCTTGAGATGACAATGAAGTATGCTTGCGATTTTGAGGGTTCTGGATTTTTAAATAGAGTGTTTTATTAATAAACTAAACCTATCGATACAATGATTCTTCTTTTTGACCCGTTGCTCAACCCACACGTCCATTTGTGTTGCTATCTCCGAATTTTCATTTCTACTTATTTTGGACCTTATTTTGTCTTTTGAGCTCATTTAAAAAAGCCAAAAACCTAGAACTAGCATCTTCAAGTTAATGGCTTTATCTTATAAGCCTTGGACGATAACAATATTTTAAGTTAGCTGGCTTTTTTAATCTTAATGTTTAAGAACCGTTATTAGCCCTATACTGTTATTTTTGTGTGGGTGTGTGCTTAAGAGCATTATGTTACACTTATGATTAGATAAGCGTTTGGATAGTTTCAAAATACAGCTTATTAGTTATTTCTGGATTAATCTAAGCAATCCCAAACAACCCTCAATGTGCATTTTTGGAGTCATTATTGTTAGTTAACCATATAATTGGTTCATCAAATTTAGAGAAATGCAATAATCAAATAGAAACTTGTGGTGAAAATTCAAGATACAAACTTATGTTAAATTTTTTAAAAACTATCTTTGAAGCAATGATATTGCATGTCTAAGGTAGCTCCAACATATACATTTTTTATTGTTACATTTTTTGTGATATGCTAATGTTATATTGTTTAGTTTTTTTTATTATTCAAACTATAAAATGGTAGATTTCAGAATTGGTACATTAGATTTGTGTTTAATTTGTAAACTTCTTTTTCAGTCACATAATATCATATGCACATTATCATTTATGAGAGATAATATGGGGGAGACGCAACAACTGGAACCTGGTGATGAAACTAAGGAGAAGATGTTGGACATCTTGCGTTTTCATTCAGATAAGAGGTGATAACATAGACAATGATGATGGTAAGTTATTAATTAGCCTGTTTCCATTATAAGGCACTTTTTTGTAACATTCCTCACTTGGATTTAATTGCTTGCTTTAACTTTTCTATTTTCCTTCTAAAAGAATTATGTTGTTGAAAATGATACTGATCATTTATGCATCATATTCTTGCCATTTTTAGCATCTACCTGTTGGAAATAGTTCTTACTTAGTTGTTTGTCTTTTCGGATTACCGGATTTAGCTTTATCAGAGGAGACATTCACAAGATCATGCCTGGTATGTTTGTAGATTACTTCTCTTTCACTATGAAGACAAAGATGGGTAGGTTGGGTATCAGAAACTCGAACCCGTAAACCTCAAAATTATTTAACCATAAACCCAACCTTATAAGAAATTAGGTTCTGTCGGTTAACCTGATAAACCTTTTATAGTGTTTCTTCAAATGAAGTTAATAAAACTTTATATAAAATTGTCATCAATAGTACGTAACGGAGTTGGGGTTGAGAGTAATTTGGGCAATGTCAGTACCAAATAGTTAACAATCACTTTTGTAAGTTGCTATTTATTCTTTGAGTTTTAAATATGGTAATTTGTGATCAACCTTTTAAACTATTACATGTAGTATTTTTATGATTAAACAAACTATCTTATGCAAAATGGCATGCAAACCCTGCCATTAAAGAGAATTATTGGTCTTTTGAGTTTTACTAATCAAATGATATTTCCAGTTGTTTTACTATAGCTTCTCCAAAAAATTCCATATTACTTGCATATGTAAACATTTATATGGGTCAATTCCACAAAGAACAATGGTCAATTGGCGACAAAAAGTTCAAGTAATGGTTCAAAAAGTCGACTCGAATATTGGTGTAAAATACATAACCATCCTATTAAAAAACCTGGTGTGGTACGCGTTTACATTTGTGTACTTGGTATCTTGTGATGAAACTTTTCACCTGTGTGGATGTGTACTATAACTATAGTGAGTGTAAGTTAACCATGATTGGTGTATGGATGATTGGATGTTGGTGATGCCGGAGTTATAAATTTAACGTATGAGTGTCGAGATCTTTGTACTTGAAAAGCTTGTGTGATTATGTTCTTATAAGAAGTATACAGTGCACATTTGAATGTCAAACTTTAACTGGTCGTAGTGCGATTGTCAGGAAACAATATCCTATATCAGTATCTTTTGCCATGACAATCAACAAAAGCCAAGGGCAATCGCTTTCTAAAGTTGGTTTGTACTTGCCCCGTCCTGTGTTCACACATGGTACGTTGTCGTATCAATAGTAAAAACCAAGTGGGGTTTGAAGGTTGCCGTTTGTGATCAGGATGGTAATCTCTCCAAAACCACAACAAATGTCGTGTATAAAGAAGTACTTGAAGGTCTTTGAACAAGGTTCATGTTGTATCATGTATGTATCATTGGTGTAATCACGTTATATTATACTATGGTTCATTATTTTTAATGTTACAAGGTTTGTTAGCAACTCAATTGATCACTAAAATCACACATCATTTTATGTTCGAGTCAATCTATTTTAGATTGGCAACGCGATGGTTGTAAATCGATTGTGACTCACACATATTTTAAATTTAACAAATTTACGTTATTACTTTTATTATATCTCATTTATCTATTTCTTTAAAAAATAACCCGGTGTCAACGGGTCTCTAAGCTAGTTTTGAAATATTTGATCTCTCTTCTTTTTGCTACAACCAATCACACAGGAACAAGTTTTTTTTTTAGATTTTATTTTATGGACTCTTTGTGGTTCTAGCAACGCTCATTTTTTACAATATGCTCCACAAACTTAAAAAAACTGTAAACCGTCTGGTGATCTGGCACATCAAACCACCGCACAAAATTAGACCGTGCGGAAGGGAGGTGTGGTAATGGGCTTCACGCATGAAAGTGAGAGGTGCTGGTTATCCCCGGTCTAATAATAATGCATAATTATTAAACTTGACAGAATAGGTAATGAGTGATAGATGATTCTTTTTTAAAACATGTTACATTTTTGGTAGTATTAAGAAGAACCGAATGCAGTCAAGCGAAAAAGTAATTTTTCATTCGATTGTTCAGAAGAGTTTAGACGTTTTTAAGTAAAAACGTTAGTCTTTTGACTCTCGGACATTTTAAACTTAAACAAGTTTTTAAATGTTTTTTTTTTTTTTTTTTAATATGCAGGTAAGAAATAATTTTTTTTTGTTATTAAATTGACCCCCCTTTTTTTTTTTCACCTAATGAAAGGTAAATAGTTTTATATACAGTATATACTAAAATACTAAACTAGCAAATTCAAATCGACACTACCGATACCAAATTGACTCTAGGCTTACAACACATACACGACCAACCATAAAGATTACAACTCCAACCGTTGCAAACAAAGCCTTGTGAAACCATTCAAACAATACTAAGGTGAAATCCTACCATTACAGTATCACTATGGTGAATTGACTAAATTATACATCATCATCCAGATATAAACAACCGAATGATTACATATGTGTATATGTCTTATGTGCTCTTATCGCGCACCATTCATTTTTGTGACATGAGTCCTAGATTTTTTAAACTGATAATGGTAGAACAAAACTCAAAATTAATCATGATTACGAATCTGATAAAAAAAAAAAAAAAAAAAAAAAGCAATAGACATGATTAGATTTAGGACATATGTCGAACAAAAACGATGTCAAGATTCATTGCTACGTCGAGTTATATGAGTCTTAATCAAACAACAAACACGGAAAATTTCACAAAATTCTACCAACGGATTATGAGTGTATATATACTACACGAATATAGAGTTGATACGGTAAGTGTTTATTATCGAAAGGTATTCACACTTGGTTTCGTTGACCTGCATTGTCGAATAGGAGTAGATTTTACCGGTTATTTTAAACATATGAATTGGACACTATCAATTTAAAGGCAAATGTGGTCAAACAGTTACTCGATTAAAGATGGATGTCACAATTACCACAAAAAGCATGTGTAACAAACTCTTCCTATAGTCATCAATCGCCATCTTGTTGCAATAATAACTTTTTTCGAGTTCCTCGTACCTAATCGTTCACTGTCATTACCTACTGATCTATCCATTGCCTCACATCAACGAGTGTTTGGGCTCCCAGTTCATACTTATATGCACACCATAAAAATCACAGTGATTAGTTTCAAGTTTAAGTGGCCACTTCTTATGAGTAAGCTTATATTAATTCATATTTGAGTTATATATATTCTTCACGTATCTTATACTAGAAAAAAGATCTGCAGCAGTCAGAGATGTACAAAAGAACTCCCAGTCTCGTCGGGTGTTCTTCGAGTTAACTCGACCTAAATAAGGGGTTAATTGAGTATAGAATAGAAAAGTCAACCCGACCCTAGTAAGGGTTCGATTCCATCCGAATAAACTATAAGAACAAATAAGTGGGTAATTTATTTAAAAAACAGGCATATATATGAAGTAAAAAAAATCTCTTGTTCCGGTTAATCTGAAACTCGAATAAGGGCAAAACTTTTCACCCAAAACCCGGCCCAATAAGAGTTCCAGTTAATACGGTTACTCCCACCGTCCTAAGGCAAGTTTAAGGAATGATTATCGGTATTTATAAGTCTAGTAGTAACATTTGCTAGAACAATGAGGCGAAAAAACTTGTATTTTACAAAGTTGCTTGTATATGTCTCTATGGCTGTACATAAAAGAAACCAGAAAACAAATCAGTGTTGCAACTTACAAGCAAAACAAAAAAAATTCAACTCAAGCCAGTCGCTTGCTGAGCCTCCATAATTGGGTTCATTGTAACGATCATAAAGTGGCTCAATCCTTTCTTGTCTTTTACGTTTGCTCATTTTAGTAGGATCTGACACCTTAAAGAACCTTGGTGCCAATTCGACTAGCCATTTTGGATCTACAACAGTAACCTCACGCATGTATTCTTTTGTTGTCATAAGGAGCTCGTGGTAGATGACCCACTCCGGTTGTCTCTGGAAAAGCGAGCTACTTGGGTGTATGTAAACGGGCTGGTTCTCGACTATTGTTCTGTATCCTTCTTGTGGGTCTTTACGTGCAGCGTGAAAGAAAAATCCTGCAGTTATTGCCTTTCGTATCTTTGTAAAGTTCTTCCCAGCACTCACAATATCCAATTTGTACCTGAATGAAAAACGAGCTAATCAGCAACATGAACCAGAAACAAAAGCTATTGATCAAAATAAGGTGAATTCACATAATCACTCTTTCAGAAAACAAAAAGTCGCAAATAGCAGGCCGGCTAACGGGTAATGACACAACAACGTTTCGTATTTCCCTTATTAGATTACAATGATGATAAACTTGAAACTAGTTGAACATCAATGGTCGAAAGACTCGATAAAAACACATCTGCAGAAAATTTCCTGAAACTAGTTGCGCAGATTTACACCATTAGTTTCAGTTTAAACACAGAACTGGAAAACAATTGTAAAGTATAATAAGCTGACATAGACCACTAATCGTAATAAAGGAAATTCACATAACCATAATTCAGAAAACAAGTAGCAAGCTGGCAGTAGAGTGACAGGTTAAAATGGGCAAAACTAGAGACAAGTCAGATCGGGTCAAGCAAACCCCAGTAAATTTATCTTTACTTCTTTTTCTTGAATCACAACTACTAATGTGACATTCTAAGTTTCGTAATATAAAGTTTCAGGAAGTTCTACCGCTTTTTAATTACTTTCGAGCAACTTTTAAACTGTTTTAGCCTATTCAGCCCGGCTCCATGTTAACCACTTATTTACAATCCACCCATTTAATACGTTAGCCACAATGTAACCCAAATCAGCCGATTCACCATAAATGGGTGAAATAGACATCACTACAGAGGACATATTAAAACTAGCTTAGCAGATTTACATCATTAGATTCATGATTAAACAGACACACAGAGCAATTATGAAAGCGATGCAACATAAGCCAGAACACAGGACATTGATCATAAAAAGGGGAATTTACATAATCACGTCTCAGAAAACAAGAGGTGGATGGCAGGTCGGTAACGGGTAGCTATGGAGACAAGTTGGTGGTCGGGTTTAGACCGAAAAACATTTTGTTGTATCTGTTCTTCTCTTGAACTGCAAATCATAAATGTTTTGAACACTACTATGGAAACAACATTGTTATGACGATAATCTAATTTCAAACCTATTCAACCCATCCATTCTATACAATTAGTTAACCTTTACCCATTCAAGACATGAGCCACAACATAACCAAGGGCGGAGCTATTAAGGGACCGGGAAGGGTCCCGGCCCCCCTAGGCTTAAGCCCGTTAATGTATTTTTTCGCGATTTCATGTGTATTTCCGGAAAAAAAATTATTTCGGCCCTCCCATTTAATGTATTTCCCGAAAAAAAATTTGTTTCGGCCCTCCCACGAAAATTTTTCTAGCTCCGCCATTGAACATAACCCGAACCAAGCAATTTATCACAGAAAACTTGCAGAAACTAACTAAGCACATTTACAACAGAAAACATATATGACATATTTGTAACGTAAAACAAAGCAAAGAGAACATACTTGTCCATGATGGATAGAAGCTGCTTTCGGACATCCTGCGCCCTCCTAAGCGATCTCGACTGAAGAAAATTCTCGATACACCACGGCCCCGAAAAATTCTTAGCTTTCCAAGCCTTGTACACAGCAAGCAAAGTTAAATGATCTCCTTCCGGTTTTAAAAACTTGACCTTCTTCTGATCTGCCTGCGCTTGTTTCTCCCGAGGTCTATAGAAGATATTCCCAGTCGTAATCATAGCAATAATGGTCAATACTTCATCACTACAACCCAAATCAACGCTCGCTAACAGCATCTTAGATAAAGGAGGTTCGAGTGGAAATTCCGCCATTTTTCTACCTAATTTCGTTAAAAGCCCTTCTTCATCAAGTGCTCCGAGAGTGTAAAGCTGTTCAAGGGCGGATATAAGTGCTTGAGGTGACGGTGGGTCCATGAAATCAAACAAAAAAAGATCGTTGATCCCCATTGCTTTCAAATTCAACGTTATCAACCCAAGATTAATCCTCTGAATTTCAGGAATCGAAGTAGGCGACATTTCATTGTTGAAAGCGCGTGTATAGCCTATAACATTTTCCCGGCCCTGTACGACCTGCACGACCCGCCCTTTGCTTAGCCGATGCCTGAGATATAGGTGTAATAACAAGCGAATCAAGACCTTGCTTCGGTTATACACGCTTTGCTTAGCTTAAACCAGGGTCAATGACATAGAAAATCCCGTCAATGGTCAAAGACGCTTCGGCAATATTAGTAGCAACAACCACCTTCCTCTTCCCTGGTGGGGCCGGTTCAAAAATTCTCGACTGCATTTCACTAGGTAGCGCACTGTAAACAGGTAATATAATCAATTCAGGCACGTTCTTCTTACCTAACCCTTTCATCCGCTCAAACAAACACTGACACGCGTGATCAATTTCCTCTTGACCGTCAAAAAAAGAGTATATCACCTTCGGGTTCCGTCATGTGAATCTGCATAACAATGAGCAAAGCTGCATCAACGTAATCACTTTCCGGCTGTTTAGCGTAAAGTATTTCAACAGGAAACGTCCTTCCGGGAATAGTAAAAATATTACAGCTAAAGAAATACCCTGAGAATTTCTCGGCGTCTAATGTAGCTGAAGTGACAATCAAACGAAGGTCGGTCTTCGCTTCATTAAGCCTTTAATAACCCAAAAAGAACATCAGTATGCATTGTTCTCTCGTGAGCTTCGTCAAGCATAATAACAGAATACTGAGATAGATTCTCGTCAACAAGGATTTCCCGTAAAAGCATACCATCCGTCATGTACTTGATAACAGTTTGGGGACCAGTACAATCCTCGAAACGAATCGAGTATCCAACTTCTTCGCCTAGTCTACAACCGAACTCCTCAGCAACCCTCTTGGCTACCGACATTGCAGCCACTCGACGAGGTTGGGTACAGCCGATCTTACCCCGAGTAGTGTAACCGGCTTCTGCTAAATACTGAGTCACCTGAGTTGTCTTACCAGACCCCGTCTCACCAATCACAACCAACACCTGATTATCGTTCACCGCTTGAACCAGTTCCTTCTTCAGTTTGTATATCGGCAAGCTTTGTCTCTGTTCTTGTAACGACAGCTTCGACCTTTGACCAAAAGTCAATGCTTTACTAAACGAATCCTTTTTCCATTCGGGCATATTGTATGCTGACAACCCGACTCCTCTTAACTCCTGTGCTAAATGCCGCTCGCCTTTTTCAGGCATCGGGTCTTCCCACGGACGATTAAGATCCTTTGGGATGGAATCAAGCATGGATCTCTGCTGCTGGTCCCTCACTTCTCGTCTTTCCTTAATTAAAGCAGATTGTAAAGCTGCGCGGGCTCAACGAGCCTTCGGGTTTTAAAATTCTAACAGGTGACATATCCATCGAGTAATGACTCTGTCCTTTCAAAAACGCGGGCTTGTTTTCATTTAATTCCACCTCATCACCGCCTTCTTCCAGATAAACCACCCCGTCATTCGCTTCCTCATCGACATCGGATAATCCTTAACACTCAAAACCCCGACGCAATCAGCTGATTTGCCTCCCATCTCCGCTAACTCATCTTCTTCAACGGCCGTCTAGACGAAACACCAGCATCCTCATCAGTAAGCTTAATCCCCGACAACCCAATCCTCGGCTTATTACTACTATCATCACGCCTACGCTCATTATCCCTATCATCACGCCTTCTTAACTCGTTTTCACGACCTATAACATCGCGTCTACGCTCATATCTTTCATTATCCCTATCACGCTCCCTACGATTCTCACAATCCTCCCTATTTTTGCCTAAATTTTTGCTATTTTGGGCTCGTAAGCGCGCTTTTTCCAACGCTACCAACTCAATATCCTTCTCCAGCCCCCTAACATGCTCCCGACTATCACCAACGTTCAACGCGCCTACTTTCTCACTATGGCCTTTGGGCTTCCTAACCTTAGGGGGCAAAATAGCATGAATAATAGTTAAAAGAGTACGAACAAAATAATAAGGCAAATGAGCACCGTTTTTTTTAAGCTTTTGATCGAATTCATCGACTGATAAACACTTGCGGCCTAAATCGGCTATGAATTCGGCTAAGATTATGTCTATGAATCCGAGATGGGATTCGAGTTCTGTGCATACCTTGGAGACTAAGGACAGGTATTCCAGTTTTTTTAACGCATCCTTTTTGGTTGACGCTTTCATTGTTCAATTTCGGTTTAGGGTTTTTGATTTGGGTTGGCGGGAGGGGAGATGTTATTCTATTATTTTAAGGTAGAACAAATACGTCGGTGTATGTTACTCCCACCGTCCTAAGGCAAGTTTAAGGAATGATTATACAGGTATTAGATTGGGAATGGGTTACAACTTACCACTTTTGGTGGATTTAGTAATTAGTATGATATGCAATGCAATGCATATGAGTGTAAAGTCGAGCTGAGCATCGGTCTAAGAGCGGATGGGATGGATCGAGACCGAATTAGACCAAAATCACGGACCAAAGGCCGGATCGAATGAGTTCAGTTTGGTCTTTTGGTCGGTCCGGTCTAAGAAGGCATTGATGGTCGGTTTGTATGTAAGACAAGATCAAACCGAGACCGAAATAGAAAAAAAAGTTGAGACAAAGACCGGATCACTGGTCCTTTGGTTCGGTCGGTTTTCTCGCCTGATCGGTTTTAAAGTCTGCGATACTCAGCACTAGTATGAAGTATGATATTACCTATATATATTAAAGCATGGAGGGGACTTATGGAAATGTGCCTGGGCAATATTAAATGTTGTTTGCGTTGTGGCCGTCATATGGGCTACATGTTAGCCCATTATTCCTCGCAGGTTTGTTGATACGCTTTGTCAGCCCACAGACCCGTCCTCTTAACCTTATTTGGAACATCACGTTGATATACTTGCACCGTCGTTTCCACCGCCTAACTATCCACAGGTTACCATCTCACCAAAAACAAATAAACCATTCAGATCAAAGTTTACATATAGTGTTTTTGATCAAGCCATTCAAATCAAATCAATAACGATGTTCAAAACTTTGTGGGATTTGGTTGTTTTAATATTTTTTTCAGGCAATTAACTTTTTGTACGTATCTTAGCTGGCGTAATGAAGATGAAGATAGTTTGGTGACGTCACTTAGGTAAGAACAGACACTGGATTTGAGTTTCGGTTAGAAATTTTTCGAGGTAAGAAATTGGTGGTTTTCGGTTTAATTGTGTTTAATTGTGTGGGTTTTGAGAGTTAGGGTTTTCGTTGTTGTAAATTGTTGTAATTTATTTATTTATTATGATTTTTTTTTCAGTACCAAGTGGTGAAAAATGATGACATGATGAAAAATCAGGAGGTATGAATCTAGGTTGTTTACGGCTTTTTTTATAAAATGATGAGATGGTCATGAACTAATTTTAGTGAACATATGATCGAGCATGTGTTTTACATCAACTACCTACTCCAAATGTCATGAATCTACTCACCTGTATGGTTATTTTTTGCTTATTACTTAACTTTGACTAACTTACGTGTGATTATGGCAGAGAGAAGTGATGGTGTCGAAATATCTCTGCAGTGAATTCTTAAACAAAAGGTAACGTCTAGCTATAACTATTGAATCTGATATTATTTTATAACGTATGGGTTGAATTGTTCGCTACACTTGTTACGGACCGTTTCAGTTTCGTTGTTTTGTTAAGGGGTGTTTGTATAAATTTATTTTACCAGCATATGAGGTTATTTGATTTTTTATTACGCCTTTGGATAGTTTTGTTTTTTTGTTAGCAAAGCTTATTTGATTTTGCTTATGGCTTATTCAGGATATATGCGTAAGCTTTTTAATGTAGGTTGGTTGTCATTCATGTTCCTCAGGTAGCTTCTTATGAATATGGTTCAAGGTTGTTCGGATACATATATGTGTCAACTATGTTTTTTGCGCCCGGGCTAAGGTATTGGTTTTTGCCTAAAGCGTATTTGTTAATGTTGACTTTTAGATTTTGAAGAGTTAACATGATTTTCGATTTTATCTTTGATTAAATCTGTTTATTGCATATCCTAATAGAAATATGGTTGATAGGAGGCTCGGTTGCGAGCAGCGCAACAGAGGTGGGAGTAAATGCTCGAAGGCAAACTGAGGTTGAATGTAACACCCCCAAATCTCGGTACAGCGGAAGACTTAATCAAGTTTTCGGGGCGTTACTATTGGATTGGTATCGCACAGAAGTATAGCAAAAAGATAGTCATTTAACATTTAAAACCAATCCCAAATTTGGTTATTCAAAACATTTAATCCAAAAGTGTAATTATCAGGCCCAAACATGATTTAATGAAATAGGTCCCCCATGGTTTATCAGAGTCAGAAATGATCCTTGCACCCCGCCTTCTTGCCAAGCTTCCACCGATCACGTATTCCAAACACCTCTCAAATTCCTGAGAAATCATGTTAAACGGTCAGCTTACGCTGGTGAGTTCATAGGTTTAAGTTCAACAAAATTATAGTGGACCTGCAAGAGTTGATTTGCTATGCAAGACCTAAGATAGGTAAATACCGTTTCACACATGATCCTACCCGGATCTCCAATCAAATCCCGCATCCAGGGATTACTCGGGCCCCTGCGACTCTAGTCCAAAGAATGTTGTGGCAAAATCTAGAACAATTGCCAACCCCGGACTAGGCCGATGTAGAAGTCTATTCTTAGCTAGGCGCGGTTAAACCTAGACTAAGGCAACAACTACCGCACATCTATCTATACAGTCAAGCACATAAGCAAATCCAAATAGTTTTCACGGTCCAAAAACAGTAGCATGATTCTCACCCCAATATAGTTAAAAACGTAGATAAAAGTGGGGCTATAAAACTCACCTTTGCCACAGCAATGCACAAATAAATACTAGCAGAAGATAACAGGTAATCACGGCACGACAATGCACTATTCACTATTGACACGACTGACATCTAAAGTTAATCTCCATGGCATCCAAAAGAATGTACGACGAGTACAATAGAATAGTCGTGACGCAACCTAATGCGTATATGATATTCTTAGAACACGGCTCATACAATAATGAAATCAATAGAAAGTAATGTGTTGCCGTTTTCTTGGATCATTCATGTCGTTACTTTCAAAAGTACATTATCGTTCCCAAAAGTTCATAATTAATATCTCAAAAGTTTAGTTTTAACGTTTCGTGTGGTTGTAAGGAATCATGACTCGACATACAACTCACACCAAACAAAAGAAGACGTTGACATAATCGAGACATACAGACCATAACTCACGCCAAAAAGGAGAAGTCATTGACAAAGTCAAAAAATACCGACAGTACTCAAGCTAGTCAAAGACTAGAAAAAGACGACAACTATTTATGTAACATAAATAGGTTAATTGATAAGTTTCGGCAACTTACCCAACAATTTCCAAACGTACATGTTTAATAATAAAAGACAAGTCTTCATTCATCACTCAATTAATAAAGGCTTCTCAATCGTCATTCATAATTATACAAGTTTACCCGAAATTACTTTATATAAGATATATTAAATAGTGTACTATAAATGACACGTTCATTCATTCCAACGTTTCCATACCAATACGACTCCAATAAGTTATATTATCAAAATAATATTTCCAAACAAGTTTATAAAAGATATTTTGTATTTATAAAACATAAGTCATTATCGTAGTTGATAAGGGCTTTTAATTAAATAAAACCATATTTGTCGATATAAATGTCATCACGGGCTTTAGAAAACATGAACTATTGTCATAGAAATCTTATAATTAAATGAAACCGTATTCATTGACAATATCTATCTAATTATCTCGTTATTAGTTAATATGAGGAAATAGAACATTTAAGCATGTCACGAAACAAATATATTAAACCCATTTCCAAGTCTAATACCTTATACTTGTTCAAGCCAAAACATTTAATATAGTATAACTCATAACCAATATATCTCGGGTATCTCATGTCATTCTTAATTCATAAACCGTGTTGAACCTTATAATTTATAACGAGATACGAATTATACTATATCCATTTATTAATCACATAGTTAGTTACTAACGTATATCATCCCGTTTTATAAGTAGCTCGTTCATTATTCGTTCGAGTCTAACATATATTATATTCGTTTAGGTCTAATAATTAGTGACCAAATACGTATGATAGGATATAAATATATATATATATAAATATATATATATATATATATATATATATATATATATATATATATAGAATTCGATCGATTGAGAAGGTTTTATTTTGAGAAGATTGAGAAGGTTTCCAAAAATGATAGATTTTTAACTTTGATTCATGTTTTTCAAACGTAAAACTCATTTTAATGTGATTAAAATTCAAAATGTGTAAAAAAATTTTTGAATCAATGTTAAAAATCTCTCGATTTTGAGATATATGTAAAATACTCAATCATCAGACAAATTAAAATAATCATCATCATAACTCAATTTTAACAATGATTTGTGAATCAAATTTGAGATTTATAGATTCGATTCACCATAAAATGATGTTTACTTGTGAATCAAATCAAAAACATGAATCAATTTGCTCAAACGAAGATTTCTTAATCTTCTCAAAATAAAAACCTTCTCAATGGAACCGAACCTACCTATATATATATATATTTATATATATATATATATATATATATATATATATATATATATATATATCGGGTCAAACCCGTCGATGGACGGGTATGACTTGTGGTTTTATTTTTAGGATTTAGTAGAACAAATATATACTAAAAAGTAATTAAAAGCTAAATAAAATGGTTAAGATCTATAATTGATGGTTAAGATCTATAATTGATGTTACCTGTAGTAGAATCAAGATTATCTCTAGAATATCAACATTTATGTCTTGATTTGAGTAACGAAATGCTCAAAATTTGTTTAATATGGAAGTGCACTCACAGATCCAAATCAAAGAACCCAAAAAGTCTTCTGGTGTGGCTGTAATGACAACGTATACATATAAAAATATAGCTAACCCGATCACAATAACGATTATAATCTGATCACAAAATATTCTTCATGAGTGTTGATAAGTACTGTTGAAGAAATCAGCTAAAGCCTTACCATTTCATTACCCGTATGTAGTACATCTACGGGAATGATCGAAATAAACCGCAATTTTAAAGAGTAGTTAACAACTGCATAATTTGCAAGTGGGTCACAATAATATACGTAACAATTGCATACTTTGTAATTGGGTCACAGTGGTCAACATTTTCATAATATGTAATCGCAAAAAGTATTTATAAAAAAGCCCTAAACGCATCAAACCAATGAGCAAAAGATCCTCTCCCTTGGAATTTTTATCACAAAAATGACCCAAATAAAACTAATCTTTAACAATAGATACATGTTACTTAATAAGCATGGTTATAACTTTTTTTTTTCTCTGCGGTCCCATTGGATGTTAAAGCCTAATAAACCTTTTAGATGGTTTTAAAACACGATTTCTTATTGTTTGCAGCTTGGAAATGCAATCAACAACATCGAACCCCTAACGCTTTGTCACTTAATAGAAGCCATATGTAACATAACATGATACTGTGAAGATAAAGCACATATCTATTGGTTCTTGTGTGTAGTGTGAGTTTTTTTTTTTTTTTTTTTTAGATGAGATGCATGTTTGATCACAACTTTAAAGAAATAATGAGAAAGAAATGCCAACCAGTGGATAAGAAACAATACATCATCTTTTTATGAAGTCATACCCATATTCACATTAACATATTGTAAAACCCCTCTAAATAGAAGCATCACTGCTTCAAAATTTGGCTTTTAAGGTCAAACGCACCATCTATAGAAAAATAACCTTAACAAACTTAGAGTAACAGATTAGTCCCTTTGACCACAAAAGTCAAAACATTGGAAGTTAAATTCTCACCAAAGAACATAAAGTACACAAACATTGGTCTCCCCTTGAAGACCAAATTAACCCCTCCACACATGTAATGAGCAAATGAACAAACGGAATTGGGTCGCAAGTTATATCCAAGCCACTCAACAAATATATTTGGAAATGAGAAAGAATTCTCTCTCTGGCTTTATGATTAATGTCTAGAAGAACATAGTTCTCATTACGCTGTTTAAGTTGATCATTTATGCTTCGAGCCACGACATCTCTTGGAGCCACAAAGACGCTCATCATACATAGGCATGAACCTTTCCATATCGAGATTATAAAGAAGCCTCCCATCACCCCTCACAGCTTCAGTGATCAAAAACGCATTTTCCCTGGCTTTTGTTGGTGTGATTGGAGTCCTTCATCGCAAGTGCGTTGGATTAAACCGCACAAATCAACACGAGAGTATACATTAGAGTATCTCATAATGCCATGTTTAAAGGTTTTAGATAGCTTACTACATGTTTTCAGAAATTTTAGATTTCTTACTCCATATTTGAAATTACAGCTTGAGCTCGGTGAGCCATGGCTATTCCATCTCCAGTAGCTACCTATTGAATTTAACAACTGATGAGTTAGATATTTAGCTAATACAAGTATATGACCAATATAATGCCTGACAAAGATAAACATACTGGTGGATTTGTAGTAGATGGATAGATATGCCCCGACCCCCTGAAGCAAGCAACGCCACCTTTGAAATAAATCATACAACCTGCAATTTCCACCGTGAGGAAACAGTCATACAGATTAATAAAAGTAGCAGATTGGTCAAATGGGTCCAGTCAAATGGGTAATTTTAATCCTAATGAATAATTAATGTAAAATATAAAACTTTTATAAAAAAAGGAGTTAAGAGATTTTATGCTTATGACCACATTTCAGATGACTTGCGGCCCATTTGACATTTTGACCCACTCGACTTCTACTCTTTAGTTAAATCTTTTAGCTTAGCCCATTCGACATTAAGACCTCACGATTTTATACTTCAAATCGTAGTAGCTTACCCATTCGACCGCTCAAGATAAAACATAACCAAATGAACTCATTTAAATGGGTAAAAAGTGCCAAATGTATAATACTACATATACTATGACCCTTAAATGCATGTTTAGATGTAGAAAAAAATATTAAAGCTTACCTCCTATAAAATCAATGCAAATGAGAAACCATCCGATGTGTTATCGTAGTCTTCATTTCTAAAGACCTCCGGTGCAACATATGTCCCTGTTATAGCACATAACAAACTTAAAAGACTTGCAAAACTCAACATATATATGTTTTCATAAAGTCAAGACTCTAACTATGATATATTAACTTCAGAACATTGTAAAAGTGATGTGAGATAACAAAGAAAATAAAGAAATTTTCAAACAGTAAGACTCACAGTGGTGTCATGGTATGACATGTTCGTTCCTTGTTTAACCCTCTTGGTCACTTTTAGTATGGTGTAGAAACATACTTAAGTATTATTTCCAAAGACATCGTATATACCTACAGAAACATACTCAAGATCTCCGTGAATAATTGGTTATGGCTTATTCTCATGCAAATAGTTCATCCCCCTGAAGATTGACAAAAAGAGCATCATTACTTAAAATTGTATAGCATTTATAAATAATGTGTTAGGATCCAAATAAATGACACTAATATGAGTACCTTGCTCAATCCTCTTTAAAAATAGACGAAGATAACCCAACAAATTCAAAATCGATATAAATAAAAAAGAACAAAAGCTTCATAATGTTTCTTTAACTGAATATCACCTGATAATCTAGATTTCTTGTCACCTGAAATAAGGTAAAATAAGTAGAACAAATTCATATGATGAGCAACTGACTTACATTCAAGAAAATTTGGGAATCTGGTTACCCATGTATATCAGCGGCCATCATCCACCCTAGCCATTGGCCATAGACGATATAACTTCCACCATTATCCTGCAACGCTAACTTGATTAGCTACTAATACAATTAAAAGATTTCAACTTTTTCGTTCAATTTAGGTAATAAACAATGATCATACTTGTAAAAAACTCTTGTTGCATACACTTGCACCAAACCTTTGGCGTGTGAAGGCAAATAGAGTGATGTGGCAAGAAATGCTCCATAGATATTAAACCCCACCAATTGATCGGATGACACATTTGTTAACTCGCACATGTTCTAATATGGAACATTTCTAAAATCGTGTTTTACCATATCCTTTCTTATGATTATGCACAACCTTATTATAATATAAGACGATGAAAAAAACCAAATATGGGAGCCAACAAAGAATTAACTTTTTTTTGTTGGCCTAAAAGCTATTAGAAATGGCTTTCTTTGTCGTAATCTGTCTTTGAAGGTTTGGCTAGTTTCACATCTTCGTCTCCTTCAGATTCTGACTTTGACTCAGGTTCTGTTTTTGATTTTGGCTCAGATTCAGAAACGTCGATCTCAGGATCTTCTGTTAATGTGTGTAATAGTTAAGTTACCTAGAAACACTCAAACGGTACATGTAGAACCTACTTTAGTTGAGTGGTGCAGTCACAACATACCCATCTGGCTGAGGCACCTACTGTGTCCATCAAAAAGCTTACTTAGACGCTCGTGTTCAATAGCAAAAATCCACCCATTCACCTAAAAACCACGCGTACTTGTCACTTTCAGCCAACAGGTGGGCCAAAGTTTTACATTTAGTTTAATATATATCAGTTTTATCTGTTCTCTTTAGTGAAATATTCAAAGCCAAGTCTTGCTCGGAACAGATGCTGAGTTATTTCGCCCATCATCATCTTTGGCTTTGAATGCATAGCCTGAAATCAATAAACGAAAATTGATTTGGGACTAAAAAGCGGGAGACAACAAATTAGACACTAAATTTTTATAAATCACTAAATAATAATTTTAGTACCAGGAACCCACTGATCAACAATGACGATGAAACCTGCAAGTTATTAGAATAGTCTTTGGGAATAGACACATAAAACACATGCCTTTTCCACTTCATCATCTCATTAACCTGACTATTAGAATGGAGATCGAAATCATCCTCTTCATCATATTGAATTGGGGTTTTAACTTAAAATTATATGTTAAACAATTGGTTATACAAACATGTTAATCTAAATCTGCAAATTCAATGGAGATGACTAATAAATGACGGTAAACTTATGTAATAACCCTTACGCGTATTATCATTAGCACTACCATGCTCAACACTAAAACATAAACATGAACATGTCAATGGTGACCACAAACATTAAATATATACATGTTTTCTTACATATCCATACTCTATAATGCTAATCACATGTTGGTGACTTTTTTCGTTTGTATGGTTGAAATAGGTTCTTACAGATTGCACATACCCACCAGCGAATCAGTAGTGCAGCCATCACGAATAAGCCCTTGTCCAAAATCCAAACCTTAGGTTCTGACTCCTATCCTACAACAGAGCTGAAATAAATGTCACGCATCAGGTATTCTAACAGTTTGACCACATTCCTATGATTGACTTGTGAAAGAATGACTACCTCATTTTTGAAAAAAATCACATGTTATAAACTTTATGTGTACAAGTTAGCGGATTATGAAAAGCAGTCTCGAGTCTCACCTGGGCCATCATTAGTGCGACGTAGACACCGGCTGTGAAAGGATACAATGGACCTAAATCACCAGCTGGTCGGCTAGCACGGACACGCTCACCAACTTTCCACATTCTGGTTTGATCAATTTTGCCCATTGGGAAGGCAGGAAGACTCTCTTTTTCCTGGTTCAAAACCATTCGTAACCTCATTAACTCGTAACTCATTTTTATTTGTACCATATAACCGATTTGTAAATCAAAACCAAGTAAACACTTGTTTATCATTCGGGTATCCTTAGGGTCAAACACAAGACTAATGAATTATGTTAGTCAAACATACACTAACGTGGTATAGTAAGAAATCTGAAATAGTAGTAACGTGGTATATATATATATATATTACTATTAAATAAAAAGAGCCTATTGCTTCAACGAGAGCCATCTCAGCTCCAAATAGTTTGACACTATTTGTTGACTTTAATGACCTCATGCTTTTTTTACACTTGTTTCAATATCAGCATTGAAACTCCTTTAGAAAGAGCCACATTAGCATTGAACAACTACACACTGTTGTATCTTTGAAAACTTCGGTTCCTTAATTATCTACCTAACTATATACTACACACTGGAGTATGTGAAGTCATATTATTTCACTCACACGATATATCTCTCTCTCTCAACTCTCAAGTTTCAACCTATGTCTTGTCTGATAGGCATATTCCGGCGACACCATTTTACAACCATGATAACATCATCTTATACATGTCTGACCACCACAGATTTTTCCGGTCGGCCACCATACATATCCAGTCATTGCTTTCATCTTCTTCTGCAAATATCTAATTTCAGGTTTGTTTAGATTTCATCATCCTATTATTAGAACTACCGACAAATAATATTAAAGGATCATTTGTTGTTATTCTAAACTTTTGATACTGGATTATGGCAGATGTATACGAGTTCATTTGACATGTGAAAGGTATATTTTTCCCTTTTGCTTTTTTGGTTTGGTTTTTATTGGTATGATGGGGTGGTAAATATATGGGTCCTTTTTGTATTTTTGGGTAGGTTCTATGAACTGAGCATTCTTGAACTTGACATCAACTCTTAGATCATCTAATTTTAGCATCATTTTTTTTTTCTTTTATGACAGTTCTTAAAAAAAACATTGCGGTTATAATCTTTGATGTTGTGTTTCACTACATCTATTGTAACAAGTATAAGTTGTATGGAAATTCTACTATTATTTTTATTTCTACAATATTACTTCCAAGACTTGTGTTGTACATCATGTTGTTAACGGATTTGGTCTAATATGTTTTGGTGATGCTTGCAGGCTTGCTGGTTTCCATAAGCATTGAAATAAATTGCAGATGATGATTGCGTGATATATCCTAGAAGAAAGAGGATGATGAATCGGTAAATACCTATCTTTTGAAAAGAGAAAGGTAGGTACGTAGCATAACAAATGTTTAACTTTGTTTGAACTTTCAGCTTCAGTTGTTTCATTTTTTTGGGTTAGAGTTGCCGTTGTTTATTATTTATGAGATTTATATTTGTTTGTTAGATTTTGTGTGTTTTAGTTATATATTTAGTCTTTGGCTTCTCAAGCTTTTGATTTTCATCTTTGATATTAGCTTAGGTTGGATCTTGAGACGTGATGGTGTTGCATGCTTGAAGATAAATTGTACGTAGTATTTTGCTTGAAGAAGAAAAATTAATGAATGGTTTCTCAAGATAACATGGTAAGTAACTGAAGTACCCTTATATCTATTCCTTCAAGAAAACGAGTTCTCTTGACTCTAATCACTCGTTAGATATCATCTCCACTTCCCATTACAAATCTAATCCTCTTTACAAAGAAGCAAATTCATTAAAAAATATATATACATATATTGATATTCATATATTTGTATTTCTCCTTTTTATATAGACTTCAATATATATATATGTACATCTTATGTGAATAAATCTTGGGTTGTTCTAATATATGTGTCAAAGTTTACAGTCTAAGATGTACAATATAGTTTTTCAATTATTAACACACATTATATATAGCATTCTTATATAGTTCATGATCTAAACCTCAAGCGTTTTAGAACATTATATATGTTAAAATTGTTTTCAACATCTTGCTACAAGCATGAACATGAAAATCATTTTAATGAGGAGGTGATGGCGTGTAAAGAAAAGTGTGGTCAACACTCTTTGTGGAACAGTTTAGGTTGGTTGTGGAAATGGACATAGGATTGTCTTGCTATCTTGTACCTGTATAAATCAAGAGATATCAGTGTCGTGGTCCTTGTGGAAGTATTGATAAAAGCAAGTTGTGTGGGCAAATTTGTCAAACTGATAGTTCCTATAACTATCTGCACTTTCCCTTCTTTACAACTAAAGAACAAAACCACAAAATTATCATTCTTTTATTTATTCCACCTTTTCTTTACTTTCCCAAAAAAAGGTGACCATTATTTGACAAATAAAGTGGAAGACAGCTCGAGAAAATATCAATGCTTAGAAATGAACCAAGTTAAAGGTGACCACTTGACAAATAAAGGGGAATAGATAATGAAAATGATTTTATTTTGTCGGTAGACTAAATTTAGTAATGGATGTTATGAATTATTGGTGATGCATGAGCACTATATACACACTGTTATGAATTATCTACCTATATCTATCTATCTACTTTTTTTTTTAAAGTTACTATCTATCTATCTACTTATACTATAAAAAGAAGTCATGTTTTATGCATGTATTAACCGGAGAGCTTATCGAATACATAATTTTTACAATTTTATGCATGTATTTATGTACGATGCAGGCTATAAGAGCCCAAGGAGACGTGTGGTCTAAAACGATATGGTTCTTTCAGCAAGCAAACTATCTATAAGAGTGGGTGACAAAAATGAGTAAGAAATAGTGTTTACTATCATCAATGATGATGGAGTGTCAATAATATATGTATGGTGCCATGGTGGTTGATGCCAATATGTCTCGTCAAATAAAAGAGAGGATTCTACACCATCATCCAAACTGTTTCAACGCTTTTATAATATCACAATTTTAATAAGCTTACATTTCTGGTGAATAAAATTCAATTATTAAGACTTGATGTGGTGAAAGTGGCAAATATAGGATGGGTTATTTGTTAAAATCAATCTTGTTGTTACCCTTACCGTGCTTGTTGTTTACCATTAGTTATCATACTTATTTAATTGACACAAACTAGCATAAGATGTCTTTAGTTTTAAATAAAATAAAGAAAAAATTAAATGGTCGTTTACTTCACATTATCTTAGCTGTAAGCATGCAAATAGGTAATAAATATTCATCCAATATAAAAGCAATGTAAAACGTTATATTAGCATGCTTGGGATGTGCTTAGCACAGCCTTGTAGCCTACCTATATATATATATATATATATATATATATATATATATATATATATATATATATTCCTATATTATAAAAAGAAGCCTAAAATTCCCTGTAGCAGGCTGAAAAAATTACACATCAGCAAACATAATATCACCAATGCATGACACGTATGCTTTGTAAAATAAGAAGGTGCGGTGGTTTTTTCCCATATTTTATTATTTCATATGCGTCGGTACTATTATCCCATTATCTGCTCTTTTGCTTTTACCTAGAACCTTTCCCACCACCTGACTAAAACTTTCCCACTCACTAGAAGTTTATGTCGCTGTGTTTGATACTGCTAATGCAATTTCATCATTACAATCAGGTAACCTAATTCTTAAATTAACAATCTCTTTACATTCTTATTGATTGATGTAATTTGATTTTGACTTTTGTTAGTATCGATTTACGCTTTTGTCAGGTTCTAATAATATAATTGATTTTTTGGTTCGGCTGTTGATGAATTCAGAATATATCTCATATCCTTATCGATAAACTTCTTTTCTTCAGTTTCTCGAGTGGTAAGTTCTATTCTGATTTTTAATATATGGTTCAAGTGTTCATATGGATTTTAGCAGTCTTGAGGTATTTTTTTTTCTCTTATAGCGGACACACGCAACAGATATTGTTTGGTTTCAGTGGCTGTGGAAATTTGGACGAGGCTTTCAGCGGAATTAATAAGGGGTTTGCTGTCACTAGGATTAATGGTGAACCTGCGAGTGATATGAATATAGGGTAAAGTTTGGATTTTTGGGGTTTATGATACCTCATACGCAAACTTATGGTGGTCCTTTTTTCTGGTTTCCGACTGCCATTTTTGTTGAGTTTTAGGTGTAAAGGTTTTCCATTTATGCTTATTTTGATATGGGTTTTTGCTTATTCGAGCTTAGGATTATTAGAAAGTTTGGGACTTTATGGTTAATTTGATGTAGGTATGGTAGAATTCATATGGGTTTAATTGTTAAATAAGTTTATGATCGATTTTTGTTGAATCTTGCTTTGTATTCCTTTAATTTTTTAAGGTGATAATGTTACATTTCAACTTTCACACTATTACTCAACAATCAACACACATCACATTCACCCACTTTCTTTTATTTTTCAATTCTCTCTCTCTTTACAGATCGAGCCAACACAAAACGCATCAAGGCCCGGATTCGCTTTGATCTCCAAACAAACCGAGATCAGATTCCATTCACATATATGTAAGTGAATCGCTTTTCATTATTTAATTTTTTTTACAAATTAGGGTTCCGTTAATTTGGGGTTTTTTTTGTCGCTATTGATTTTTAGGGTTATCATTTGATTATGTTGATCAGATTCCATAAACATATATGTAAGTGATTATCTTTTTATTATTATTTTTTTTACAAATTAGAGTTCCGTTAATTTGGGTTTTTGTCGCTTTGGGGGTTTTTTGTCGCTATTGATTTTTAGGGTTATCATTTGATTATGTCAATTTTGAGTAATTTTCGATTTTTATGGTTACAGGGGAGATGTTGAGTAGAAGTACGACGTTTACAAAGATCTTCAAGTGCTCAATCTGTATGAGTGGATTTGTGTTTCATGGACTTTTGCCGTGTCTGGTAAGCTTATTTAAGGGCCTATTAATTTTGTGTGTTTTTAGAGAGTTTTAACCTATTTGATGGTGTTTAGATAACTTTATTTCTATGAGCTTATATTATATTATTCAATTAACAATAAGCTATTAAGCATAATCTATCACAAATTGGAATTTTTATAAATATAAAAGTTGTTAAGCTCAAATATTTATTAACTTGATTAACTTGCAAGTGATTGATGTATATGCTGAAAAATTTTCATAAAAGTCAACGAAAGTCAAAAGTAAATGTCAATTTGATCTTAGCTTAATTTCTGGATTTTATTTGTTAAAATGTTGAGTTATATGTTTGTTTGATCAATTCAAGTTAGTCTCAGTTAAAGTTCATTATAGTTTTTGGTTAAATCTCAACTTAGTAGTTTTAAGGAGTGTTTGGTTTAGAAATTTTATGTGAGTTTGATTATGTTTAAGTTGTTAAATCTGGTTACATTAGTGTTCATTAGGTCCATTTAGGTTAGTAATTGAATAATTTTCATAGGTTCTTTTATAAAAAGTCAAAAATCTTTTTATTCTCTCATAATTTGCATAATCCTAGCATAACAGATGGTATTTTCACTCTAGGTATTTCAATAGTGGTTAGATAGCTTAAGTTAGGTTTTCATTGAGTGTAAATCATCATTTTCAGTAAGCTAGGATCATTCTAATTTCATTTTAGTCAAACATTTCAAAAACAGAAAAAGTAAAAAAAAATCCAAAAAAGTTTTCTAAATAGGTTTTGTTTTTGATTTTTAATTCACTCAATTTTTATCCAATCATTCTGAAATTTTGGGTTTTAAATATTTGCTAGCTTGTGTTTTCAAAAATCATTTTTTCATGAATTTTAGAATTTTGTAGAATAGCTTTTGAGGAGCTTGTAGTTGACTGGTTAGTCAACTAATTACCCTGCACCACAGATAAGATGCTCAAGTAAGCTTTGGTTTTGATTTTTAATTTCTTTATTTTAGCTTTATGATCTAAAACTTGTAGAGATAGTTGTAGTTTGTCTCAAGTAGCTTATATTTTTGTTTATGGTAAAAGGTGACCATAATGAGGATCAAATCGCTATAAAAAGTAGTCAATAATTTCTTCTTTTAATTGCACCAATTTCATTCACATTATCACATACCTGTCAGTTACTCAGATACAAAAAGCTCCCACCTTACCCAATCACTATTAACGCATAAATGGCGGTCATTGCTTCAGAAAAGGGTGAGTGGGTGTTCACTTTGTATTATTTTATATATCCTTGTTCCCCGCTCACTATCAAGTAAAACAGCTTTAAGTTTATAAAACAAGTTAATAGTGAACTATGACCTAAATTAACATAAAGAAAACACACTAAGTAATTTTCAACATAATATTCTTATTAGAAATAAATCAAAGACACGCTACCCAAGTACTTCATAATAGTACTTGGGATTGAAATGACAAAGTGGGTGACTCTCTCTAAGCTCAAAGCCTGAGCACAACTCTTAGAG
Organism: Chrysanthemum makinoi; assembly: GCA_910596185.1. NCBI lineage: Eukaryota > Viridiplantae > Streptophyta > Magnoliopsida > Asterales > Asteraceae > Chrysanthemum > Chrysanthemum makinoi. The sequence continues at coordinate 182,956,074 of OU343218.1, read as the reverse complement.
CTCACCGAAGCTATCTCAGAACCAAGTTGATTTGGAGGAGGAAAAGATGGCTTGCGTGATGTGTTTTACAATTCACAAGATTGACCTTTTCACTCCATCTCTTATGCTATTTATACATGTATGATATTTGACTCTTTCCTGTGACAACCGACATCATACGTAAGACAAAATATATCATGTGATTGTTCTGCTACAAAGACTATTCTAGGTAAAGAGACAAGACTTTCCTAAAGCCTGATGACACCGAAGCCCATCTTTTGCCATTCAGGGAAAGTTGACTTGGTTGATAAGGACTTCGCCTTATCCGATTCAAACTTTCCGCCTTTGTCCCGGCTTCTTCAGCCTTTACATCCTTCACTTTCTACTTTGTCTTCGCAAAGGTGGAGAGAATCTTAGGGATTCAATGAGTTATTGTCATCACTCACCTAATCCATCTCTCTTCGACTCGCCTTCACCCATTAAGTTCTTCATCGAGCCGAGAGACTCTCACTGCATCGGTATCCCGAAGATGACTCACCGAGAGGCTATGCACTCAAAGGACTGATTGTTAACTGATTAAATACTTGGGCTATTTTCTATTCAAATCCTAGATTAAGGGTTTGGGTATTTATCAACCCAACAGCCTCTATTTCGATATACAAATAGCCTAGTGGTTGATCGCTGTTGAGCAAGAGGCTTCTTCTTACACCTAATGTACTAATGAATACAATAAGGAACACCGAGTAAATGAATAAAGCATACATCGCTTATTGATCGATACATAGTTCCTATCACTAGTACAAAAGATAAAACAAAATGATGTCAATCCGTGATGGATACCCGCGGCTTCAAGCTTCACTTTGGTGATGAGTGTTTCCCTCAGATGGTCTCGATCTTGGCATTCGTGTTCGACGTAACCCGACGCTTATCGGGATTGATCCGAGAGGCCACAGAATATAGCATCATCATTGCAGCCCACCTGTACCGATCAATGTCACTCCATCTTTGAAATGCGTGGTTCCCGAGACATCAATGTGGAATAGCTCTTCGTGCTCTTCAATCACTAGACAGCTTTTACAAACTTTACTCCCTCGTGCGTCATAGCATTCAAGGCCTGTACTTTGATCTCGTGTTGAAATCAACTCTTTTCCTTGCCGCTGGAAGCTTGGGTTGAGATCCTCGAGGTGCGTCAAGCAGTCAATTTCGGCCTGGTTGGTGCTTCCTTTAGCCTTTCATATCTTTTGCTAAGCATCTTCATCACCCTTCCACCTTGTTTTGCTTCTTTCCAATGATCGGACCAAGTTCATCAAGTTCGCGATCCCAAAGTCATCAATTTTAATGGATCATGAACTTCAAAGTGTCTTTTGTCATCCCTCTCGAGACATTCATAGCCAATGGTTCGTGTTGGGAATGATTTTGACATCGCGATTTTTAGAGCCTTCTCGGTCATTGTCCGCTTATATTCTTTAATTTCGCTTTGCCCGAGAGTCGCTTTCTTTTCTTCATATCGAGCTCTCATTGTACCATTTGAGTGTACCGAGCTTCCAAGAACTTTTTGTCCCGCCTCGACCCTTGTTTGTTTATCTATTCCCACATTTTCAAATTTTCTTCGCAATCACTTTGGTCAATGCCTCCTTTGTCTTCTTTTCATCCTCGCCTTGTTTCAATTTCCTCTCTTCATTAGCAAGGTGTTTCTAGCATTGCCGAGGAGTGAAGAGATATTCGTCACCGATTTGTAGGAATCCTCTCGTGCTTGTTGTCAAGATGCTTTTGCCCTTGCTTTGTCCCCGAGGAAGATGATGCAATGATGGGAGGTGTTGTTGTCATGATTGGTGCAAACCGGCCGTTGTTGTTGCCGGAGGTGGTAGTGATGAGATTGGTACCGCAGAGACCGGTGCCGGCGATGATGATGATGTTCAGCCGGAGACCGGTGGTCTTCGCCCCCTCGTGAAGAGGAGTTTCATCAAAGAATATTCTCCCTCAACTCTGCCGAAGGCCAGTGGCAAGAGTTGGAGTAGGCCAGGGGATCACCTGGGCTGACCTTTGAAGGCCCAGTAGATTTCACCATCATGGCCTTTTATGTCGGCATTCGCTGAAGACCGCTGACCTTTGATCCAAGTTCGCATGAGATAATTCCAAGGCCGCCATTCGTGGGACCAAGATTCCAAGCCATAGAAGACGAGGCCCAGTTAAAGTAGTCACCGCATTTATAGTCCAATGTAGCTCAGAGACCGGATCGAGGATGGAAGACCTCAACATTTGCGCATCTGAGCATGCTGAGCGCTCAAAGCTGAGGTTTCGAGGATTGTTTCTGCGCCAGAGCCTCCAAAGACTTTTAGAGAAAGGTGGGGGTCTTTGACAAATTCCCGATTTCATCTATCGTGGTTCCTACACTCAAGATGTTTGAGGAATTTAGCCATGTTTTCATCCGCGCAGGAATGTTGTCATACATCGTCCCTATGCTCATGAACATTTTCATCAAAACCATGTACTTCACTTTTAGATCAAAGATAACTCGCAGCTGTTCTCGCCAGTTGTTCCCATAATGTGTCGGACCCTTAATATAACCTTTTGATGCTTGGTGATCCAATCGAACGAAGCCGCTCTTTTCAAAGGAGTGGGAGAACATTATCAACTCGCAAATTCATCGCTGATGAAGAGAGTCATCATTGGCGCTAGCACCGGTGATTTAGTATGCCTCGTGGATCAGCCGAGGTTCTTGTTCACTTGAACCTCGGCCCATTTCTTCTCCAACATAAGATTTCATCACTTTCGCAAGGTCATCATCGATTGTAGCAATTCAAGAACCTCAAAGAATCATAAAGGGAGTTGGAATGGGTTCCATATCACAAGCGGTATTGATCCCTCTCAGTCTTTGTCCTCGGGGACCCCTGGACACGGTGGAGTTTCCCGCTGTCTTCTGAGTCGATTGGTTTGGGTTCCGATCGGCTTGTTTCTTTCCTCCGAAGTCTTTGTCCCAGCTGACCCCGAGACACCGGGTGGGCTTCCCAGCTGCCTTTAGCGAGTCGCTGAATGTTGTATCCCTATCGGTTGTTTGATTCCTCCGAGTCTGATCGACCGCTGTGCCCTCGCAAGGCTTTGATTTGCTAATGTCATCACCGGCGCCATGGAAGCCCCTACCACCGGTTGTTTGTTTCTCCTCGATCTGGGAGTAGGAAGCACTCAAGCGGCACCGACCGGGATGTATCGCTGTCCTTCGCTGTCACGGGTGGTCTGGTTCGTCAAGGGTGCCTTTTGGTCTCGTGCCTTTGTGCCTCTTAGCGGGGTTCCCTGGCCTCAGGCCCGGGACTTTGGTTTAGTCTTAGTCCCACCGAGACTTCCCTTTCTTTTTAAGAGCGTGGTTTGAGACACGATCCTCCCCGTTGTTTACAGAACCATATGGGCCGCCAATTCTATAGGTGTGACAAGGGATGGGTCCTTTGAAAGTTTGAAGGACTCGTGATGCCGTAAATTTCCAAATTTTTCATCCCGAGTATAATTGGCACCCAAGAATCGATTGAAAGCACAAGAGACAAACCTAGGATATAAATATACTTCGCCCTAGTTTTGCTCAGAGCTTCGTACAAGATCACCAAAATGATCTCCCCTATGTCGCATGTGACCCCATTCATCAGCAAGATGCCATCATCAATCAATGGAGTTAACTCCGCTCTGGATGAGTGTTTCGCCGAGGACCCTAATCACAAAAGTGAAAAAGATCCTCCAAGCCACGGGAATGAACTTTAGTGACCGGGTCCTGTCCAAAATGTGGGATCCAAAACGATTTGTTTTAACCCATCCTTCATCGTGGAAGGTTCATGGGGGGCATAAACACCTTTGTTGTAATCTAACCTCGCTTGAAGTGCAAAAGGTTTTGAAATCCGGTGGTATTGTTGCCCCCATTAAGATCGAACCGATGAGATACTCGAGTGGTCTAAGGTTATTCTCATCAGCTTGAAGGTGTCGGGTCAAAGGTTTTTAGCAGAAATTCCCTAAGGTAGTTTGGGTACACCGAGGACATTTTACAGCGTCCGTTGAGTGGGGCGCTTGAACAAAAATTTTACAATGTCTTTATAGGTTGGGACATTTTCGTGGTATTCAAAATTACCTATGACATTGTTTGTTTTGAATTCAACGCTTTGTGAGATCCCTACCCAATCGAGAAGCAAACTGAGAGATGTGTTCTAGCCATATTTATTAAAGAAGTTTTTAGGGTTTAAAAAATGTTTGGCAAGAACAATCGAAATGTTTAGATCTCTCTAGTTTGTGAGAAAAACTTTTGTGAATGTTTACAAGGTTTTCCAAAAGAGATTTTGAGCACACATAAATGTTTTGAAATTTTTTGAAATGATTTTGACAGAGTTTAATCAGTAAAAGATTGTGTGTGTTGATTGTGTTTGAGAAGAGGGTATTTATAGAGTGATAAGAGGGTGTTTTGTGCAAAATGGAAAAACTAGAGAAGGTTTTGAAAGACTTTGAATTTCCCATTTAATGCTACCACTCCATTACCCGCTAAAGAAAAATCCCGATTTTCAAGGGAACAGCTTGCAAAGGCAGCAAAGAAAAGTGTACTGCGTGATTAAAATATCAATTTGATATTTTTGGAGAGGCATTAAATGCCAAGGGATGACAAGAAGACAAAGAGACATATAGTCCTTTATTAAATTGGCATAGTTACCAACCTAGGACATTAAAGTAATCGATACTTGACCATTAGTTACTCATTCAATGCTCATTGTCAGTAAGTCAGGACCTGAATGAGTCTTACTCATTCAAAGGAGAGGTTTATTTGGATTTTTGGAGGATGAACCATTTAGACTTTCATCGAGATTGGTTTTCTCGATACTTGACTTTCAATGTCAAGCATTCCCAATTCAGCCTTTCACTCGGTAGGTTCATCCAGGGTTCGTGAAGATATCACCGCTTGAAATTCAAGAGGGATGAAATGAAGTTCTATGTCTCCTTTCATTATGTGATCCCTGATGAAGTGATATCCGATATCAATGTGTTTGGTTCGTGGAGAACAGGGTGTTGGAGATTGCAATTGCACTAGTGTTATCACGTAAGATGGGCACCATTTTGAAATAGATGTCGTAGTCACTGAGTTGACTTTTCATCCATAATACATTGGCACAAAGATCCCGCCATAGCCTACATATTCAAATTTCACAGGACATAGCCATCGATTGTTCTTTTGCACTCCAACACACTAGTTTTCCTCCAAGAAATTGACAGACCTCGAGGTACTTTTTCGTTCATATTGTACCAAAGATAATCGTAATCGAAAACCTTGAGATCAAACCCCGAGCATATTAGATAATATAGTCCAAGGTTTGGGGTTCCTTTCGTGTACCAGTATTCTTCACGCAGCTGGTGGGATTCTTTGGGATTGATCGATATCTTGCTATTAGATGCATGAAAATTGTATGTCCGTCTAGTAGCTGTTAGATACATCGCTGAGCCAACAATCCCGAAATGAGTTTGATTGACCGACGGCTGAGATCGTGCCCAAGGTTGTTAGGTGGAACCATTGGTGTTCTCACCGAGGCATAGTCAAATATCTCATATTTCTTCAAGAGATTTGTGTATTTCTTTGATCGATGGATATTCCTTTATCGCTTTTTCGATTTGTAGTCCAAGAAAGTATGTGAGTTCCCCATCATGCTCATTTCAAACTTCTTTGTCATTAGTTTTTCAAACTGTTTGCAAAGTTTGTAGTTTGTTGAGCCAAAGATGATATCATCAACATACACTTGACTAGTATCACATCCCGTTGGGTTCTATAGACAAATAGTGTTGTCTATCTTTCCTCCGACAAACTTGTTTTGTATCAAGAAGGTCGAGAGAGTTTCATACCATGCCCTGGGAACTTGTTTAAGTCCATAAAGAGCTTTGTCAAGCTTGCACATAGTCGGAATTCACTACTCAAAGCCCGTGGTTGTTTAACATACACATCTTCCTTGAGATCACCATTTAAGAATGCACTTTTAACATCCATTTGGTAGACCCCGAAGTTCATGTATGTTGCATATGCAAGAAAGATCCTGATGGCTTCCATTCTTGCAACAGGAGCAAATGTCTCATCATAGTCAATGCCTTCTTGTTGATCAACCTTGGCTACAAGTCCGCTTTGTTTTAATGACAAGCCATTTTCATCGCTTTGTTTCTAAAACCCACTTCATTCATATGACTACTTACATCCCTCGAGGACATTTGATCAAGGTCATGACCTTGTTTTTATCAAGCTTGTAATTCTTTTTGCATAGCCCGAACCCTCGCTGGGTATTTTAGAGCTTCAAAGGACACTTTGGGTTCAATGTCCGATAGGTAATCAAGATATAGACATTCATTGGCGAAGTCGCAGCTAGACTAGCGTACCATGCTTCTAGTGAGCATACCTCGGGTTCGCCAATGATGTTTACAAGCTCAATGTCCCGAGATCTTGTCCACTTACTTTGGGTCCGGGTCCGAGCTTGAAGATGTCACCGAGTTCGTGATATGATTTCAAAGTGCGGCCACGTAATCATTTAGAACATCCAGAGATGTCTTGATCGTTGAGGACATGAGTTACGTGTTCCCATCATTTGATCATTGTTACATATCCCAGGACAACCGATTTTCAATGAACTCATTGAAGGTTGGTTGAGGTAGGTTGTGGGGTAAGACATAATATGAGATGTCGCAAGATCACTTGATATGAATTGAGTTCAAGTGTTGTACTCATCAAGAGGATATCTTGATGAGTTATCAATTCCTATTTCTTCCACTGAGGTGTTGGTGAACTTGATGCTTTTAGTGCTTTCATCAAAGGTGACATGAAAGGTTTCCTCAACTTGTTGTCTCCTTGTGTTAAAACCCCTAAAGGCTTTGGAGATCGCGAGTATCCTAAAAATATCCATCATCGCCTTTTGCATCAAATTTTCCTAGATGATCCTTGTGGTTGTGAATGAACACATGACATCCAAACACATGAAAATAGCCGATGTCGAAGTCTACCTTGAAGATCTATATGGGGTTTTATTATGTCTTTTGACAATGACCGAACTGCTTTGGGTGTAACAGGCTTTGACCGCTTCAAATTCCGAAATGCCAGGTCGAGCCATTTAACATAGTTCTAGCACCTCAATGAGAGTTCTTTTTCCTTTCAAAGAACCCCATTTTGTTCGTGGGTATAAGGAGATGAGAAATTTTGAGAAATTCCTTTTCATCACGAAACTCTCAAGTTCTTGATTTCAACTCGCCATTGTCGGCTCGATTTGTTTACCGCTTATGTCATTCGGTTTTCAATCTTCCCGATGAATGACATTATTGTATCACCGCTTGACTCTTTTGGAAAGAAAGTATACCCAAGTGTATCTTGAGAATGCATCAACAATGACAAGTGTATACTTCTCATGCCGGATTGATCCGGGATCGACAGTCCAAAGAGATCCATGTGCGTGAGGTGAAGGCAGCCTTTTGATGGAGAAATTTTGTTTGGTTTGAATGATGCTCGGGTGTTTACCCTTTCACAGTGCAGAGCATGGTTTGTCTTTGCAAAGACCACTGATGGCAAGCCAAGGACCTTGTTTTGTTTTGCCAAGTTGTTGAGGTGTTTGAAGTTTAGGTGTGAAAGTCTCTATGCCACGCCAATTGATAGTTTTAAGGGCTTTTGCAAAGAGACAAGTTCCATCTTGGGAGAGAGTTGACATGTCAAGCACATAGACATCATCTCCTAGAGCTATCAACACAACTTTCTTGTTGGCATTAAAAATGGTACCTTGTTTATCATTGAATTGTACAATGAATTTTGCATCACATAGTTGATCGACACGAGATTGTATTTGAGACCCTGACATAGGCTATTCTAGAGAAAACTATTCCATTGCAGCCATCAACCATAACCTTCAAGGGGACATGATGAGTTATCACCAAATACTACCTTGGGCCTCGTTCCTTTACATACTTGTGCAGATATTCCTTCACACCACCATGCTTCTTGAGTATCCACCGCCTAAATGCCGATAGGCTCCTTGGCATGTCTCGCACAAGTAGTAAACCAATTAGTTTCAGCACTCCACTTACCAGTGGGTTGGATCTCAAGGTCTCTTTGAACTTAGCAATCGATTCATGGTCAAGAGGTGTGCATGATGCTACCACGTTTTTGATTTAGAGGTCGAGGATGACTCAAATGACTCTTGGTTGTTTGGAATTTCTCCTTGCATGAATGATACCGCCATGTTGGGATGTCTCATGAGTCGGATTACCGATATATCACAAAGATGTATTCATGAGACAATCATCCCGATGATGATCATTGAACCCACAAAGAGGGCAAGAGAAAAGGTTTTGCTCTATTCTTTGGAGGCTTTTAGAGGATGAAGCATACCGATGACCAACTTTGGTATAGTTTGCTTGTCCGCCATACGCGGATGATCTGGCCGTCTGATCATCCTTTTGCGCATCATGCAAAAAGGATTCTATAGCGCCGCAGGTATGTGGTGTAATGACACAGCTCACACTTTTGTTTGTTTTTGGAGGTTGACTTAGACTTTGAGGAACCGGAGGAAGCTGACTTTGTCTCCTTGATTGGTTCAGAACTTTTCAATGGATTCCATTTTTCAAGTAGCTTCCTCACAAGTTCGGGCCAGTCGGATTTGGTCACCTTCAAAGGGGACAATGGATGATGAGGTTTAAGTAGGAGTAGACTCTTGTTGGATTAGTTTTGCTTGTCTTTGTAGGATGGTTCTACCAAGTCCGGACCTTTCTTTTGGTGAATGAGGATTGAATTGTAGTGGAGTAAGCTCGAGCTTGGAAAGACATCAAGAGGTTTCAGTGGAAGCGGAAGTGCTTGAGATTCGGCTGCACTCGTAGATGTGTTCAGCACCACCGGCACATCAGGAGCCTGCTCTTAGAGCTTGACTTTCGTGCTCTAGAATCCTTCCGTAATCAAGTTTGAAGCTTACTCTCGTGATTGACTCGCTCAATCCATTCACCGGAACTGAATCACCAACATACTTGTAATCATGCCACCGCACACAAATGGCTTAGGAGATCCGCTTTGGAGAGTCGTGAGATGATCTTCACCTATGACTCTCTTCTCTAATGGGGGCTCCCACAATATCAAAGACCCTCGGATTCTTAGTGTCCAACTTTTAAGAACATCATTTGCCTTTTAAGTTCATCTTGAAGATTCTTTCTTTTAACTAGTTCGTTTTGAATTTGCAAAGTGACGTACTCAAGCTTAGCTTGTTTTAAAATAAGCAATTCATCCCTACACTTATTCAATTCAAAACTTAGCTTGTTGTACTTAGAAAAAGATTCAAATTTTGCTCTTCTACAAACTTAAGGTCAACATTTAGATAATTCATATAAGATCGCCAATCGAGTCATCATCCATAGAAAGTAAAATGTTTACCTTCTTCATTGTGATGTTGACCCATTCCCCGTTCCTAGCATGATTCTTCCCAACAAGCTAGCTTTGTCTCGAGAGAGCCATTAGAGCACCGACATGTACCATTTCATCATCCGATGAGATTGGCTCTTCATCCAGCCAAAGGTTTCAAAGAACAAGGCCTTTGTTCTACCCCGCACGATTGAACAATTTTTGTTGTTTCGAGGGACTGGCTCAAGCAATGCAAGCTTAGCTTTTGCTTTCTTATACTTAACTTCATAATCAATGGTTTTGTTAAGATCAGATTTGTTTTGAACATTTTGATGAGATCGATAGATTTTGGTTGAAATTTGCTAAAACTCAAGACCGATTGATCCCGATGGTTTGTAAGAGGGTTCGAAGTTTTTGAAAAACGCCTTTTGCAAAATGGCCCTTTTATGACACTTATAGCATCTGGTTCTCTGTTTTTAGCAGCTTGAAAAACCTTTGTTTCTTTTATAAACCTTCGAGTTAGCGAGGAGTGCCCTTCCTCAAATTCAAAGATTCGTGTCATTTAGGTACTCTTCACTTGATCTCTCATCGCTCATCATCCGAAGTTTTCTTGAAAATCTTGAACTACATTGTTAGAAAAGAAAGCAGTTAATATTGGTGATGAGGTAGTGGTCGTGGACTTCTTGACTTCCTCGAGACTTCTTTAAGTCGTGGTATCGCCTGTTGATGAGGTTTTCCTCATAGACAATTTCCCATAATCTTCGTGAAGCTCAAGATTTTGGATATGATTAGCATTCCCGAGTCCCCGAGAGAAATTCAACCACTTCTCGAGGAGACTGCTTACAAAACCAACATTGATTTCATGCTTAGACAACTTAACACCATCATTTGAAAGTTCATTTAAAAGAGTTTTGTATCCGGTGTAAGTTTGAGAGAGAGTTTCTGAGTCCTTAGCCCCGAAGGTGTTATACTTCAAGTTTCGTGTCCATTATCCTGCTTTCCTTGGTATCGATGGTCCTTCATGACTATGAACTAGGTCATCCTGTGTTTGCTTAGCACTACGCCTATATCGGACTCCATAATATCGCCGTGAAGACAAGATATTATGATATTTTTGAGTCTGGTCCCGGTTGACCACTCTCCTTTCATCCTATCCACCGAGCTCGTGTCTGGGCAACCCTTCGCCAGTTTGGGACAAATGGACCTTAATTTATACACTTGATATAATAAGGTTCCATCCCAATCAAATAGCAAAGCATTCGCTTTTCCATTTGTTGAATTTGCCAACTTCAAGTCTGGGGCAATAAAATGAATAAGCTCCACCCTTTTATCGACTAGTGGGGTACATCAATTTCACCATTAAGGATCCTAATTTAAAACTTTTAGAGCGGCCAAAAAATGAGTTTTATAATTAACCCGGCTCGATACTCTGTTGTTCCCTCGCTCACTATCGTTAAAAATGCTTAAGTTTATAAAACAAGTTAAAGTGAACTATGACCAAATTAACATAAAGAAAACATACTAAGTAATTTTCAACATCATATTCTTATTAGAAATAAATCAACAAAGAATACGCTACCCAAGTACTCATGAATAGTACTTGGGATTGAAATGACAAAGTTAGTGATTCCTCTCTAAGCTCAAATAAGTCCGAGCACAACTCTTAGAGCTCACCGAGCTATCTCAGAACAGTTGATGGAGGAGTGAAAAGATGGTCATGCGGTATGTGTTTTTACAATTCAAAAGCTTAACCTTTTCACTCCATCTCTTATGCTATTTATACATGTATGATATTTGACTCTTCCTGCTTGACAACCGACATCATACGTAAGACAAAATATCATGTATTTTGTCTCGCTACAAAGACTATTCTAGGTAAGAGACAAGACTACTTTCCCTAAACTCGATGATGACCGAACCGATCTTTTGCCATTCAGTGGAAAGTTGACTTTGGTTGATAAGGACTTCGCCTTATCCTGATTCAAACTTTCCGCCTTGTCCCGCTTTTCTTCGCCTTTACATCCTTCGGCCTTCTACTTCAGCTTGTCTTCGTAAGAAGTTGGAGAGGAATTTAGGGATTCAATAGTTATTGTCATCACTCACCTAATCCATCATCTTCTTCTTGACTCCGCTTCACCCATTAAGTTCCGCCATCGAGTGGAGAGACTCCTTCACTGTGACTGGTATCCTCGAAGATGACTCACCGAGAGGCTATGCACTCTGACTCGATTAGTGTTAACGGATAAAATACTTGGGCTATTTTCTATTCAAATCCTAGATTAAGGGGTTTGGGTATTTATCAACCCAACAATGCAACTTCCCTTTTATTTATGAATGAAATAGGTTTTTTTTTTTCGTTATTTGTAACGCAGACGAGCCTAAAATTTATATACACTTATTATGTAAACATATTCCGCCATTTATAAGCTCCAAATCACATATCTATTATATTGGTACAATCGATGAGTTCCGAAAGTATATGATTGCTTAAAAGATGTTAGTAGACTTACACTAATTTTGCTCGCCATATTATCATAAATTCTAATCCAACTATGGTTGCTCAAAATATATACATTTTCATTTTCTTTCTAAACCTTTTGATAGATGTATCATAGATTCATAGTGGATGTCAATTTGGTTCATAATGAATGGTGGCTCCATTCTAGATACAAGTCGCTAAATGGGCATACGCTTTACTGTCGGAGCCACAAGTCACCTAATTGGCAATGTAACTTGTTTTCGTGAGACCGAGGTTAAAGCATCTTGACTTCATCTCAATTTTGTAGCTTATTCTATAAGCTTTAATCCATGCTATTAGGCTTTTTAGAGTAACTTGGCTTTTGTTGTTAATCCAAACACCCCATATAAGCAATCTTTAATTTTCTCGTAAGGGTGTTTGAATATGCTTTTATTGTGGCTTAATAGCTTTCTAAAGGTGTTCCTATAAACTTATTTCCATGTTTAATGTAATTTTTTTAAGCATGAAAGTTAGCTTATTTTTATGGATGAAAATTAGCTATTAAACATCGTTCTAAATCACAGATTTTGATAATCATATATCTATTATTCTATTAAGCTACTTTTTATTTATTTATCATGGTTAACATGTAGTCGGTCATGTTTTTGTTTGTTCAGATTTTGTTATATGTGATTCTAATTTTCCTATTGTTTTGTTGCTTCAGATAAAAAAATCTATGGAATTTCTTTCGTATACTTTTAATACTCAATATTCAAGTGATTTAAATCAAGTTTGTTGCTACCTGTTATTTTAATCCAACCAGAACCAACATGTACAACTTCATTTGGTGTTACCCAAGAACGCCACGACTCGCGCAAGATGTTGTTGACCTCATGATAACCGAGCCGCAAGAAACGCTATCTCGTCTCTTGATTGAGATACAAATCACATCATTCCTATTTTGCCATAGCTATTAGCATCTTTGTGAAGTTTCAAATTGCCGCCATGTACCTGTATTGCAGTACGCTCTTTGAATGCCGAAAGCACCATTGCCAATGGATTGGCTATAAATGCTTATGGTCCCATCGCGACAATTTGATGGCATTGCTACGATGGGGTATGAGTCACAGATCTATTTGTAATTTTGGTCTTAATATATAGAGTGAATCAAAGTCCTAAGTCAGGGCCTGTTGTAATCTTGCAAGATAGCTCTCAACCTTATCATGCGATCAATCATTACAATTAGATTTAGTAGGGATGGAAAACGTTGTCCCATACGGATTATTAGTTGTTTATTTCCGATGTTGATGCTTATTCTCAACTAAAAGATGTTTTGATCATGTTAACGGTGACAAGTGGGTGTTTTTTTTTCGAGATTCCTACATTCTATGGAGACAAGGTTGATGGTAGATGACTGGGGGTGGTTTTTCGAGACTCATGCACTCGTGGAATATGGTTCGGTTAGGTAGGTTAATTTGTGAGAAATGATCAAGTTGCCATATCATTTTCTATAACTTTGGCTTGAAATGTATTTGAAATTTGCATATGTTTCAATCAAATAAAGTTAATGAATTGTTAACACTAGCTACTAGCTATGCTATTGCTTTATCTTTTCATTCGAGCAACCGTTATGAAGATGTAAATTGCACTTTCACTAATTTGGTGTTTTGAAGAAGCATGAGCATGCCAAGAAGCATGAAATCAAAATCCTAAACCTTAATATACTATTCCCTAACCTAAACCCTAACTCAAACCCTAATTAATTAGTCAATTAAAGTCCAAATGGCAAACTTATTCGATTCTTTGGTATGTAGAAGATTATATTTGAGCTTATATCATAAACATTTTTGTGCAGATAGCTATAAAAGGATACGCAGTCAGGAGTGGACGTGGAATCGAGCTTTAGTTGATATATCTACCGATGGGTAAAACATGGAAGGAGGCATCTCGATACCAAAAGATCCGCATTCAATATGTTATTGATGATGAAAATGCGATAAATGGGCTGGTACTTTTGAAGTCGAAAGTCGATGTACACCTCAATAGAGATTGTTGCAAAGCAAGATGTCATCTCCTGTCTACTTCAAGCGGACAACCTTCTCGAGTCGATAATATTAACGACTTTTGTTAGTGGTGGTAATTTTGACCCATATACCATTAAATGGGTTTTTATCTTCGGGTGAATGGGTTCTAAAAAGGATTTTAAACATAAAGTAAATGGGTTGAGTGGCTTAAAAGTTATTTGAACCGCCCATCAGGGAAGAGGAAGGTGGTTGTTGCCACATATTAAGCTTCTTTGACGATTGACGGATTTCTATGTCATTGACCTCGGTTTCGCTTGGCGTATGTGTATAACCCAGCAAGGTATTGATTCGCTTGTTATAACAACACCTATATCTCGCATCGCCCGCAACGCGCCGGGTCGCTGTGTCGTGCCAGTCCTGGAACATATAATGAAAAGTTTTTAATAACGAAATGTCGTCACTGATTCCCCGAGATTCAGAGATAACCGATGTCATAACGCTAAATTTGAAAGCAATGGGATAAACGATTGGCTTTTGATTTCATGGACCCACCGTCCCCTCAAGCTCTTATATCGCCTTGAACAGCCTTTACACTCTTGGAGCACTAGATGAAGAAGGGTTGCTAACGATTAGGTAACGATGATAATTTCCACTTGAACCTCTTTGTCTAAGATGATGTTAGCAAGCGTTGATTGGGTTGAGTGATGATACCGACTATTATCGCTATGATTACTTTCAAATACGGTAATGTCTTTTATAGACCTCGAGAAACAAGCACAAGCAAGATCGTAAGAAGGCCCAGCTTTTTCTACCTAAGGAGATCATTTAACTTTGCTTGTTGTTTATGATCCTTGGAAGGCTAAGAACTTTTCGGAGGCATGGTGTTCGAGAATTTTCGCAAATTTAAATCGCCAGCAAGATGTCGAGAAGCAGGCTTCTATCCATCATGGACAAGTATAAATTGGATGTTGTGAAGTGGCTGGAAGAAATTATACAAAGATACAAAAGGCTATAATCGCAGGATTTTTCTTCATGCCGCCTCGTGAAGACCCAAAAAGAAGGATACGAATGTAGTTGAGAACCAATCCGCTACATACACCCGTGTAGCTTTTCAAAAGAAACCCCGATTGGGTCATCTACCACGAGCCGCTTATGACAACAAAAGAATACATGCCCCGCCACATAGTAGATCCAAAGTGGCTAGTCGAATTGGCACCAAGGTTCTTAAGGTGTCGATCCTACTAAATTGCATGCCGTAAAAGACAAGAAAGGATAGAGCCTCTTTATGATCGCTACAACGAGCCTAATTCGTGGAGGCTCAGCAAAACGACGGCTTGATCTGGTTGAAATAAAACATATCCTTGTCAATACTCTTTATTGTAGTGCTTACACCATGAACTCCGCATGACAGCCTTTACACCATATAGTTTGTCCTTGTATATTTTGATGAGCTAAACGAATGTAAAGATTTGCCCTTTGCCAAATGGTATGCTCAATGTTATGCTCTTTGTCACTGATAACATAAACGGTGATCAACTTTTTCTATTTGTTTTCTCATATTTTTAAGTACCTTTGTAGACGATAATTAAAAGATTTACATATTAATGATGCTAATTATCTACAACTCGTGAAGTTAGGTTGTGTCGAACTCCATAAAATCTCAATGATTGTCGACATATAAAGTTATTCATGTAGTATAGCTTAAAATATGCAAGTAAATGAACTTTTGTATACTAACAGTGAAAAGATCTTCAATGTAAATAAATGTCTGGGCCTAGGTTCTAAACTGTGGACCTCTAGTGAGACTAGCGTGTTAAGTTTCTTTTAGCTTATATAATATTTATCTTAGGTTCAGACTAAATGTACTTGTATAGTCTATACACCCACTGACATATAACAAAAGATGGCATGCATAGTAAATAGTAATTGTGGTATGAGAACCGAACAAGCAATCATTATTGGGACATTTTAGATGAGGAATAAATTCCTACGTAAGTACTTTTGATCCAAAGGATACTTCATGCTCAGATTAAGCACGCACATCATGTTTAAGAAAGATGTGTTAATTACAATCAAACTATTTCTTGGCATACTTGTTAGCGCGGAAGCCTAAATAATAGATCTAACGCCTTTTCACATCTAACTCATCAACAAAAATCGCCATAACAGACTTTGTTGTCTAATTGAAGTCCTACCAACATTCACAACAACCCGTCTAAAACAACCCGTTCTTCACTTATAGGGTTCCTTTGGCAACCATAGTGGAGTAACTCGTTTGAGATTATTGAATTTTGCAGATGCTAATTTCATCTTTTACAGATATCAATGCATTTCCTCCCCGATACTAATCAGATAGCTAATCACCGAAGTTTTTCAAATAAGTGTCACATACTCTGCACTCGCAGAAAGGTCATAACATTAAAATGAATAATGTCCCAAGAACGTTTAGAAGGCCAAGGAAGGACTTAAAGCCGACGCTTTGAAGAAATGCATTACGTAAATCGCCGTTGTGGTTTGATGAAAGTTACGGAGATCATCCTCGCCGATATCATTTGCATAAATGGTTCTAAAGGTAACGCTTGTTTCTTTTTGGTACCTCGCCCTTTATCCTTTCGGGATTAATGGCAAAACGCAATTACATACCTCGAGAGAGACCAAAAGTGGTATTAATTAGACACATGAGTGACTAAAAGTGAAAGAAAACACTACATTTAACGGCTAACTATGCAAATTGTTTGTTTGTTTGTTTGTTTGTTTTTTTTTCTTTCTTTCTTTCTTTCTTTTTTTCTTGTAGTCTTCTTCTATAGACGGTCTTATGAAATGAAGCTAAGTTCTTTGCTAAATTGACAAGTGAATCTGTTAACATTGTTCTAGCAGTAATGGTGCAAGCACAAAGGCAACTTTAAATGTATTTTGGTTAATCTAAGTCCGAAACAAAGTACACAAAAGACATGACAAAATCATCAAATATGGCTTTTTTTTTCATCAAGTAAATCATATGTTGTGAAATTTCTTTATGGTAAGATTGTCACTTATAGTACAGAGGTCCCTATTCATTTATTGAAGTTCCCCATTGTCATTCTCCGCTATTTAGAGTAAATAAACACTTAATATTAGCACATTGGTGGACCGTTTATTTCATTCCACTCCAAGTGTTACTAAACCATCAAGTAGTATATTTTGGTAACCATCGCTACATGTTACTAAACCAATCGCTAGTGTATTTTGGTAACCATCGCTAGTGTTACTAAACCATCTGCTAGTATATTTCATTCCACCTTAGTGTTACTAAACCACTGCTAGTATATTTTGGTAACCATTCTTCAATGATGCAAATGTTCTCAATAAGCAACCTATAGTGCCCAAGTATGTCAGTCAGGTGGGTTCATTGACAAATTGTATGTCATTTTTCAAAGGGTTTTATCCAAGATTCGAGCACCTTCCTCCACAACTCGCACCATCCAAGTCAACATGTAAGATCGCCTTCTCGCAAAATCTAAATTAGCAGATCTTATAACTGATGCGCGGATGATGAGTCCGTTAACCTTTCTTCTACTTTGGAGAAATTGTATGTATGGGAGAAAATTGTACAAGGCAAGAAAAGGTAATAGGATCATTATCATCTTAATAGTGAGCATTAATTTATTATTTATTGGATATGTACAATCGTGAAATGATTATTCACTCTCACTGCGTGATGATTAGAATGATTCCTTGTTTAGCCATTCACGATTTCTTTTAGTAATCTCATATTGATACATCAGGTGGTTGGTTTGGTTTTAGGATGAAGAAAGGATAAGGATCATGTAAAAATGCACCGGAGGTTAATTGAATGGATGCCAATGGAGCGTAACCGGAGTAAGATCGGTACGCAGAGGCTTCTATACAAAGGTTAACAACTAAACTTAATGTATCAATCAAAGCTATTGATGCCATATCTAGTGAGATACACAAGGTTAGGGACAAAGAACCGCAAAACTAAAGTCGGGAATTGATCTACGGTATGAACCTCTCTCGTGAAGCTCGCTTTTGTACTTACAAGTTACAAGATGTAACCGTGTTTGATATGCCGTTTGAAACTGATTATTACAACTTAAGTCATCATAACTAAGTTTACCTTTTTCACAACATGTATATCGTTAGTCTCTGGACTAAATAAAATTTTACTAGACAAATCCATATATTGTTTCTCTTGCCCCTTTATCTACAAGCAGTAGTATGTGGTTCTGATTACCCAACATCGATAATCACTTCGAATGCACATCCAAACACCTCAATTTCATGCACAAACACATGCGCCTCTTTATTCTTTCACAAACACTCATGATTTGTGTAAGACCGTCATATCCTAATGTGGGCATTTAGATACATAACACTAGACGCTAACCGCTATTCAGTATTATTACAATTATCTCTCAAAACGATGCTCTCGGCTTACATCAAAGATCAAATGGTCACACCCGATTCTAACTATAGATTTTATTTTGTTCTCTACAGACTAATAAGAATGTGGCAATCATTTGTGCAATGTCATCGAAGACAATTTCAAGCCATCATGGACAAGGTATCGACTCTAAGCAAACACAACCCTTGAAAGAGATGTTTACGAACCACTCTTGAGCTTAAAACAAGACGGTAACTCCGTGCCAACATTTTAATAACCTGGATTAATGCTTAGAAATCATATGTTGATTTAAATGGTTGGCTCATGAATGCATTGATCACAAACCAAGTAACCCTCGCTGCTAATGTTTTTTCCTCGTTTATTTATGCAAAGATACCATTTTCGGTTGATGATATATCAAAGTCAATGAAACAAATAAATCTCGATGTCTAACCTCCACCTATAATCCGTGATAATTGTGGATTTAGCTTTTGTTGCCACGGGCGTAACTAACTATCATTTTCCATAATCGGATGATTCTCTCCCATCGAATCTAAATATGGGTTCACGATACTAAATCTTATCTTTAAGCATTGATTGTCTCTTGCAAGAAGAATGTCTTTTGTGAAAAAATTGTAACTAACCATACCTAGAGAAAGAAATATTTGCCTCAAGGGATACACCTGAGATACCGGTATTAGTACATCTTTATAGTATGTTGTACAAATGGTTATTAACAATTCTTGATGATAGGGTGATTCTTCAGTGTTAAAAAATGTAGGTTGTTACTAAAACTTAGTTGCTCAATTCTTATGATGGTCATGAATGAATTAAACACCGAGATTCTGCTAAGAAGATTAAATGTTAGCAGATGCTACTTAATTGTAGAACAATATAGTAAATCTTGTACCAAATGACCGATCTTCTAACATATAGGATTATAACATGGTATTTCATGTTCATACATTACGATATTCTGTAGTGTTTGAACCAAGCTAGATGAACCCCATATAATAAAAAACAACAAAAATGATCATACATTATCTCAATTTCCTCTCACTGGAACTCATGTCAATAAAGCTTGTAAATTCAGAAAAACTTCAACATAAAATGTTGAAATATCAAGATAACTTTCGTGATAAATTTTTCAATCCACAACCAATGCATTTAAGCATCATTGCACTGCTATTGCTCAAAGCTTGACAATTTAACTCCTAGAAAATCTCGATATTCCTAAGCATTTCAATCCCGTAGGGACAAGCTTTCCTACTAACCTTTGATATATCTTGTGGGCACAATGCACATAGAAGAAATAACAAACCCTGCAACATATAATTACTATTAACACAAAGTTCCAAAATTGAACTCTTGAATAGTCATGCATAGATTTGCCTTGTGACCAACAACCTCAAAAGAACAATACACTGAATAAATGCAAATCATCTATTGAATAGTCATCCTTTTGTCCCAAATTGACTATCCATGTTGATTTTTGAAACGAGTTTGTGAATATGCATCTTTATACCATCAGATAATGCATGTCACAATTAAGAAGTAACTTTTATCTACTTTGCTAAAATTCGTGAAGTAAAATACTAATCAGTTTCTCTATATAGGATACATTTTCACATAGCAAAATAATTTATCAAAAGTAACGATCTATATTATCTGAAATCATGTTAAAGATTGTGCATGGGAGTTATAAAAAGTTAAGATACAAACTTGGTGTGTAGAGTCTACGACACCACCTTGTTCAATCTCGCCAAGTAAGAGACGCATTTCTCACCAACTTCATCCTGAGGCATAAGCTCTTTCTTTTCATCAATATCCATGTCATCATTCCCTCGGGCATAAGAAATTATAGTATCAACAAATAAGAGACAACCGGATGTCGCCACCAATTTCTTACTACCGTTTGTGGTATTACAGCCCTACAGGCATCACAATAGCATGAATAAGTGCCACCAAAGACTCACCTGCTCATTGTGTTCAAATATTTTCCTCTCTACTGGAAATTTGTAGGTATTGTATTCTTAGCACCAAAGTTCACCATGTCTAAAGCTCCCACACTAAGAACAAAGGGAATTTTCTTTTCTATTATTGCATCAAACCGGATTCTTCACAGCCATGACACCTCCAACAACATAGTCCGCTAACCCCTCGTTGTTGTAATGTCCAAATGCCCTTGCAAAAGTAAAAAGTAAATATATTATAAGAACCATTTCAATTGAATTAGATCCAAAATGGCATTCAAAAGTTACCTCGTGTAAATCAACCGCATCCTCCATAGCTCTTCCACCAACACCGTTGCATGAAACACCAACGTCTCATATAACCTTTTGTTCAATCTTTCTTTCACAAGATTTACACACCTGAAGTTGTAACCCTCAACATGGTCAAACTAACTACACTTGTCACTACCGTAAAAGCAAAGATTCTTTCAATTCACAAGCCATCCAAACCATCCGTAAAAGCAAAGACCCATTAGCCAAAACTACCACTTCACATTATTAATACCAATATCCACCACCGATGGAAACAAAATCAAATCCATGTACCAACATAGATTCGGTTTGACCATCGCTACGCTTGATACATTTAGGTATGCCAAGTGGTAGAGACTTCTAGATGAGAGTGAGGTTCCTCCGCCGCCACCAAGCCCAATAACGCCTTAAAGGAGTCCACATTGGTGAGCCTTTTAATGTAAAAGAGCGAGCCCTTTATTCATGATTTCAAGGGCTTCACCTCAAGCATCCGAAGTTGAGTTTTGGCCTTTGATTCATAGTAGCTAGAAAGAAGTTCTTTCGAAACATACTTAAAGTCCTTGAAGTTGGTTATCTGGTTTGGTCCAACCGACAGATCCACAACTACAACTTGAACATGCATTTATCGATATGCAGACTCTTTATAATTAAGGTAGAGATAACATAAACCATCATCTCCAAATTGGCTATCAACAAAGACTTCTAGTAATGTAAGGAGCGCTGGATTGTTATTAATCAAGCTTATCTCGATTATTTGCTAGTGAAATAAGCCATTTTGAATGATCAAATCAAACCTACTTCGACAAAATAAATTTTATTTCACTCAAGATATATAATGGCAAGAATTCTAAATAAGGATTCACAAACTCAATTTTTCATTCTAAATTATTAGATAATCGTAACCATAACCAATGGCTCTAACTAAATTATACAATAATCACTTTACAAAAATGACTCTATATATAATTAAAATGTAAGCCTACATATATTATGAACCCATACCTACGTAATAAGTTAGAATCATTGTTGAATAATAAACCTAAGGAGAAACAAAGAGATGCTAGGTCATCATATCAAGCTAGATCCACAACCCTTCCAGCAAATATACTAGCAGCTGGTTTCGGTGAACGTAGCTGGTAACTAGCTAACTAGCAGTGGTTCGAGAAACGTAGGGCAAGGGTTACCAAAATATACTAGCAAAGGTTACCAAAATATACTTTCCTCATCCGGCCTTTT
Source organism: Chrysanthemum makinoi (assembly GCA_910596185.1). Classification (NCBI taxonomy): domain Eukaryota; kingdom Viridiplantae; phylum Streptophyta; class Magnoliopsida; order Asterales; family Asteraceae; genus Chrysanthemum; species Chrysanthemum makinoi. The sequence continues at coordinate 182,934,365 of OU343218.1, read as the reverse complement.
CAATCACGATTTCGCAAACACCTCATTCCAAAAACGTCCTCCCCTCACCACTCCCAACAACCTTAAAATACCGCGATATTTCTAACTAAACTCTCCATACAATCATTAGGAAAACCAAACTCCCTCTTAACATGAACCAACTTATCCGTACTAACTACATTATTTTTCGACATCATCAACAATTAATTGAATTGAATTAATAAATGTTATAGAAAAGAAACAAATGGAATGAATAAGAAGAATAGCAACTGATAGAGGCTGGGAGGAAAGGTTAGCATTCAGTTCGCTAGGTGATCGCTGATTGATGGTTGGATATGTGTTGATATGGTGAAGTACCGGGGAGAGGGTACAGGGTAGAAGTTTATGTTAAAGCAAAAATTAAAAAGGAATTGGTAAGGAAAGAAGCGATGCTCAACATGTAAACATAGTTAAAGGTATAACAGTCATTGTAATTTAAAAAGTATTTAAAGTTATGTGAAAAAATATAAAAGTACAAAAGTACAATTTTAAAAATCGGCTTAAATTAATTCGCAAGTCGCCTCTAAGACGGGAATGATAAAAGGAATAAATAATACTTTCTAAAGTTTGACTTTTTCCTCGAAAATATCAAAATAAAATCGCCGAATCTTAAAGTCATGGATATAAATGATTATAAATCATAGGCATCGGTGCTGTAATTCCAATGATTGGTTTCAAAAAGTGTAACATTTGTAAGACTCTGACGAAAGGAAAAGTCGCAGAAGTCTCAAGGTTTATTTTGGAAATACCCAAACTTTTTTTCTAAAAAGTGTTGACACCTTGAGCAAAAAGTATATTCTCATAATTACCCCATTAGAAAGGGCTTGTTTCTTTTCACTTTTGAATTAAGGGTTTTAAAAGTTGTGAGCCCTTATATGTTATTTCGTCTGATTGGGGAGGGGGACATTTTCCACTTTTTTGCAATATAAACGATTTAAGAGAATACAAGTGGACCCAAAGAAGAAAAAGAAACATAAATCTATTTGTGGCCCCACCACTAAAGACAATAAGACTCAATAACAAAAAAAATAAACAACCCCTTAGGTATGGTGCCCTGAGGTTAAACTTTAAAAATAAACAACCCCTTAGGTATGGTGCCACATCAACTTTAACATTTCACTTTAACTTAACAAAAAAAACACCCTTTATCATAACTTACTCGAGTTAAACCTTAACTCAAATATTTTCAAATTCAACCCGTAAACTAAAACAAACACTTTATTTATTAAAAAACATATCACTAATTCTTAAACATATTATAATACGAAATATAAAATAACTAAAAAAAATTACAACGAAAAAAAAAATAATGAAACATAGCAAATACTTATTCATCATCGTCGCTCTCTTGCTGTTGTTGTCGTTCAAACATGCACCATAAGGTCTATTTGTAGTTGAGTATGTGTTTTCTCGGCGATTTCTTTTCCTACATCTGAGTATCACATCTTTCGACCACCTTGTTGCCTCATACTTCACGACGGATCCACCCACATTTCGTTATAGTCACGTAATGCAAAATTTTGATCTTTTAAAATCATGTTATGCAAAATAATGCAAGAATACATGATTCTAATGATCTTGACAATTTTCATTTGACGTACCGGTTGTTGTGGTATACCCCTAACGCCCTGAAGACACCAAAAGCACGCAACATCCTTTTCGGTACTTTCTTGTTTCCTAAAATAAGTATGTTTTCGTCAGCTTTTGACGAGAAGGATTTGACCAAAGTTGCCCACTGTGGGTAAATTCCAACCAAGTAATCACCTGTTCATACCTAGTTCCATTAACCATATAAGGGGCCTTGGGGCAATGTCAAGAATGTCGTTGAATAATCGGAGAGTTGTTAAAACATTAATATCGTTATTCCCCTCCATCCTTAAAATGCATGCCAAATCTATAAATCTTGAAAACAAAACCAAGCATAATTGTTGGGTATTTTATCACCCCCTACCAAATTGTCGTTACCAAGCCACCGGACAATTTCTCCATTCCCATTGCATACAATCAATGCTACCAAGCATTCCCGGAAAACCATGACACCTTCATGTCGTTGATAAATATTTTGAATGTCGGCCCATGTTGGTTTTCTAAATACTCGACATAAACAAATCAATAACGCATTTGTTAAAATTATCAAGACAATCACTAAGTATGCTACCCATTTTCAAATATTCAACAAACGTGACGGTGAGGTGTCATACCATTTGCGTATGGCGACGCATTACTTCATAAGAACACTTGAACTCATTTGACCCGCATAACGGGTGATTGGCTAAAAATTTAAAATGATCCGAATATTTTCGAAGTATAAGATTCATTACCTCGACTATTTGCATAAATAGTTTCGCCGCTCATATGAAATCTTCTTTGAAAATTCGGTCAATACTTACAACCTTGAATTAAATAGTCGCATAACAAACGCTTATGCAAGCTCAATTCACGATATACATGGTTACGAGTGAAGCGAGGTTGAGATGCTTCTTCCAACAACAGCATACTGTGACGCTGCCATCATAAAATCGGTCATTGGCCATCAACGCCGCACCATTGTCGAGGTAATCGTCAATTTGATTCGGATCCATTGTGAATGAACAAGGTTTTTTTTTTTTATTGTAGAGAGGAAGTATATAAACTTGAATTTGAATTATGGAAGTGTGAAAAAAATGGTGTGTTATTTGGGTATTTAAAGTGATAAAAAAACGGTTTTGAAATAATAGACATTCTAGCCGTTTAAAACGGGAGAAAA
>OU343218.1:182924101-182926601 GCA_910596185.1 Chrysanthemum makinoi | reverse complement strand
GTTGATTAGAAATGTACATATTATTCTTAAACCATGGACATTGAACACCTAACTTACTTTAAAGAGGATTTGACCAACATCCCGGTGTGGGTTAAATTCCATGATGTTCCTCTTGATATGTTTTTCGATGATGGCCTTAGTCTCTTGCCACATTGATAGGCACACCGTTAAGTTTAGATGTCACTAAATGTGCAAGGACTCGTGGGGCCAGTAGTTTTGCTAGATGCATGATTGAAGTGAAGTCGATGAGGTGCTTAGGGAACCTTAATGTTGAGATACCGTTACTTGATGGATTTGGTTCGACTATTGAGAAGATAAGGGTTGAATATGAGTGGAAGCCACCTCTATTGGATACATGTAAGATTTTTGGTCATACTCTTATGGATTGTCCTAAAGTGTTGAACCTCCCGCCAAACCTACTAAGCGTGTTAATGATGGTTTCAAGACGTTAATAACAAGAAGGGAAAGCAAAGTTCATATTCCGTCCGGAGGTTTACTAAACCCTGTTGTTGCAAGCGTTTAATAATAAAACCCAAAAAAGACCAACCTAAAAAAAGAAGTAAAAGAAGAATGCCTCCATGGGGCTCGTTCAAGTGGAAAACGATCTCTACATCTAACCGGTTTGATGCTCTTAATACTGATATATGGTATTCCTTCTAATGACACCAACAAGGCGTTGGACTCGATCACAAATGGAAGTTAATGAAGATAAGTCTACTAAGCATGTGCATCAGACGCAGAACCCCTGAGTGATTTGAAAGAGATGGAGTCTGGATGTGGCTCCTAAAACTAGTGCATCTTAGATCTACTAAGAGAGTTAACCCTTTCTCTAAAGTGGGAGAGATCGTGGTTTCGATTCTGAAGATTGGTGGTTGCTAACCCATTTGATGAGTCTGCTAATCTATTCGGTGGTGGCCATGAATTTGAAGATGAGTATGATGACTATGACTACGATGACTATGCGAATCGTGTCATGATCTTCCGGAAATTTGGATGCCTTTAATGCCATGTATGGCACCAAGCTTAAAGGTCCTAGGAAGTAATTTTCATATGTCCTATGTTATCATTTGAGTAGTGGTTTGTTTTCTTGTTTAGAAAATAGGAAGTATCTTGTTATGTAAGCTTTATGCCTATGTAACGGGCTGAGATATGGGATTCCACTCATATCCATTGTACTTAAACGTTTCTTTTTGGTTAATATATTTTAGTGTAGATTACCCCTACCCAAAAAAAGCTTGAACCCAAGTCCTACAGTGATGAATATGAGCGCAATTGAAATTCCTGGGGAGTTATACATTTGTGTATTGATAAGACCATTCACTATTTCTTGAATGGAATATAATTTGATAACATTCATGGGCCGAGCACAGACAGAAATGGAGATGTACTACTATTGTTGAATTGGGTTCAACACAATATCACACCCATTGGGCTTTGAGCCCAGCAGATCCAAATAGCAACCACGTGGGTCATTAAACCCAACCCGACTCAAAGCTTCGACTCACCCAGTCGACTCAATTACCACAAGACATACGGTTTGGCCATGTCTAAAACCTGTCGAGCCCAAGGTACCAACCAGGTCAACCCCAAGTCAACTCATATTACCAACACCAATTTTTCCCATATTTGTTCCCACCATGATGATTCCGAAATGAGATAGTAAAGAAATCGACTCACAAATTTCATGACTCCATTCCTTTTAAACTTGTTTCATCACACGAAAATCAAAACAACAATTTTTAAATCTCGTATTAACATATTTATCCACGAAAACATCACATCTAATATTTGAAGTAGACTTAATCGATTTCAAAATATAGAAAATAAATGAAATACAAACGAGTTATGTTTTACCATGATATAAAGAGAGGAAACGAAGGATGTGATGGCGTCTTTTACGAGTACAACTCGTAACCATCCAAGCTTGACCCTTAGAAAAACATTTTATTTCAAAAACCCTAACAATCCGAATCTTATATTTAAGATTGGAGGCGCGTGGGTTGGTTTGAAGGTGCATACGTTGCATAATCGTGGTCACAAGACACCGATCTATCGTTTGGGATAGGTGGTGTAATTATTTGAGGTCGTCGGAATTTTGGCCGGAGTTGGTGACGGCACCGGAACCCTAGTTATGGGTGGCCGGATTTTCATTTTAGTTAGAGAGAGATATGTGTGTGATTTTTAGAGAGAGAAAGGAAGATGTAAAATGAGGAGTGTGTTTGTTGGTTGGGGTATATATACCCCTGGAGGGATTAAAGTTGTAAATATATTAAAGTTAGAGATGACAATGAAACTAGTAAAGGGACCCTAGGTGAAACTTTGTAAAACTTGTGATATATGTGATTCGGGGCTCGTTTTAACTAGTAAACGAGGGATTCGTGACTCGAGAGTTACGCCAATGTTTTAAAATATTATTTCCACTAAAAATGATATAAAATACGACTCGTAACTCAATTTAGATCAAACGGTCGCTCTAATTGACGTTTCTCCAAAAACGACG
>OU343218.1:182896621-182924001 GCA_910596185.1 Chrysanthemum makinoi | reverse complement strand
CATCGAGGAATTTACGAGTTGTCACAACCTCACCTCCTTAAAAGGAATCGCATCCTCGCGATTCAATTCAAGTCATCCGTTAAATTCTAGAAGGAGTGAGTGCAAAAGCACGAGGGCTTATCTTCACGTTCTCTACGTGAATCACGGATCTTATTGCCAGTTTCTATGAACTTGAAGACGGAGAGGTAACTTTACTAAAGTTGTTAGGTTTCATCATCTATGATTTCGATAGGTCAACGAAGTTCAAAGCACCCAAAGATAGATTCCTAAAAAGGATAACGATTTTTTGGGAATTCGCCAAGTTAGACTATTGTCAGGTTGGAAGTTCACTTGTTAGAAGAGAATTGCTGAAGTATTTTCATGAGATCAGAAGTTATAGTTAATGAGGTATCGGCTTTGTTGAAGCTTGATTATATATAGTCTTATTTAGTTTTATGCTTATACGCTTAGAACAATAGGTTCCTTATATAAAGGAACACAATAGTATGATTGATGTAAGGTTTGAAAAACAAAGTTTTAGTAATATTCATGAGGATCAACGTGTTTTATTTATGCTTTTGCTTATAGATTTTTCGCAAGAATATAAGTCGTAGAGCTATTAGTTTTCTTGTGATTAATAGTAATACTAACAATCTGCGAAGTGCCCGCGAGTCTTTGTTTCAACAAGACCGCCTCATACCACTTATCTAAAGACCCGATAGATCTTGGCACCGCAGACGTTGCATTACTTATGTAATCACAAGCAAACCATTGACAATCTCTACGAATTTCTTGCTGAAATCAAATATAAGCACAAACACAAATAACTACAACACGACCCCTATGGATCTTTATATTACTAAAACTTTTTTTTTCAAAACTTACATCAATCATACTATTGTGTTCCTTTTATAGATAAGAACCCTAACTTGTTTCCTAGAAACGATAAGCTAAAACTAAAGAAGATATACATAATCACTTCCTAATAAAGCTCATGCATATCCTAACTAACTATAGAAAACACTTAATAACTACTCCGCAAACTATCTACGATTATACTACTTGCATTCTCTTCTTCAAAGATAAACCGTGAACTTCAGCAGAATCCTTCTTAGTAACATCAGCAGTAATTTAACTTAGGAATTTAACAATCCTCCCTAAACCGAATTTGACTTTGTTAAGTTCCGGGCTCGATAGATCTTCAACATCGCCTGGGATCGTCACAACATCGCTGAACAAAGAATCAAATAAGGACACCTCGATGATGATAAAGCTTTTAAAGCACCAGATCTTTGCAGCAACAAATGACAACATGTACATCAAAACATATTAGTTTCATACTATTCTCATCCATGTGTTAACTCCTCGTGAGAGTGAATCATTGAAAATAATGGATTTGATGTCTCTTTACCAATAGCCATCACTACTGGAGTAGCCAAATATTTTAGTTCGAAACTATGGTACACCGATAACCATTCAATTAGCAAATCGCAACCATATAAACGGATTTGATATGTCTTTACCGTAGCCGTTTGCTCAGGACTAGTCAATTTTAGGATTGGTGAACCTGATTACCAATATGGTATTCCACTTTACCACAAGTAGAGCAATTTCGACAAGGACTGTTAGCACGAGTTACCAGACCATTAACGCACTGCTTCTTAACAGTTTCGTGGTCGGTCTAGGTTTCGTGTCTTAACAGTCCGACCTATTAAGACACGAATAAAATAATATGTTCTGTCTTAACAGTCGGACATGTTAAGACACGTTAAGAGACATGTTAAGAGGTTATATATATATATATATATATATATATATATATATATATATATATATATATATATATATATATATATATATATATGTTTAAAAATAAACCTAAAACACAAACATTTTTCCTCTTTTTCTTTTCTCCAAATGGATAAACACCAAGACCAAGACCTAAATCAAAATAATTCACTTTTTCTTCTTTCTAACCAAGACCAGAATCAAAGTGAAAATTACTTGTTTCTAATTACTTGTTGAAAATTACTTGTGGGAATTACTTGTTGAAAATTACGAGTTATGACTTATGGACAACCAATCAAAGATATTAGTGTGAACGGATTATAATTTATAGGAACCTGGTTCTATTTTATGTTTCTTATTTTATTTCAATTGTGCGGTAGAATTGTATACTCGTATATGCAACAAGATTGATTCCTTGTGTTATGATCTGGATTCTGGACTGGTCAAACTTATACATCAAATGATAATCCGCACGCATGGGTTAGTTTTTTGAATATTAAACAAATGTCAATGATGAATGTGATACAGAAAACTTTGGTTGTTTTTGTTAGGAATTAGAAATTCCAGGTATTAAAGAGTCGGTCACCTCAAGTATATGTAATCGTTAGAAAGCTCGTAGTCATAGTACTTTTATGTTAAGTAGTATTTAGTAGTAACACCGTGGAGGACGGACGGGTCTTTACCCAATCGTATGCCCGATCCACGTTCGCCAGGTGTGTGCATTTATGTAAGACTATAAATACTCTCTACCTCCCAAGGTAGAGTTGGAGCTCATAATATCTTTCACTCTCAAAGTTCTCTAAACCTCTAAACTTCTCTAGAATTCCACTTATACTTCCACTTTGTGTTATGGTGGTTTGATGTGTGAAAACCAATATCTAACAATTGGTATCAAGAGCCATGGTTAGATCATATCTTGCACATCTTTGGATTTCTAGTGGTTTTTAGGTGGTTTTGAGTTTGAAAAAGTTTAGTGGTTTGTGCATCATTTGGTTGATTTCTTGTGTTAAAGCTTGGATTTTGTTAGTACTTTTATGTTTAGAAACATCACAAGTGTTTAGGTTTTCATTTGGTAAGCTTGAATCATCTTGGTTGGGTTGTTTTGGATTGAAAAGTGATGTTTATGTGGTTTTTCTCAGAGTTTACTTGATATACGGATCTCTTTCTTCAGAGCGACTTGCTTCACAATTTTGTAGCGAGTTACGCTTTTGGAGCTAGCTTAACTTAGACCTAGCGATTAACGACAAGTAATGGACTCACCTACGTATACTGGTGGTAGCGACTTGGTCTCGAAGCGACTGTTTAGCGACTTTGAGTAGCGAATTGTTGCCAAAATTTTGCTAGCGACTTGGGCTTATGCAGTTACTACTTAGTGACTTGCATTTTTCTAGCTTAATTTGGGACTTTAGCTTAATTTGGGGTGTTTTAATTAGGTGTTAGCTTACTTGGTGCATTATTTTCTAGCGACTTGTGATTGTTTACGGTTTTCTCTTGATTTAGTAAAAATCCGAAAGAATCTATTTCCCAGTTTAATCATAGAGTTATAAAATCCCATATAATCTGTTAACATGTCTACCAACGTTCCTACTATCATCTCCACCGCTTTCCGATGTTCAAGCAATTGGTTTAGATACTTGCCCACCCATGCTTGACAGAATCACTACGATTCTTGGGCTCGAATCGATTGTACTGCCTTTGAAAGGAAATGGTGTCAACATTCTCAAATCCATTGATGAAGGACCGATCGTTGAACGACTAGAGAGATGTACTTGACACAAGATGGAACTCGATTTACGGAATGGACGACCAAAGATGTATGATGAGCTTGATGATAAGGAGAAAGAGATTCGATGTCGATATCGTGGCTTCTAACATTGTTCTTCAAGGTCTTCCAAAAGACATCTACAAGCTGATCAATCACAACACCAAGCAAAGGCAAGATGGGATAATGTCAAGATGCTTCTCTCAGTTCATTAACTATGGAAGATAGAGAATCACAACTCTATGATGAATTTGAACACTTCAAGATGAAACCAGATGAGTGTTTATGAGTACTATGTGAGATTCCACAAGCTTGTTAATGATATGAGGAACATCAGAATGACTATGCCTAACATTCATGAACTCAAAGTTTGTGAACAACATGAATCCGGAATGGCACAAGTTTGTCACCTCTGTGAAGCTCACTAAAGGATTGAAGAATACAAACTATGAGCAACTCTATGCCTTCCTTCTTCAGAATGAGACACATGCCATGTTTGAAAAGAGGATTCTTGAACAATTCAAAACAAATCCAGGAGAGACAAGCTCATCAAATGATTCAACGCCTTCTACTCAAAATCATTGGAATCACCACCAAAGCCTCTCAAGTCATACCCATGGGTGATGGTAATCACAAACTCATTCCCCGATCCAAGTTCAAACAAGCCGATGCCGATGCACACGGGACATTTCATTTCAACTAGCCCTCATGGTTAAACAAAACATGAACTCTCCCACATACCAACCGCCTTCACACCAACAATGAAATCGAACGCCTAATCTCCACAATCATGCTCTAGTCGAGATGGGAAATCATGGTGCAACCTAGAAAGACAAGATTGAACGGAAGAGGTGGAGCTAGAGAATATGTGGTAATCGAATCGGGAAGGAATGGAAATCAAGGTCAAACTAAGCCGATCAAATGCTATAATTGTGGTGGTGAGGGACACATTGAACCGCACATCTCCAAACGCCCATGCACGCCGATACTTCTCGAGATAAGATGCTACTTGTACAAGCTCGGATAATGGTGCCGCTGGATGAAGAGGAATTGTTGTTTCTATCGAGGGCAATGCCAAGACCTATGATGCGAGATGTGGATGAGCACCTATTCAGAGATAGGTCACAATCATCGAATGCCTTTCAAGTCGCTGATTGTGATGCATAACACTGATGTGGATGATGGACCTACTGCACACACAATCTTTATGGCTAGCATTTCTCCAATGGTTTCTCCCAAGGTCTCCTCTTCACCACAAGCTGGCCCATCCAAAGACAAACTCATCTCAGAGGTACTAAAACTATACGATGAGGTTGATGTGCAAAAGATGCATGACAAAGCACTATCAACTGAAACTTTGTTCAAATATTGAAAACAAGGGTAATATCAATGTTGTCCCATATGATCAATATGTGAAACAAAGTGAAAGTGAAGTTGTACCAAGTGATGCATCTCCCCGATCAACAATGACTATATTTTTGATGAATACACCGCCGTGCCCTGATGAGTCTCAGAATGTTCAACTAAATGCCTATAAAGAACGTGTTGCTATTTATGAACAACTTGCTAAATTTGAGTTGACCACCGCGAGCGGAAATGGATGACCAAGTGCGCATAACATTAGAAAAGTAATTTTCAGAAGAAGTATTAAAACAAGAGTTAAACTCCTTGCAAGAAAAGCTTTCAAAACTGCTAAGCAAAAACAAGAACTTCAAGAAAATGTGAAAATGCTTAAGCAAGAATTTAATGCAAAGGAATCAAAACTTGAAAGATTTTTCTAATCTGAAAACTTTGAAAACAAACTTGAAAACAAGTTGTACATACAAGGGAACACCATTCAGACCGCTCACATGATCACTAAGCATAGGGTCCTAAGCGATAAGCATAGCATTCCCCTTGTTAAGGAACCAAATCCAGAGGTCATTAAAAGGGCTAGAAATGCTCATAAGGTTCTTTATGATGGCAATGAAATCCTTAAACCTAGAGAAAACCTAGTTTGCTGGAGCACCGAGGAAGATAAGAAATCAGATGAAGTCACTAGGTAAAAGATGAACAAGAAATTAGATGATCCTAAATGTAGAGAGAAGAAAATAAAGATCACTCCCATGATTACAAGGGAAAAAACTGATTAAACATGTTTAAACCTCGACATTGTTGACTCTAACAAGTTTTTCGAAAATGGATTTAGATAAGCGTAAAGTGAAAATATTGTTGAAACAAACCTCCTCTTGGAAAATGCCTAGATCGATTGTGTATCCTCCTAATACACCAATGCATCTTGTTCCTAGAACAATTGCCACTAAAAGCAAGACCTTAATTAGCCAATATGTTATACTTCAACTATTTGTTGATTTTGAGAAAACTTGCAAGAAAAGGATCACACCCATTGGTATTACGGAAGGAGAAAGGGGTTTTGAGCAAATGAAAGAATGTTATTTAACTGAGGTCATGCCTTTCTTTAAACTTCTAAAAGATCACTTTGAGAGTCTTAAAAAGGGATAGAAACTGATATTAAGGGAATGGAAAAGGAATTTGATGCAATGATAGTTGAAGTTAGTGACTATGAGCGAGCACTAAAATATAATGAGATTGAGAGGAAGAACTTGCATACACTAAATGAGAACCTGATTTCTGAATGTATTGCTCATGATGTGTTTTCAACGCTACAAATTGTTCCATTAATGCTTCCAAATTTCATGAATTATCGGTTGCCTCGAAAGTCTCCCATGATCGTGTCATTGAGCTTGAAAAACAAATTAACTAAACGAAAAATTGAACTGGATTATCACGACAATTTGGTTAAACATTTTTCTAAACTAGAAGTTGAGCATTTTAATTTACAACTAAAATATCAACATCTTAAAGAAAATGTCAAAACTTCAAATATCAAGACATCCTCAGATGCTCCAGTTTGATGCGCTTTTCAAATTAACAAACGCGGATGAATTCAAGCTCAAGGCAACACGATCGAAGTTGAAAGCCCAAATCTCTCAATTAAAGGGTCAAACGAACAATATGACAGCTCCCAAATGCCTCCTGCTTTAGATTCTCAGAATTCTCAAACTTTTCATCTTCAAAACTTAGTTGATGCCTTACAAAAGGAAAACGAGAGTTTTCTAGAAGAAAATGAAAAAGTTAAACGACATTTTAAAGAGTTATATGATTCAATGAAAGTCACCCGTGACCAAAACAACGGAAAAATAACGTCTTTACAAAAGGAAATTGAGAATCTGAAGTCGTGGAAATGGAAACCGCCATTTGTTTTCAATATAAGAATGTTGTCTCAAAGTCACCCTTAGATCGCAAATACACCGTGATGCTTAAATATATTCCTCCTCACCTTAGGAATAATGAACATGTGTTTCATGACTATTGTGCTCACCTTAAGGATAGTCTAGAATGTCTCGTGAGATTGTCGAAGAGGATTTCATTAACAAACCTCTTGATAGTGAAATTAGGTTTGCTTGCCCGTGCCAAACGATCTCAAGAGCTGCTTGAATGAGTAATTGCAACATGTCCAAAACCCTTAGGTGAAAAAGGGCAAGCCTTGTTCTATGCCTAGTGCTTGAAACGTTCTATGCCCAGTCTTAAGAAAGGAAACACTAATGCCTTCAAGTAGTTCAGATTCGGATATGTTAGTGCTAAGAAAATGAACTTTAGTGTGCCTCGCAGCTCAAATCACAGTATTAAGAAAGTATACACTAATGTGCCTTCTAGTACTTCAGATCCTTGCACATCAAGTTCAGGAATGCAAAAATTAGATCAACCAACTAATGTTCCCATTCTACTAGGAGTAATCAATGACAAGTAGGTCAAAGTCTCAAGACAATACAAGGAATGATAGGACCTTGCAAGCTAAAATGTGCATTGGAAGAGAGTAGAAGACCAACCTAGGAACTTTAAGCTTGAGTTGAATAAAACTAATCGTGTTGATTCTAGTATTAGCCTTAGGCATCAGTAATTAATTCAATTGATACTATTTGCAAACCTTGTAATGATGTCTGCTTGAATTATGTTGCTAATCATGAATGTGGTGTGAATGCTTTGTCTAATGATGTCAAATGCCTAGTTAAAATTGTTAATGCTAATAAGGCAAAAAGGCAAAAACGAAAGATTGTTAGAAAATAAAGGAAACCCACAGAAGAAATTTTATAAAGATAGGTTATTATTGGATACCTTTTGGCCATAAGAATAACTGCCTCTCAAACTGCTATGACTATGCCCACTAGAAAATGGATGCCTACTGGTAGAACTATTCCCTTAAGAAGTGAACATACTTTGAATAGGTCAAATGCATACCCCAAGATTGCATCTATTCCCAATGATTCCATTGCTTCTACTTCCGATATGGATGTTTTATTTCGATGTGGGTGTTCCACCATCGTTACTAACCAAATGGAACCCATTCTTGCAAGGGGATCCCAATTATCCACTTATCCATTCTTGTCTCAGGTTCAACCGCATCGCTCAAATCGCTCGTGGTACCGGACTCAGCCGTTCCAAGCATATGACGAGACCGTCGCGCTCATGAACCGTGAGCAAATTCATCGGACAGTAGATTCGTAATGATCATTTCGGTGTAATTATGGGTTATGGTGATTATGTTGTTGGTGATAGTGTTATCTCTAGAGTATACTATGTGGAAGGTCTTGGTCATAATCTCTCTCTTCAATTCTGCGGATTCGATCTAGAAGTAGCCTTCAGAAAACATACTTGTTTTGTTAGAGAACTTGATGGTAAGGAACTTTTAAGAGGAACGCGTGGTTCAAATCTTTACACCATCTCTATAGAAGATATGATGAAGTCTTCTCCATTTGCTTTCTTGTCAAAGGCTTCAAAAACAAAGTCATGGTTATGGCATCGACGCCTCAATCACTTGAACTTCGGCACCATCAATGATCTCTCCAGAAAGGACTTAGTTGTAGGTTTACCCAGACTAAAGTATGAAAAGGATCATCTTTGTTCAGGATGTCAATTGGGAAAAAGCAAGAAGTATGCCCATAAACCCAAACCTACTAACTCGCCACGAAGTTCTTCATACAATTCATATGGATTTATGTGGACCAATGAGAGTGCGGAATATCTTTGGGAAGAAATATGTGTTAGTTATAGTTGATGATTACTCTAGATTCACGTGGGTCAAGTTCTTAAGGACAAAGGATGAAACTCCAGATATCATCATCAAACAATCGCAGGTTCGACTTAACAAAACCATCAATTATCCGACGTACAATGGAACTGAAGTTTGTTAACAAACAACTTAGTGAATTCTATGAAAGCATTGGAATCAACCATCAAAGAAGTGTTCCACGAACTCCTCAAATTAACGTGTAGTTGAAAGACTAAATCGAACTCTTGTAGAAGCCGCCAATGCCATTTACTCAAAAGTTCCAATTCTGGCGGGCTATTGCCAACGATGCTACACACAAAATCGCTCCTCGATTCACACTGCTCATGGAAAGACACCATATGAACTTGTCCACAACAGAAAACCTAATCTCTTTCCTTCGTGGGTTGGAGCATTGTGCTATCCAACTAATGAGGGTCCAGACTTAGGCAAACTTAGAGCTAAAGCAGACATTGGAGTATTTGTAGGGTATGCACCAAACAAAAAGGGATACCGAATCTACAACAAAAGAACCCAAAACATCATGGAAACAATTCACGCTACGCTTGATGAGCCGACGTCAAACGGCTCCCAACAATTCAGCTCGACCAGACTTCAAATCAGCCCAATTGGTTCATCCCTTGTTCCAAACTCTTCTCAAGAAACTCCATATGTACCTCCATCCGAAGATGATTTAAAGAAATTGTTTGATCCTATGTTTGATGAACTTTATGATCCGGGTACTAATGAGGTGTTGATCCCTACAACAGAGTCGCTCATATTCAAGTGAATGAAGTCAATCCCTCGGGCCTCAATATCTTTAAGTCAAGAAGCACTCATGCGATCCCCAGCCTCATCAACAAATCATCATTCTTCAAATGTACATCATGGCTTCTGCATCAATGATGAAGTTAATCCCTTTGCTAATCCTGTAGATGCTCCATTTGAAAACATATTTGCTCCTCGAATCTTCATCAACCATCTTCGCGGAGACATCAACTCGCTACTTCACCCCTCAACAACTACCACATGAACACCTTCGAAAATGGACTCACGATCATCCATTAGACAACATCATTGGAAATCCCTCTCACCAGATCCACACGGAAACAACTAGCAACCGATGCCTTATGGTGCTTCTTCAACTCCGTACTCTCTAAGATCGAACCAAAAGATGTTAAAACCGCCATGAATGAAGATAGTTGGTTCAATGCTATGCAAGATGAAATTCATGAGTTTGATCGACTAGATGTATGGGAATTAGTACCGCCCATTGTGCTATGATTATAGCTCTAAAATGGATCTTCAAAGTGAAACTTGATGAGCATGGTGATGTGTTGAAGAACAAGGCTCGATTAGTTGCTAAAGGATACCGCCAAGAGGAGGGTATAGACTTTGAAGAATCTTTTGCTCTGTGCTCAATCAGGCAATTAGAATCTTTTTGGCTAATGCCGCAAGTAAGAACATGGTAGTCTATCAAATGGACGTGAAGACGGCATTCCCGAACGGAGATCTTAAAGAAGTTCACGCCGCCAACCCAAGGATTTGTAAATCAAGAGCATCCTACTCACGTTTATCGCTTGAAGAAGGCCCTTTACGGTTTAAAGCAAGCTCCAAGGGCATGGTATGATACACCGTCAAAGTTTCTTCTATCAACCGGATTTAGCAAAAGCAGATTGATCCAACATTGTTCACCAGAAGTCGTGCAAACATTTAATTCATGTTCAAATTTATGTTGATGATATTATTCTTGCCTCGACACCCAATGGAATGTGATCGTTTTTCTAATGAAATGAGTTCAAAATTTCAAATGTCAATGATGGGACAAATGTCATTTTTCTTGGGATTACAAATTTTGAAAGTCCCTGAGGCATTTTCATAAATCAATCTAAATATGCAACTGAGATCTTAAAGAAATTTGGATTTGATTCAAGTGACCCCGTTGACACTCCCATGATTGATCGAACCAAACTAGATGAGGACCACTGTGGATCATGATTGACCAAACTAAATATCGAAGTATGATTGGATCCCTGATGTACCTCACCGCTAGTAGACCGCACATCTTGTTCGCTGCTTGCATGCTAGATACCGTGCTAAGCCTACTAAAAGGCACCTTGAAGCGGTTAAACGGGTTTTTCGGTATCTCCAAGGAACCATCAATATGGGTCTTTGTACCCGGGACACGGTATGTTACTAATGCTCTGCAGATGCCGATCATGCAGGTGTCAAGATACTCGCCGGTACATCCGAGGTGCTCGCTGGGTGATAAGCTTGTGAGCTAGTCTTAAAAGAAGCAAATGAGTACTTCTATTTCCTCTACAGAGGCTGAATACATAGCCATGTCATCTTGTTGTGCTCAAGTCTTATGGATGAGATCTCAATTATCCGACTATGGCTTTGAATTCAACAAAATCCCTCTGATCGTGATAATAAAAGTGTTATTGCTCTCTCTTGCAACAACGTTCAACACTCAAGAGCAAAGCATATCGACATTCGACATCATTTCATCGTGGAACAAGTGGAAAAGGTGTGGTGGAACTCTATTTTGTGAGATCCTAATATCGCTTAGCGACATCTTCACCAAAGCTCTTCCAAGAGAACGCTTTTGAGTTTATTCTTCCACGCCTGGCTTGAAAAGTCTTCAACCGAACACTCAAACGCCTTCGTGAGGAAGACGAGGAGCAAAGGTCTATCTTCATCTATCTCTTGTATATATCTATTCAAAAAATCAAAATACAAAATTATAAAACCTTCAAAACCATAAAATCAAAATTCAAAAATCTTCAAAAATATTGTCATTTTGTCATGCTTTCTGGTTCGATAATATCTACCGGTTTTTGTGTCATTTCAAAGAATGACACGGGACTTTAGATGTTGTTCAATTCCAAAAAAAAAAATCAAAAAAAAATCAAAAATCAAAAATATTTTTGGAGAAAGAGAAACAATGGTTTATTGTCATTTCGTGCGTAACCCACTTTTCAAAGAAAGAACAGAGCCATACTTTATCATGTTTTCAAAATTCCATGCTCGGATTCTTTAAACATTTATCCATTGAAAACTAACTCGCTTTGAAAAATAACTCAGCCTCTATTTTTGATAATCATCTGACTTATTTGTCAAAATATCAATCTCTCAATCAACAACCTATGTCATTGATTGAGGGGAGAATGATTTCAATTAAATTAAAAATTATTTGGCATTCAATTGTTTTCAAAAGATATTCAAGCATGTTTTATCAATGGAGTTTAAAGTCTTAAAATCCGATCATTATCAGCTAAAACGCTTTCATAATCAAGTCACAATTCTCCTTAAAAGCTTTCAAAATCAATTTAAATCTATAAGAGATCACAAATCTCAAATGATTTGATAATTGTGATCGGGAGAGAATGTGTGATTTAAATTGGATTTAAACCGATAATTTGGTAAATGGTTTTATAAGGATGTACAAGCTCTCCTTCCCACATATGACAAACGATTTCAAATTTTCCATGCACATGTTGAGGGGAGCATCTATCTTAAACCTATGATTTGAAACGTGATAACTTATCTTAAGTAAAGTTCCCTCCTAGTATGTGCAAAACTCTTTTCAAATCTCGAGGCACATATTGAGGGGAGCAAAATCATGAAAACCTCATCCTTCCCCAAAATGCTTTATCTACTTGATTCGATTAGGAAAGTGATGTTGATATTTTTTAAAATGGTAATCAAAGAAGTTAATTCTTTCTCTTGCCTCCGTGTGGAAAACTATTTCAAATACTTGATTCACATGTTGAGGGGGAGTTCTTCTAAAAATATCAAAAACAATTCGGGTACAAAATGCTTTGATAAAATATCATAAGTATCTCGATTGATTTTCAAATGGTTTTCAATTGGTTCCTATGGCAGATGAACAATACCAAAAAGACCGACCAACTTTACATTATGTATGGTGATATAAGGACGATAAGGTTAGGTATGTGTTCCCATGATCCGCCAGAACTCGAGGGATCTACCTGTGGACTATCCACTAGTTAGTGTAGAGTTCTTAGGTATGATGATAAAAGGAGAAAAATGAGATGGGAAGAGAGTGGACTAAGACTGAGCTAGTACTGGAAAAAACCCAACAAGGTTCTTGCTATGAAGTCTCGGTAAGCAATCAAGGGGTTGAAGAATTATAAAGAATTGAATGAGAAAAGGGTGAAAACAAATAGCCCTCCATATATTCAACCTTAGGCGTAAACCGGTTCAATTCAAATGCTACAGATGGTAACATCGGTATTGAAGACAAGACGTCATGGACCCAAAGGACGACCGCACTTCAACTTTCCAAACCACTCAAGTTCCTCTTAAAAGGACTTGTTTCATTCTCACTAGACATTATCTATCAACTCTCTCTTAGAGATTGTTGATATTGAAGAAGGAGACCCTCTCCCTAGTCTCCATATAGGATCCAAATACACACAAATTGAGTCTAGTGCCACGAGATCATCAATAAATCTCATTAGGACACTTTCAATGAAGACTCTCTATTCACATAATGTGGAAAGAGAGATTATATCTTGAGTCCTACGCATTATCCTTGTGGTATTGCTAAAACATCTGAGTGATGTGCAAACATACTCACAATGAAGATGGAAAGCCTTCTGGAGCCAACATCTAACAAGCCCCTGGTAGGTGGCATGTGAGATCTATTATACAGATCAACCATGTGACAACCGAACGTAAAACAATGGGGCTTATCTTCTTTTGAATCAATCTCGTTCAAGTTATGGATTGACGGATACCTTTGAATAACCGGTCTTTGTGCTTTAAAACTCTTTTCATTAAGCACGTCGACCGTGTACTAATTTTTCAAATCAAAAGGTGTTTTATGATTGATAATTGATTTTCATTAAAACCTTCGTTATATTGCAAAACAATTTCTATTGAGCAATACACGATTGTTTTTCAAATCTCTTTTCATCAATCGTGGACTTAAATTCCGTTCACTCACCCGGTTGTTGTCTTTGAGACGTTCGTTTGAGAACAACGACTAGAGCATATGCGAAACCCCGCCAAGGAAATTCTTCGTAATTATTCCCGATCACAGTAAGATTTGTATCGATCAACGGGAACCGTGGGCCGTAACCTCAATTCAACGAAAGTGATCAAAGACACTTTCGCGCGATTATTGCTAACTGCTGTATGCGGTACACCCCGACGCTTGCAAATGACGTAATGGAGCGGTCAATCCATAGCCGTATGCTCACACAACACATTCATATCATGAATCAACTAAAGCTCCGCTAATTGATGAGAAGATATCATGATCCGTAATGCAGTCATGTCCAAAGTCACATCATCACATAATACCAACACCACAATGGATGTATCAGAGATTTTCTATTAGCCGATGATCTCAAAAGTCGGCTAACATTATTATCATGCGTGGATCAAGAAAAGACCTCCACTTGGATTAACCAAACATGCAATGAGTGGAATCAATGACTACGAAGCCGGAGCAAAGTACTACATCAAGAATGCAAGATCAATTGTTAATGTAATATCCGATTGTATTCAATGTCATTTTAGTATATGGTGAGGTGACCTCCTTTAGGGGGAGATTGTTAGGAATTAGAAATTCCATGTATTAAAGAGTCGGTCACCTCAAGTATATGTAATCGCTAGAAAGCTCGTAGTCATAGTACTTTTATGTTAAGTAGTATTTAGTTTAGTAACACCGCGGGAGGACTGGACGGGTCTTTACCCACTATATGCCCTGATCCACGACTCGTTGTGTGGCGATTTATATAAGACTATAAATACTCTCTACCTCCCAAGGTAGAGAGTTGGAGCTCATAATAATATCTTTCACTTTCTCTCACTAAGTTCCTAAACCTCTAACTTTCTCTCTCTAGAATTCCACTTATACGCCCACTTTGTGTTATGGTTTGATGTGTAAGTGAAAAACCAATATCCTACAGTTTTTCTTCTGTGGTGTTGGTTGTTGATTATAATAATTGGTTATTCATTCTATATGGTAGGTTTTTGTTTCCCACTTGCTTTAAACAAACTAAAAGGATGATATAATATGCATCGATCTTTATAATAATTGGTTATTGATTCTATATGGTAGGTTTTTGTTTCCCACTTGATTATAATAATTAGTAGCCACTTTCAATTAATTAAGAACTTCCATTTTTTCTTCTTTCAACAGTGGGTTTATAATTAAATTACTTGTTTCTTCTATATTGTAGATGGATCCTGAGTGTGTTGAAATTGACCCGGAAAAAAATAGCTCAAAGAATGTTGATATGGAATCTGATGAGGTCCAATCTGTGGATATGGAAGGAGGAGTGAAGAGAAAACGGAAGGACCGACTAATCCGTATGGAATTTCTTGAAAAAGATAAGAACGTAATAAAAGTGCCAAAAAGTGAAATGTAAGTGCAACAAGTGTAATACTATTTTCATGATAGTAGCCAAGGTAATGGGTAATCTGTATGGCGAACAAAGAAAGATGTTATGGTAAAGGTTGTCTTGATGTTGGTCAAATGCTATTTAATAGTGACATGGCACTACGGTCATCTAGATTTAATCAAAAAAAACTTTTCGTGATTTGTTTTGTTGCCGCATCTTAGTTAGCATGAATTGCCTTTGTCGTTTGTTGATTATAGTGGGGTATAAAGAAGATATTTTGTGTGACTTTAGATAATGCATCTTCTAATGACCGTTTGTTGATCTATTAAGGAACAATTAGATATAAAGTCGCCAACTTATTTCTAGTGGTCAGTTTTTTCATATGAGATGTTGTGCACATATTTTAAACTTGATTGTGCAAGAAGGGCTCAAGGAAATTGATCAATTTGTTTGCAAGGTTTAGAGAGTGTTAAGTATGTTAAAGGATCGCATTCACAAGTAAGGAAACAAAAGTTCTTGGATTGTGTTAAGTTGAAAGGTTTAAGTTCAGTGGGGTTGGGCAAGACGTTCCTACTAGGTGGAATTCTACTTTTATAATGCTTGATAGTGCCATTTATTACCCAAAGGCTGAAATTTTAGCATTAGATGATTCTAATTATAAGATTTGTCCAAGTGCTTTTGAGTGGGACACCATTGAAAGGATTTGTGTTTTCCTTGAGTTTTTATGATGTGACTAATGTTTTCTGTACCAATATCCTACCAAACTTGTACTATCCCCACGTGTTTGTGGCTTATTTAACTTTGCATGATAGTATGAGTTTGGGAGATGAAAGTATGAAGGATATGGCAACATCTATGATGGTGAAATTTCAAAAGTACTTGGTCGATTTTAATCTCACTCTTGCCATAGCCGTGGTATTCGATCCAAGATACAAATTGCATTTTATTGAATGGAGTTATACAAAGGTTTATGGAGAGAGCAACTACCAATTTCGTGAAGTTGATGAGTTATTGGATTCCACTTTTCAAGAATATGTAAATGTGCATGATGGTTCCTCTACAACCAACTTTGCAAGTAGTTCAAATGCAAGCAAATTTGTTGAAAAAACAAGTGATGATACAAGACGTTTCTATGAAGTTAAATCAAAACTTTTGGTGAGTAAGTCTCCTTGAAAAGTTAGTTTTCATTGCTTTCTCTACTTATTAGTATATTGTAATTTGTTTGATTTTAATCTCACTCATGAATTGGTTGTTTTAGATTACTTTAAACGTTTATGGTTGTTGAAACAAGAATTTCAACAAGAGCCCCAACAGCCCCAACATGGGGCATTTTTCTGACGCAAGCCAACAAATTTGCCAATGGGGGTTTCACGAAATAGCGCCCAAAGCAAATTTCAACAGCCCCAGCAGGCATTTTTTCATGAATATGTTCTAAACGTAAGCCCAAAAAAAGCCCCAACAGGGGGGCATTTTTCTCATTGAAATAGCAGCCCCAAATGCAGCCCCAAACACTCCAAACGCTACCCCAAATAGCTTAAAATAACTGCTTGGTCAAAAAAATTATGTCCAAACAACCCCAGTTAGGCATGCTACTGTCCCATTCGTGATTTCTTCTTGTTCTCAAATCTTTAAGTTAATGTGCAGCTCATAAGCTCACCTTTTTAACTTTTGTTTTATAGGATTTTGATGATTTTCAAAGCAAGTAATTTGTAACTAACAAGAAGTCAGAATTGAAATTGTATTTGGAGGAGCCAAGAATGGAAAGGACAATGCAACTAGATGTGTTGGCTTTTGGAGAGCCAATCATTTAGATATCCCATACTTGCGAGGATGGCTCGAGATTTTTGACCATTCCAGATCTACTGTCAGCGTGAGTCTACATTTAGTGCCAGCGGAAGAGTACTTGATCAACAACGGTTCACTTAGTAAAGATACTGTCGAGGCTCTTATATGTACAAAAGATTGGTTATATGCAGGTTCAAATGAAATTGATATTGATTAGCTCACTGAAGATATAATGTTGCTTGATGTTAGTGTTGAATCGGATGCTTCAAACTCGGTCAACGTTTGAAGAGGGGATCCAAGAAGGAAGAACTCAAGAAAAATGTCTTTGAATAATGTTGCTTTGTACTGTAAAATCCATTAATGTTGCTTTGTACTGTAAGTCTCGTAACTTATTAACCGGTCCCTTAGATATGGAAAGTGCGGTATTGTTTAGTTATGTATTTGGTATAAATTTAGTATTTTTGTTAACAGGTCCTTAACAGGTTCAGGTCGTAACCTGTTAATTTTCGTGTCGTGTTCGTGTTCGAAAAAAATGACATGATTTGTTATCGTGTCGTGTTCGTGTTCGACCTTAACAGGTTCGTGTCTTAACAGGTTCGTGTTCGTGTCGTGTCGTGTGGATCTGTTATGCCAGCTCTAACCACAAGCCATATACATGTGGGCTAGTCAATTATTGGATTCCAAAAAGGAATAAAACATGGTGAATGGATGACCATACAACCCTCAGCAATTAAGCATGGGTGGTTGCAAACCCTATGATTTTGAGCAAACCATTACAGCTATCAACAGATTTGATGTGTTTTTACCAAAGCTGTACCCTTTGGACTAGTTAACTCTTTGACATACACAAAGTACATCTAGTGAGTCAATAACCAGCAATAATATACAACAAACCTGCAATAAAAGTTAGACAAAATAATATACATTTTTTTTTAACTAAGAAAACAAACAAACAAAGAAACAAAAATAACAAATATTACAAACCATACAAATTACCACAATCAGGATGTAGATGAAGCTCGATGTTGCAGAATTTGAGTCTTAATAAGGCCAACCAGTTGTTCAGCATATATTTTATCATTCCCAACTGGATCTGGAGGAACTTCCAACTTCTGTCTAAGCATGTGTTCCATCAGCCTCATGGAGAATGGATAAATCTGATCTGCAAACATACACACAGTAATGCCACCCTTTGTTTCCACCACATGCACACAAGGAAGAGGATAAAATCTCCAAGTCTCAACCTTCCACTGATGTGAATTCTTCCAAATATGAAACCCTTTACCATTTGGAGATTGAGAATCAAACAGCACTTGAAGATCACCCAATAAATATAACCCAGAGCCTTCTGGTGAATGTGTAGCATAGTGCTTAGAAACAAGATCATAGAGGTCTTTAAATCTTGCCTATCGACCAGATGAAAGATTTCCTTCAAAAAGTTAAACTTCATAGAAGATTGGTCGACCTAAAATAGTATTAAGCTGTCCTTCAGTCAAAGTCCAAGCAATCAACACATCATGAGATCCTTCAGGGAAGACATCAGCAGATCCTACCTTAATGAAAGTTGAAGCATCAGCTTTGAGATCCAAAGAATTATCCTGACTAAATTGCTTAACCTTCGATGTTTGAGAGCTAGATGATCTCATAGATCTCCATAAGGAAGAAGGTTTCCTTTTAGACATCCTCTTCTTCCTCCTACCTGGTATATAGATACCCATACATGGTGCCTCCTCAGAGTCATCATTAACATCTGTAGCAGGAGTAGAAGATGAAGACTTATTTAAAGCAACACTGCGCAACTGATGCATTCTCTCAAGTACCTTTCTTGATTCCTTAGATTTAGCAGCTTTTTGTTCAGCTTCTCTACCCAACTTTTCACCTATAATATCAACAGGTGCCACTCCAGGTAATATTTCAGAAGAAACACCATGAGACTCAGCAGAGTGAACCCTTTCAGTTGAGTGAGTAGATTCAGGAGTGTCTTCAGAAGAAACACCAAGAGGGTCAGCAGATTGAACCTTTTCAGCCAAATGGATGGCTTCAGAAGATGCTTCAGAAGAAATGACATGTGAACTCTTCGTTAGAAATATATCATCAAAGTTCTCAACAATTTCAACTGTCTTTTGTTTCTTGGAATTAGGAGCATCAGAAGTACCAGCAATCCTCTTCAAAGTTGATGATGATGTAGAAACAGACGAAGTAAACTTCATAATCCTATTATACCTCTTGATCAACTCAGAATCAGAAAAATCCAGAACTTGTTTCATTGTTAGACCAGATTTATATAAAGTACAACTCTGATTTTTTACCACTGTCCTCATATATGCTTTCTCGAGCTTCAGAGTGGTTCCCTTTTGCTCTATTCTTTTGAGCAATAAGAGCTTTCCTTTGTCAGTTGCCTCTTGCTTTCACTTCGGCCAAGAGCTACCATTTGTGCAAAGAAAATTCTCACTATCGAATGCATCACCCAAGATACTGAGCAAGTGTAGGATTGGAAGTTCTTTGAGTATAAACATCCCATTGTGCATCGGGATCCGAGTTGCCAAATCATCCAATTCTTTTCGTCTCTCGGAGGCAAATTAGAAATAGACTCACCAATAATCTGTTTAACCAATTCATCACTTTTCTTCAAATTTGCATACTTCTAACATTCTTTCTTGTTCTTTCAACTCTGTTCACTTACGGATCTGGACCAAGTTCATCTTCAACCATTACTCCTTTCCTTTTATCAGTAGATTCAAAACAACATCAAGGAGTTTCACTAATGGGAACTGGAAGATTCATCCGGATGTGCATCAAGAAACATGTTGAGACAAATCTTCAACATGTGTGTTGAAAATACATCGCTTCGGATTCAAATGAAAATTTCTTCCAAGAAGGAAAACTTCATAATTATTCTCTGGCAATAGAAGCAGAGTGTGTATGCACAGATGAAACTTGACCATCTTCAAGAGCAATGTCCATCATAGGAGTATCAGCAACAACACGTTCTTCAGTAGTTGAAACATCCTCACTTTGTAATGTATCCTTGCTCAAAGATTGCCTGCTCCTCCTTCTAGTAAACAAAATTGGCTCCTTTTGCTCTACTGATTTAGCAGCCATTGGAGTAGAAGCATTAGATTGTTGAGCCACATTAGCCAAAATATCAAGTGACTTAAATTGAGTGTCCACTTCCTCCTCATCAGAAGAAACATCCAATCTCCTTTTTCTACTATGACCCAGTTGTACTTCCAAATCCTGAACCTTCCTTTTCAATTCTACAATTTCACCACCAAGATTAGATTTAGTCTCTGCAAGCTCCTTCTTGAGCTCAGCAACTTCAGCCACATACCTGTTCACTAGAGCATATACAGATGTAAGTGTAATAGGGTCCTCAGCTCCACCAGAAGATTGCTCTGTGGTAATGGGAGCTTCGTTGGACCTTTCAAAAGCAACATGATCATGCTCAACATTATGAGAATCTTCATTAAAAGGTTCCCTATTTGGACTAGG
Organism: Chrysanthemum makinoi; assembly: GCA_910596185.1. Lineage (NCBI taxonomy): Eukaryota > Viridiplantae > Streptophyta > Magnoliopsida > Asterales > Asteraceae > Chrysanthemum > Chrysanthemum makinoi. The sequence goes on along the minus strand of OU343218.1, from coordinate 182,903,708 downwards.
TGTGGGCAATCTATTAAGCTCAGTCTCAAACTCATCAAAGTTATCTTGTGTAGGTGGTGGACTAGAGCTAGGTCTTAGTGAAGGTGTGGGTGAATGTTGGTCAGGAGAAACATGAGTTGCTTCAGCAGTATGAGAAGGGCCTTCATCGATTGCATTACTGACTTATCATAGTTGATCTTTGAAGGTCTTATTATTGGGTATCTAATATGACTGCTATCTTTAGTATGGGAATAGGACTCCGTTGGTCAACGCCTGTCTGGGTTTGGTCCGTGAAGTATCTCAATATCGTCAGCTCATCCCTAGTTATAGATAGAGCACTCTGGTCTGTCAATTACGCTAAGAATTACCGATGTTACTACCGAAGGATTCTCACGAAGTTCACGGGTTTAAGCTGAAGAAGAGAATCATGAAGCAGTATAATGCGAGATAGTTTCGAGGAAGTAGTTATTCCGTGTTTTCTATAGTTAGTTAGGATATGCATGAGCTTTATTAGGAAGTGATTATATATATCTTATTTAGTTTTATGCTAATACGTTTCTTAGGAAACAAGTTAGGGTTCCTTATCTATAAAAGGAACACAATAGTATGATTGATGTAAGGTTTTGAAAAACAAAGTTTTAGTAATATAAAGATCCATAGAGGATCAACGTGTTCTTAGTTATTTGTGTTTGTGCTTATATTTGATTTCCGCTTAAGAATATAAGTCGTAGAGATTGTCTATTAGTTTGCTTGTGATTACATAAGTAATACTAACGATCTGTGAGTGCTCAAGATCTATTAAGGTCTTTAGTTTCAACAAGTGGTATCAGAGCCTCGAGAGAGTCTCTACGATACTAAGAACAGTCTTTTCTAAACACCCATACAACCAACTATTCATTCACCATGCCTGGATCGGATATTGATAACGAAGTCACCAACAACAAACAGCACAACTCATCTGCAACAACTACCTGCTACGAATAGCAATGCTAAATTTCCATATCTAAAGAAGGAGGAATACGATTTATGGGCAATGAAGATGCAAAACTGGATTTCCAACATTGATTGGAATATGTGGAAATAGTGTAGGGAAGGGAAACAAAGCTTGAAAAGAATTACCATAGATCCGATGGAAATCTTATTCATGTTCCTCCCAAATCGGCCAAGAATTCATCGGTAGTTCGAGAGAAACCAAAGTTAAAACAATTATTCTTCAAGCTATTCCCGAGGATCAAAGTTGATTTCACTTCATGAATGATGCTAAGGATATTTGGTTGGCCATCAAGGCTAAGTTTGGAGGAATGGGAGTCTAGGAGGATGAGAAAATTGATGCAGAGACAAATTTTGAAGACTTTCAAATCAAGAGGAAGGAATTCACAAGGGCTAAGGACAGTTTCACAAGATATTAAGTCGGTTGAATCGCCTTAAAAGCAAAGCCGATAATGATGATCTGCAATTCCAAGTTTTTATGATCTTTACCTCCATCCTGGTTACAAGTAAGCATTGCCTTTAAAACTAAAGGTGGGCTTGATATGGTTACATTTGATGAGTTGTACAACAAGCTTAAATCTCTTGAGCCTGATGTACGAAGTCCTTTCCGTTCATCATCTACTGCTAGTCACACACCATTTATTGGGGCCACTACTCCAAATATGATACATGCTCCAAGTCCTACTCACTCATCTTCATCTTACACTACCACTCCATCAAGTTCTCAATCTAAAACTAGTGGTATAATAGAAGATGTGCTTGGATCCTTCTTTGCTGATTATGATCCTCAGCAGGAACTTGCATATGAGGATTTTGATCAGGTAGATCCACTGGAGATGGAAGAGATAAAGTTGAAGTGGCAAGTGGCTATGCTATCTATGGACATCAAGAGATTCGAGCGTAAGGCTGGAAGGAGGTTTGGTTTCCAGGGAAGAGATCCAACAAGGTTTGACAAAAAGAAGGTCAAGTGCTTTACATGTCATCAGATGGGTCACTTCTCCAGAGAATGCAAAGATAGGAAGGCCTGAGATGAGGTAAGATACTCTTCCCATCGCGAATCAAAGGGATGCTAGAACTTTGAAGCCTAGATCCACAAAATGCTTCCGGTCACTTTGGATGCTAATGTTGATTGGAAGTCACATGAGTCCGAGAATGATGATGGTCCTGGTATGGAGAATATTGGGTGGCAAGTCGTACTGCCAGAGGATAGGCATGATCGCATTGCCTTGATGGGCATCTCTCGTGTACAAAATTGTTTGTTTGGGTCAGTGAACGTTATAATGTACTTAAGGAAGCATATGATATTTTGAAACCTAAATATAATGAATGCTATGTTGAAGTTGAAGCCTATAAACGGCTTTAAAACATTAGAAAGACAAAAGGTTTGGTTTCAGAAGAATCAAATAACTTATGATGAGAAGATTAGGGTGTTAGAATGTGATCTAGAATGTACTAGAAATGACTTAAAAGCAAGTAGAAGAAAAGGCTACAGAATTTCAAAATCAAGAGCTTAAAGTCAAACTAGATGAAGAAATAGCTAGACATAAATATGGTTAATATCGTGACAATCTAGCTAGAGAAATTTATAAGGGTCAATCTGAGAACTCGTGAATCTTAGGTTTTAAAAGTATGTAGGATTAGAAGCTAGACATGATGAATGAAACAACACCCAAGCTTAGCTAATTATGTCAAAGAAGGTGACCTACATGTCAGCGTGGATCCATTAGAGGAATACATATGCCTGTTGACCTTTCCATTATCGTTGACTTTGATGGATCCACATCATCTTTAAGCCCACGTGACTGCACGGATTCTTCATATAATGATTTTGTCTCTTGCTCGACAAAACAAATCTTCCGATCAGGGTCTACTTCTTATGCCATTTGTGATTCAAGTGATAAGTCAGACCTACCCAAGACCTCACCTGCTCGTGACTCAAAGACTCCCTACAAGCCTTTAAGAGTCAATGAAGATTCATCTTCCAAGCCAGTTTCCTCGAAGACTTGTCTTTAAGTTCTTTGCATAATCATAATGTTAAAAACAATTCCTTTAATGTTTTCGGTTTGAATACTTCGCTTGTAATAGAACATCTTTTGGTTTGAATAAATCTTCTAAACGAAGACATGTTTTGTGTGGAAGTAAATTTCATTTAATTAAGGATTGTGATTTTCATGAACAAAGAATGGTGTATGTGATGGGAAATCTAGACCAATGTGGACCAATGTTAATGCTATACCACCTTATTTTCCACAAGCAACCAAAGCATCTCCTCCTTTTACTTGGAGAAGCTCAGTTGCTAGACCATATGTGCAACCAACAAGTTCATATTTTAATAATGGTTATTGGCCTAGATATGTTGACTCAATGCATGCTGGGAAGGGTAATTGGAATACTGCTGTCAAGTCCTCAGCAGGTTATTCTTGGAATAAAAAGGGACCTAAATTTCAATGGAAACCCAAGAATAATAGTAGATCTCATACATCTGCATGGCCTAAATCTAATGATCCACAAGGCAGGTTCAAGTCAGTAATGACTTGAGCCTCCATAATGTACTGATATTTTGTATATTTTTGTTGTTGTTGTAGGATCATCTTCTTAAGCACAAGGAAGTTGGCATTATTGATAGTGGTTGCTCTAGAAGCATGTCAGGAAACAGAGATATGATGCATAATTTTGTACCCACGAGGAGGCAATGTGAGCTTTGGTGGAAGTGATGGTAGAATCACTGGGAAAGGGACCATCAAAACACCTCAACTAGACATTGAGAATGTGTATTATGTCAAGGAACTACAACACTTCAACTTGTTCTCAGTCTCTGGAATTTGGACACCAAGAACAAAGTACTCTTCTCTCGAGGATTGAATGTCTTGTGCTATCTAAAGACTTCAAACTCCCAGAAGATACATCAATTTTCTTTGAGAGTTCCTCGAAATCACAACCTATACACATTCAACTTAAGTGATATTCAACCAGAAGGTGACTTAACTTATTTGGTGGCTAAAGCATCCTTGGATGAGTCTACAAAATGGCATAGAAGGATGGCACATGTGAATTTCAAGACCATTAACAAGCTATCTAAACTGGTCTTGTTCACACTTCTAAAGTTTTCCCCAATGAACATAATTGTGTTGCCTACAACAAAGGAAAGCAACACAGAGCCTCATACAAAGAAATTAATGCTGTGAGCCTTATTTCAGCACCTCTTCAGTTGCTTCACATGGATCTCTTTGGTCCAACTCAAGTCAGAAGCATAGATTACAAGTATTTCTTTCGGGTTATTACCTGATGACTATGCAGTTTTGTTGGGTATTCTTCTTGAGGACTAAAGATGAAACTCTCCAGTTTTAAAAGAGTACATTACTCTTGTTGAAAACCAACTGAGCAAAAAGGTTAAAGGTATCCGGTGTGATAATGGGACGAGTTCAAGAATGCGGTATTGATAGAACTCGTAAGTCCAAAGGAATCAAAAGGGACTATAGCACTCCAAGAACCCCTCAACAAAACGAGGTGGCTGAAAGAAAGAATAGGACCTTAATAGAGCGTGCAAGATCTATGCTTATGGACTCTAAGTTACCCACTATGTTTTGGATGAAGCGGTTGGCATACTTGTTATGTTCAACGTGGTATCCATTACTAGACCTCATTTCAAGACACCTTATGAAATTCTCTATGGGAAAGTTCTTGCTATTCACTACCTCAAACCTTTTGGATGTCAAGTAACTATTTTGAATACTAGTGATCCACTGGGTAAATTTGATGAGAAGGCTGATGAGGGATATATTGTGGGTTATTAGGCTCATAGTAAGGCGATAGGTATACATTTGAATGCTAAGAAGATTGAGGAGACTTTGAACCCGAGATATCTAGAAGACAAGCCTAATGTTCAAGGACAAGGTCATGTTTGGTCATTTTGACCTTGATTATCTCAATCGACTATTTGGGTTATTCTAGACATGTGGCTAATCAAAAGTGGTACACAAGAGTCTCCCAGCGACAAGTAATGCTACCATGCATGCGATTCGAGAAGGAAGTTTGAGGATGATGAGCATCCTATTGTTGTACCTTCTTTCTCCCCTAACAATTTTGTAGGTGACACTTCCTGTTACTTCGATGAGAGTGAAGATGAGTCTAACTATGCAGAGGACCTTGCTAGACTTGAAAACGCGAGTATGCAAAAGCTAATCTAGAACAGAGTCTTTGAAGCAGATCAAGAAGAGTGAAATCACATTTCAAGAAAGTGATCCTGTTTCTCCTATCATCACCAAATCTGCTGATAGTCATGATGTTTCTACTCCCATTTCTACTAGAGTGTCCACAGACTTTGGGGAACCTTATACACGTCAGACCTTCATCTTGGTAATCATCAACCCAAAGCCTGAGTCTTCACCTCACCTTCCTATGACACTGATTTTGAACCAACTGTGACTAATTTTGATACCTCCATTGTGTCAACACCACCGCTACTAAAAGGATCAACATTGCTCATCCATAGTCTAATATTATTGGTGATCCTCATGCAACTTTTGTTAGAACTAGGGCACCGTGACAAGGTCTAAATAATACGGTCAGTGGCTTTTATCTCTTATGTCTCAAACCAACAAAGAGACAATCACATGAGACTATGACCATTGTCTGCTTGCTTGCTCTTTCTCTCTGGAACCAACCAAGTGTTACTCAAGCTCTTGAAGATTCAAGTTGGCTTGAAGCAATGCAAGAAGAGATGCAACAATTCAAAACCGCAAGTTTGGATTTGGTGCCACTCACCAAGAGGAAGTAATACGCTATTGGGACAAAATGGATATTGAAGAATAAGAGAGATGCAAGGGGTGTTGTTATTAAAAACAAAGCAAGACTAGTTGCTCAAGGTTATAGACAGAGGAGGGATTGATTATGATGAAGTGTTTACCTTGTTGCTAGAGTTGAGGTTATACGGATATTCTTGGCTTATGCATCTTACATGGGTTTCATGGTATATCAAATGGATGTTAAAGGTGCATTTCAGTATGGTGAAATAAGAAGAGGTTTATGTCACTCAACCCAAAGGATTTGAAGACCCAGACCACCCAAATAATGTTTACAAAGTTGTTAAAGCTCTCTATGGACTACATTAGGCACCAAGAGCTTGGTATGCTAGGATTTCATCATTTCACCAAGCATATAGAATAGGTGCCATTGATAAAACACTTTTCCTGAAGAAGAATTCCACAGATATTATTCTTATGCAAGTTTATGTGGATGATATCATATTTGGGTCCACTAAAGAAGCTTGGCGAGTGGAAGTAGGAGTGATGAACGGAGAGTTTCAGATGAGTGCTATGGAGCTTACTTTCTTTTGGTCTCCAAGTTCGGTAAAAACGATGTTGTATCTTTAATCGGTGACAAATATGTGAGGGACATTTTGAAAAAGTTTGGTATGGAGAGTGTCAGATCTACAACACCTTATGAAGCTCAAAATCAAAGACCAACAATGTTCCGGATTCACCAGGAATGTTCATTTATCTGAGATCCATGATTGGTTCATTGATGTATCTAACGCCTTCTAGACCACGATATTACTTTTAATATGTAGTGCTTGTCGACATCAAGTCACCCACTTGCTTCCATTTGAATGCAAAGGAAAAGATCTTTAAGTATTTGAAAGGTCAACCTCATTTAGGCCAGCCTTTGTACCCAAAGAGTCTCCTTTAAGTTGGAAGCATTTAGTGATAGTGTGATTATGCCGGTGCAAACTGATAGGAGATCTACAACCTGAGGTTCAAGCAATGAAAGAGATTGATTTCTTGGCGCGGCAAGAAACAAACAATTGTACAATTTCATCTAATCGGGCAGTATGTTGTCGGGCAAGAATTGCCGTGTGGGACAGTGTTCTTTGGATACAAAATCCGCTTGTTGGATTATGGGTATAATTTCATGAACACCACAATTTTTATTGATAATCAAAGTACCATATGCATTGTTAAAAATCCAGCTTTTTCACAAAGAGAACTAAGCATATAGAAATCGGGCACCACTTTATAAGAGATGCATATGACAAACATTTGATAAAAGTGGTTAAAATTCACACTGATGATAATGTGGGAGATTTGTTAACTAGCAGCGCTTTCATGGACCAAGGTTT